>VZTQ01013424.1:315236-414274 GCA_013400755.1 Pelecanoides urinatrix | reverse complement strand
GGCAGGGGTGCGGGCAGGGGGTGAGNACCCATCCACGTGGGTCCCTGAACCGGGCTCTCTCCGACTGGCTGGGGTGCGGGCAGGGAGTGCGGGCAGGGGGTGCAGGCAGGGGGTGAGGGCAGGGGGTGCAGGCAGGGGTGCGGGCAGGGGTGCGGGCAGGGGGCTGCTCCAGGCCGTGGCTCAGCAGGAGAAGGGGCGGCCGAGCCGACACAGCGGCTGGAGGGAGCAGAGGAAGAGCTGGGAGAGGAGAAGCCGCGCAGACGTGACCGGCCTAGCGATGGGCCGGGGCGAGCCCAGAGGGGCCGCGGGCAGGCAGCGGGCAGGCAGCGGGCAGGCAGCGGGCAGGAGCCCCACGGCACGCACGCTGGGACAGGACAGGCACGCACCGGGGAGCCCGGCGTGCGTACGGCCCTGGGTGCGTGCGTGGGTGTGCACGGGCATGGAGGGACCCCCCAGCCTCGGGCACTGCCTTCGCGCTGCCTGAAGCCACGTGGGGGGGGGATGCACCCCAACAGAGCTGGGGCAGCCCCCAAACCCTGCGGGTGCCACGCTGGGGGGCACCCAGCCCATCACCGCCCTGAACTCCACCTCTGCAGGGGATGTCGCGGCTGCGCTGGGGACAACCACATGTGTGGGGACAGCCCGAGCTGCACCGGGGGGCTCAGCCTGGACCCGTGCACGGGAGAGGGGCTGCGCCTTTGCCGTCCCCTGCCCCTGCACCGCTCGCCCCGCGGGTGTCACCTCCCGGGGACGGGGCGAGCTCCCGGCCGGCCGAGGCGTTCGAGGGTCACCGTGTGTCCTCCTCCGCCCGCGGCGCAGGAACGTGCCGGCCATGGCTGCTCCCGCATCCCACGCTGGGAAAGGATGCTCGGGGCAGGGTGGGGGGCCCTGGGGAGCAGCGGGTGCTCCCGGGGGAGCCCATTTTGGTGCTCCCCAGCCCCTGTGTAGGACCCACATCAGCTCAGCTGCAACCCCCCCCCATTCACTGTGCACCCCTCGCCCACGCCACCCCATCCCGTGCAGAGGGGCAGCCCTGGGCCGCAGGTGCAGGGGGTGCTGCAGGGACTGGGGGAGCTGGGCTGGAGGGGGACGGCGGGGCCGGGGGTCCCGTCTCCCCCTGAGCAGCCGCCACGCCTGGCCGGGCTCCCCGTGCCGGGAACAAGCCCCGCTCTGTCCCCGCTCAAAGGGGGATTGAAGGGGCTGCACCTGCTTAATATTCCCCGCGCTTCCACCCCTGGATGCGTTTCCAAGGGGACCGGCCGAGGGGCCGCCGGGATGGACCGGGGACAGGGCTGGGACAGCCGGGGAAAAGGGTCAGGAGAAGGCACCGGGATCCCACACATTGCCCGGGGATGGGGGTCCCCCCCGCCAAGTCCCCACCATCGCAGCAAGAGGCCGAGGGAAGACGGGTGGGACCCTGGGGACGGGGATGGTGCTGGGGGGGGGATGCCAGCACAGAGAGACAGAGCCCGGGCAGGGTGGCAGCACCCATCCTGCACCCAAAGCCCTTCCCCAGCAGCGGGGCAGGGCGCTGGCACGCAGCAGCGATGGCTCAAGGTGTTTATGCTGAAGTGGTGGGTGCTTGCTAAGCCCACGGGAGCTTCCAGCACCCACAGTGACTCCTGGCCGCGGGAAGCTGGTGGGACTGGCAGGGTCCCCTGGAGCCCACCTGGGCCAGCCCCTGCTCACGCAGGGCCACCTGGAGCAGGTTGCCCAAGCCCGTGCCTGGTCCGGTGGTGGACACCTCCATGGCTGGAGGCTCCACAAGCCCTCGGCGCAGCCCGAGCCGGCGTCCCGGAGCAGCAGCTCCTCCTCTCCGGGGCTGTGTGGCTCTGGCCCACGTCACCTCGCAGCCCAGGAGCATCCCCCCCGTCCTGGCCCTGCCACCGAGGGGACACCCTCCTCCCGCACCTGGGCCACCGGCTGCGGTCGATGCCGTGCACCAGGCAGGGACATCCAGCTGGGGGGTGAATTTCGGAGCCTCCCCCCTCCCACCCCCCCGGGACACGCAGTGGGCAAAGCCTGGCAGAGCCTTAACGCACCGGGCTCCATCACTACGCTTAAATTTAGGACCAGACAAGGCAGCAGAGCCCAAGGCAGGTCTCAGAGCCGCCTGGGGAGCCTGCTTCCACCACCTTCCCTAAAACCTGCCTCAGATTTGTCTTCGTTAAAGGCAGAAGCAGCAGCAGAGGGCTGGATGGACAGACAAACAAACAGCTCTTCGGTCTTACAGAAGAAACCGAGCGGCAGCTCCCTCCTCTTGGGCAGAACCGGCTGCTGGGTCTTGTCCTGGGGGAGTTACTCAAAATATTTAAGGTGAATTAAAAGACTACGAAATGCAGCCACATTGGCAACCCATTTTGGGCATTTCCAGAGGAAATCAGTGTGAGGTCTGTCCGTCTGTGCCGTGAGCGGGTCACACACAGCTGGGGAGGGATCCCATGGGGAGCTGAGCTTGCTCACGGCTCTTGCCCTGCCTTTGGGTCCCCGAAAACCCCAGGAGGGGCTTTGGTCAGCCCATCTCCCAGTTTACCGTGGCTGGCAGCCCCCGGAGCGCACCAGCGGCCGTGGGGCGGCCCCACACCGGCACCTTCGTCGTCCCCCCCCCCGTCCCCGAGAGCAGCTGGAGGCAGATCTGCTCCGGCACCCAGCGGGGCGCAGGCGGCAGGTTGGATTAGGATCAGGGACCCCACGGGGACAGACGGACAGAGGCTGGAGGGAGGCGCAGACCAGGCTCCTGCTCCTCACCTTCGCAGGCTCCTTCCCATCGGCTGAGCACGGGGGAATCGCCTCCATCGGCCCCGACGGGCCGCATCCAGCCCCGGGGATAACGGGGGGGCGATGGAGAGGGCAGGATGGGCTGGGGCCAGCGCTTCTCCCCCAGCTTTTGTTTCCCCCCACCGTCTCTCCTTGGGTGCCTGCTTGACATCCTCCCTCCTCGCCCAGGTACCAGAGATGCTCAAACCACACCTTTTCCAATTTTTATTAACAAGTATTGGAAAGGTGTAAAGAAATCACGACTCCAGAAAATGCTGAAATGAAGAGACAGGGCAGAGTCAGTGTTTTCAGCCCCGGCTCAGGCACCACTCGCCTTGGACACAGGAGCTCTTCCCTCTCGCAAAGCATCCTCGATGGTGAGTCTGAGCCCAGGGTCAAGCTCAGCTCAGCCAGGCAGTGTTTTAGGGGGATGGCTTTGCCCTTGATCAGGGCTGGCACCCCACGGGGCGACGAGCTCCGAGGCGACGAGTCCCGATACAACACCGATAGCTGAAGGAAGCCGCCGCCTGCTTCAGCTGCGAGACTTAAAATCAACCTTCAGCCTCCTCCGTGCTGGCCCCGGCCACGCTCCCCCGCTGCCTTCAGCCTCCAACACCTGACAAAAACATCAAAACCATTTCTGCAGGGAACGAATTCACCCACCACATATCAGTCACACACCAAACCGCTCCCAACGCCAAGCTGATCTGAAAATTGCCGTAATTCAAAGTCCTCAGAACAGGAGCTATGTTTAGGATCACGGGAGCAGCGTGGGGAAGGATGCTGGTAACACGGGGTAAAGACACCCGGATCTGCAACCTCTGCGTGCCCGGCGGTGCTGGAGCCCTCCAGGCCCTCCCCTACCTCTGGCCAGAGGGAGAAGCAACCTGGTATCTTCCAAAAAAAACCCGCCCTGGCCTGCACAGGGAGCTGGTGCGTTTGGCCCGAGGATTCAGTGCCGCAGAGGCAGAGCCCCATGGTCCGAGCGGCCACGGGACCGGCTGGAGGGGCAGAGCCCCGGCTCGTGCTCTCCCTGCAGCGGCCGTTTTCGAGCCACACTCCTCTGCGGCCGCAGAGGGAAAAGGTGGGAGAGGTTTGATACTCTCACGTTACAGCTCTGAGCTTCAAAGACCAAGAAAAAACCTGAGTAAAAGGGGCCCGAGCTGCTCTGGGGAGAAGAGACAGCAGAGACATCCTGCATCCCAAGGATGGAGCGCAGCGCCCGCAGTGGTGTTCAACACCTTCTGCATCTGCGAACGTTCACAGAGTCTGCAAATAAAAAAGACACAGAGTCTGCAAATAAAAAAGAGCGACAAATAAAACTGTCACGGACTGGGGTAAACCAGCTGCAAGCAATAGCACCTTCGCCACCTCTCCTTCCTAGCTCAAGAAACTGGTTTAGTACTTGCGATTTTGCAAAGAGGGCACTAAACGCACTTCAGAAATGCTTTCTATCTTCAAGGTTTTGCTTTTATTTCTGCTGGAAAGCAGGATGAATCAAAGCAGCTATTTCAGTTAAGGACAAGGAGCGAAGACACCACTTCACCCAACGGAAAATGAAGGAAAAAAAGCTGGGGAGGGCAGAAGAGCTGAACCCCAGCAGTGCACGGAGCGGTGCACACACCCCTTATCCCTCTCACGACAGGTCACGGGTATCTAATGATGACCAAGACTCAGGCTCCGTTTCATCTGGAAGTTTCATCGTTTTCATCTGGAAGAGGGAAGCCAAAATTATAGCAGCAGAGAAGCAGAAATGAGCTCTGCGCTGAGCATCCTCCAAAAGCAGAGCCTGTCTCCATTTCAGTGGGTCTTCCACAACGTCCTGGACCCCAGCGCTGGGAGGGAACAAGGGATTGCCATGAAATGGATCCTACAGGGATCCGGTGGCTCTTCCAAGAGCATGTGGAGAAGCGGGTGTCCCTCAGGGTCCCCAGCTGGGCTAAACCTGCGTTGTGGAAGGTGCTGGTCCAGGTCGTTGTCCAGCAGATCCCAGTGCACGGCTCCTCCCCACGGCTCCGGGTGGGCAACCTCGGCGCCGACGCACGGTGACCACCAGCCTTGCCAAACATCCCCGTGCTAGAAACCTGGGAGCGTGCTTAGAAAGGCCGCTGGTTTTGACGGACACCGCATTGTTTTTATCACACATCAAGTTGGAAGGAGAGAAAAGGAGGGATTTTTGGAAAAATAATTCCAATTCATCACCCCTAGGTTTCCCGACGCAGCCTCCACACCACACGCCGCTGCCCGAGAGCTCCCAGGGTCCCTGCACCGTGACCCCCGGCAGGAGGTTCCAACGAGAGGGGAAATTCCCAGGCGGGCAGCACACGCGGCCGGGCGGGAGACGGCGCAGACAAAGAGCAAGACTGTTCCTCGAGAGCCGGGCAAGGGACCGGCTCCGGCACAGCCAAGCCCTTGGCAGGTCACCCAGATTCGCGCTGCCACCGACTGTCTGGGGCACATCGTTTCCTACCGGGATTTGGGGGATTAGTCCATGGGATGGGCGCCGGAGTCCGGCAATACCCGTCGGGGTTACCCCCAGCTGCATTGCACTCGGTGCTACGAAACCCGCAGAGTTTGAGAAGGAGTTTCCAGCCTTTGCCAAACCCTTCATTTTAAAGTTTCTCGTGAGAAAGGCACGGGAATTGAAATAACGGTGTCAGAGGACAAGGTGCACTCGCATATTTAAACACCTCAAACTCTTTAGGTGTCCCAACGTGTATTTTTGGCTTTAAGTCAGCTGGGGGAAAAAAAAACAAAAAAAGGCAGCTTTTCAGGAACCACATGGTGGAGCTGGTATTGCCAGACAGGACACAGCCGCTACAGGAGCTGAGGGAGATTATTGGGCAGTGGAGACAAGCGGAGGCAGCGGGTGTGAACGCCCGCTCCCGCTCCGGGTCCACTGCCCCATCGCTCCTCCTGCCAACAAGGAACGAATCCTGCACGCCAGCCCTCCCGTCTCTGGCACTACGACGTTGTTCAGACAAAGATGCAACCACCCCCCCCGAGCAGTGTGTGTTATCAGGAGAAACAGCAATTTTTGGGGGGCCCAGCACCAAACAGGTAAGCTTCCATTTACCATCTTGGTCTCAAACGACCCTACAGCAGTTTTGGAGAGGACACTGAGCCAGTAAGAGCTACAGATTAGAGCCTGGTCCTAAACTTGCCTTCAAGCTCATTGCATTCATATTACAAAGCCGTGAAGAGGAATGAATTTGCTCTCTAACCACACACGGCTCCATGTCCCAGCAGCCTGGGAGACCCCGGCCCTTTGGTACGTGCTCCCACCCCTCACCAGGGCCGGCTGCGGGGGATCTGAACATCCCTACATCGAAAGCGTGGTCCCAAACTGCCTCTAGACCTCCGCTCAATTTCACTTCTAATTACTGTCAAGACAACAGCCCAGTCTCAGCCATCTTAGAATCATAGAATCACAGAATCACTAAGGTTGGAAAAGACCTCTAAGCCTTAGTCATCGAGTCCAACCGTCAACCCAACCCCCCCATGCCCACTAAACCATGTCCCCAAGCGCCTCATCTCCACGTCTTTTAAATCCCTCCAGGGATGGGGACTCCACCACTGCCCTGGGCAGCCTGGGCCAAGGCCTCACCACTCTTGCAGGAAAGAAATTTCTCCTCATGTCCAACCTAAACCTCCCCTGGCACAACTTGAGGCCGTTTCCTCTCGTCCCATCGCTGTTACTTGGGAGAAGAGACCGACCCCCCCTCGCTCCAACCTCCCTTCAGGCAGTTGCAGAGCGCGATGAGGTCTCCCCTCAGCCTCCTCTTCTCCAGGCTGAACACCCCCAGTTCCCTCAGCCGCTCCCCATCAGACTTGTGCTCCAGGCCCTTCCCCAGCTCCGTTGCCCTTCTCTGGACACGCTCCAGCCCCTCCATGTCCTTCTTGTCGTGAGGGGCCCAAAACTGAACCCAGGATTCGAGGTGCGGCCTCCCCAGTGCCCAGTACAGGGGCACGATCCCCTCCCTGCTCCTGCTGGCCACACCAGTGCTGATACAGGCCAGGATGCCGTTGGCCTTCTTGGCCACCTGGGCACGCTGCCGGCTCGTGTTCAGCCGCTGTCGACCAGCCCCCCCAGGTCCTTCTCCTCTGGGCACTTTCCAGCCGCTCTTCCCCAAGCCTGGAGCGGTGCCTGGGGTTGTTGTGGCCCAAGGGCAGGACCCGGCACTTGGCCTTGTTGAACCTCCTCCATTGGCCTCGGCCCATCGATCCAGCCTGTCCAGGTCCCTCTGCAGAGCCTCCTGCCCTCCAGCAGATCAACACTCCCGCCCAGCTTGGTGTCATCTGCAAACTGACTGAGGGAGCACTCGATCTTCTATGACTGCAAAGCTTTAACAGCCCATAAATAGAAAAAACTGTTCAAGAACTGATACTATGATCTACCATATTCTTTGCATTCCGTAGGGTCGTCAAGACGAGAGGAGGAAAAGCGACAATGACTCACCGTGCCGCAGGACGAGAAGTGCAATCGCAAGGGACAAGCCTCGCTGCAGCCATTTGGAGTGCAAGGGCACCCAGAGCCCCTTCCCTTGCCCACCTCCCCCGGGCCCACCCAGCACCACGGAGCCCACCCAGGGAGCCTTCAGCAGAAGATCCCGGCCCGAGCGACCTCCCACGCCAGCGGAGGAGGAATCCCCAACTGGGGATGGGGCTTTGGCGGGGTGTCCTGGACCTGGGGGCACATCTCCACCCCTGTGCTCTTCTTCAGCTTCAGGGAACTGGGGACTGCGGGCACTACACATCGAGGACGCCCGGGAAGAAGTGCCATTAATAGGCTTCTTCAGAGGAAAAAGCTCTTACTTGATGAAGTAGCAGGAGCATTTAGAATATAATCCAGATTAGATTCCCGGTTTCAGTTTAATCAAAAAGGCAACTATCCTGGCAGCCTCTGGAGCCCTGCAGGAGAGGACAAAAGATCTGAAGAGGCATCTGAATTAAACAATTAACAGTGAAGCTGGTATGGGAATAGAGGATCGGTGGGACCCTGCTAGGTCAGCGTGCCCAGGCCTCCTCTATTAAAATCTGCCACTTCAGAGCACTTCTTTCAAGTGTGTGATTCAGCCGGGAACGCGAGCCTGAGCGATTGTCCAAGTTAGCACAGCAAGACAGTGGGAAAGCAGGAATCAAACAGAAATAATCCTATTAGGCTTCAAATGCTGTTTTACGTCGTCCACGTTCATTAAGCTTTTTAAATCTGAAATACCATTTTCCGAAGCGGCAGATCACCAAGCGCATTGTGAAGGGCCTTCGCTTACCTGCGTTACTTTGGTGTCTCCCACCTTGCCGGGGAACAAGCTCAGGCTTTGTATTTACTCCGTTGTAGTTAAGATGCAGCCCCAAAAATAGATCCGTATCATATTAACAGTTCTCAGCTCATCCACAACACATAGGGAGGGAAAGAAGACTCCAGACAAAGTGGCACAAGCTTTGTACAAAAACCACGTTGTTTTTTTTTTATTTCACAAAATTGGGTGGCTGTGTTGCAGGAATAAAACCGGTCCTATACATAGGATCAGATGAAAAAGTCAGCACATGTATTATTTATACAGAAACACAACAGTGTCAAGAATTCAGGTACTCTGTAGGATCATCACTAGTACAGTAAAAAATAGTCTCCATCTGGATCCTTTATATCTGAAGTTGATCACGCTAAAAACAACCTGAGGTTATTCTAAACTGGACTACGGTCTGAACCAGAAAATCCCATGCTCACCCCAAAGACCCTGGAGGGAAAGGTAACGTTGGGGATGAATTTCCTTTGTGGGAGGTGGAAGGCAGGCAGGCCCTGACCGTTCTCTGCTAGGCACTGTGGATTCTCGGAGCTTGATGGTGGAAAGCATCGTTCCTACGCACTGGAAGTAACAAGGCTGCAGACGACCGTCTGAGCAGCAGCGGATGCGCAGGCAGCCCAGAAATGGTTACTCCGCACTCAGGCACTCTCAGGACCCGGGAAGTTCAACCGTTAACATCGATGAGTCAATCACCTGAGTGCTCTTTAAAGCAAATCCTTTTTTGTTTTATAAGTGGTGCTGCAGGTTTTATTTGGGAGATCTCTCTCCGGTCAAGCCTTAGACCACCACCTTGCACGCGATCGCTGAAAGCCACCCTTTAAATAAGCGAGCAGTCTTCAGATCTTTGGCAAGGAAACCTGTCAAACCCTCTTACACCAGGCAGAGGGCAGAGAACCCGAACCGCAGCCAGCAAAGGATTTTTTGCAGTCACTAACGACGAGCAAACAAGCAGTTTTGTCAGTCTGAAGGTCTGCATCAGCAGCACTGCGTGGGTGGTCTCACTCAACGAGTGCTCCCATATTGCCTGCTGAAGCTGTTCCCTCACCCGCAAGCCCACAGACCACGGAAGGTCAGCGAGTGGAAGGTGACGTGTGGGTTGTCCCGAAGACGCGTACCACGGCCGCTGACTCTGCCCACCTCGGCTGTCCGCAGGAGGTAGTTCTGGCATTCGCACCCCAACCATCCCAACCCAATCCCGTATGCTACCACTTCTTCGCTATCTACTTTTTTTTTTTGTTGTTTTGTTAATTTTAAAAAGTAAAAAGTATATGCTCCAAAAAGAGGGACTAAAAATCATGGGTTTATTCCTCAGTTGGCTACTGTACCAAACTACTCAGAGGGAAGTTCAACTACCACCTTCAAAGGCAAAAGAAAAGTAAAAACTGGAGCAAGAAAACTCCTACCATTGAGTGGTTTTATTCCAATTGATTCACTCCTGGCTTCATTCGCACTGGATCAATATTTTCTTTAATAAGTTAGCGAGGCAGCCCCAGGACTCGGCTACTGTCCTTAACGACCAGGTACCTGTAACAAACACGGCTGGCATTCCTGCACCTTCGGTGCTACAGCACGCCCTTGTTTTCCTTCTCTGCTCAAAACACTGGTTCGAGATCTAATCTTGATGCTTTGCTCTACCCAGAGAACCCGAAACATTAAATCACAGGTGGAGTGGGCATGTGCTACATCCTAAAGCTCAGTTAATGCCTCCACCCTAAAAGCTTGGTTTCTTTTCAACCCTCCCCAGGAGAACCCAAAGCCCAAAACACCAAGACGAAAGAAAACCAGAGTCGAGCACGCCCTGAAAGGCAAGCAGACCAAAGCGTAAAGGACTTCCCAGCAGCAACAGGGGAGGCACTACTGGCATCTTTGATCTAAAGCTTTCCCAAAGGAATGCCAAGTATTGCCAGGTTGGGGAGAGGGGGGGAGAAAAGACGCTGTGTACATGTGCTTGTATATGTGTATGTATATGCACACATACACGACCGGGGCAGGCCAATGGGAGGTGAAAACCTGCCGAGGGAACAGAAGGTAACTGAGGAATTCATTTTTGGTCACCACTATGTTGCTGTAGAAGTTCCTTCTTCCTCAACTGCTTACGGAGCGGCTGAGGCCGGCGGGGCTCCTGCCGGAGGTGGGGTCACCCCTTCCGCTGGCGGAGGCGGCTGTGCAGGAGGGGGGTCTGCAAAAAATCAGCAGAGAAACAGTGAGCAGGACACCAGGAGGGGCCGAACGTGGAAAAGGAACCCAATGCAAACGTCCAGATGTCTATACGCCATCGGAGACACGGCTGTCCGAGGGGAAAGCTGCAAGGACTGGCCCCAGAAATGGCCACGACTGCGGCATCCCCATCTCTTAAGCCTGATGTGAAGCTCCGCTGCACGTTTTATTGTGCTTTTCAGTCACTAAGCACTGCGTGTACTCCGAAACAGGAAAAAAAGTCCCTGTTTTTACAGAAAAGATGACAGGCATGCAGCTCAGTAGCTGGCAAAGTTTATGTCCAAGAGCTGGAATTAGCATTTCTCATCTCCCAGCTCCGTGCTCGAGCCTTTAGATTATGGCTCTTTTCTATTTAAAATAGACGGAACAATAGACTTTATATAAACAGAGCCTGCACTCAAGCTCTGAACAGCGTATGTAGGTTAAAGTAGAGGAATCCAGAGATGCAGCAAGTAGGAGGAAAGAAATGAAGGCTACAAAAGGCCAGCTTTCGTGCACAGAGAGATGTTAATGGAACATGACTGACTTGTTTAGTAGGGAAGGAAAAAAAAGAAATTAAGATAAGGGAAGGGAGCAAGCAGGAATACAACCTGACATAAGATATTCCCAGTGGCAGAGGCTCAGAAAAAGGGAAGGAAAACTAAGTAAAGCTAGAGCACCAGAAGAATAAGGAGCAAATGTCTGAACTAAAATAGCATCAGAACAGAGTATTTCATGCTTATGCTGGTTGACACCGATGAGTCAGTACTCCTCAGCAACTCCCTTCAGCTGAAGCCAAAATGGGACGGCTTTTCCCAATTATTTTGTGGGAGAGGTACTACAAGCGATCACAATTCCTGCCCGTCCGGTGACACTTACACTGAATAACATTTCTGGGGTTAAGACTGCTGCACCGAAGCAGACCGACAGCTTGCCCCAGGTTGCAGCTAATATAGACAAATTTATCGAGGAATTCATGACAGAGCATCCTGCACCAGCCATGCCAGCTTTTCCTTTGCTTTCTAGGTTTGGACACATTCTCACGCTCATTCAAGTAACACCCACATACTGACTTCAGCTGCTTTTTTTTGGCTGGCATAAATCAATTTCATTTTCAGAGGTGTATGTATTTATACCATGTAAGGAACATTCCCAATTTGCTTCTTCCTAATTAGGACTTCCTCTTTTTAATTTCACAATGCTGTCTTCTGTAGCGTATTATTGAACTGAATTATATTCTGACCTCCACTATTTAAGGATTTAGCTACAAGTTAATTCCTGAACCTCTACTGTGCGTTCTTCCAGACTACGTCGAGAGAAGTTTTTGATGATGGCCACAGAGCCTTAGTGTCATTATAAATAAAATAAGGGATGTTATAAATAAAATAAAGGACAATGGAGCATGTTTGGATGCCTAGAGGGGAGACAAGCACTTAAAGCTTCAAGCACACCTCTGGCACCAGTTTTGGCTGCCAAGGTGCACAGATCCTATTATTCCTGCAGCAGATAAAGGAGTTTCAACCACAACGCCTTTTCCAGCAACAAGGCGAGCGACAGAAAAGCCGCACCAGGTACACTCAAAGCGTTTTCTGCCGGAGATTCACTTACACATGCCATTTGGAGCTGCTAGAGGAACACGAGGTCCAATTAGATTTCCTGACATCGGTGACATGCCAGGTGGGGGGGGACCACCGCCGGCTGGATGGATGTTGGCTGACACACTTGGCATCATCCGGCCTGGCATGGGCTGTCCAGGTATCATCGAACCGGGCCCCGGCATCTGACCTGCAAGAGCAGCGAAGAGACACGATCATGAGACTCATGTGAAACCTGGAAGTGATCAGAAGAGAAAAACAGAGCCCAGTTGTTCTCCGAGCAGTGAGAAAGAAGTCTTGTGCGTGACAGCCAACTCCGTACATGCTCCAAACACCCAAGGAAATGCCTTTTCATCCCCCCAAAGTCAACACGCTCGCTTCAGAAAGAACCGTGGGGCACTTATCTCTCAAAAACGTCAGCACAAGAGGCAAGTGGAAGGTAACACTCGCAGTCAAAACCCAAGATTTTTAGTGAAACTCTACTAAAAAGGCATTTGATAGTAATCTAAAAAAGGCGTTTGATAGTAATCTAAATGAAGGCACGGGAAACAAATTGCATGAGAATAACAAGGCATCAAAGTAAGAGCACTTGATGAAAAAGAGCAGCCACAAAGCCTAATGGATTAATTTAATGGGAGAACTGAAATCATATAGTCAAAAATTGGACTGTAAAGAAATTTCCACTATAAAAAACCCTATTCTGATGTGAGGAAGGGTTCCAATAAGTCTTCTTTATACATCAGCTCTGTAAGAGACTTTTATGTTTCAGCTGCAGGAACTGTTAGAATCGCCCAGCTTCGAACACCTACAACTTGCTGATTGATGCTTTAAAACCTCATTTGAAGAGATTATTTTGCATAATCCAATTACATTTACTTTTACACACTTACAGTATTTTAGTTAGAAAAGCAGTTATTAGGCATGGATTGTAAAGGCTTCCTTCAGAAGAGCTCATTCCACCCCAAACCCCAGGCAATTAAGTGAAATAAAGTGTGATGACAGAACCCTCCAACAAAAAACCCAAAAGATTCTGAGCATACATAAAAAGCATCACAGCCACACTGGTGGTTAAAGCCAAGAAAGTGGGAGCTCTGGATTTGGGACCGAGTCAATACTTCAGCACAAACGCTATTAACTCGTATTTATGCTCAAGCTTTGGAACAAGAGCTTTGAGTAATATTTTATTGATATCTGTTACTTCCATTTTCTAGGACGTCAGGAAATCGCACCAGCTCACAGGCTATTGCCTGAAACAGGCGGGTTGCAGCTCTTAGCAAGCATCGCTCCGGTCAGAGGTGGGACCGTACAGGTAGGACCACCAGCAAGTTAGCACAGCCTGGACGAGAGAGCGCAGCCTCAGACAGAGCTCAGTCAAGGAGGAAACAGTGGGCTCGGCTGCGCCTGAATGCTTAGGAATTTATGACCTAGAAGACTAATGATCTGCACTGTAAAATAAAGCTGGTGATCAAAAGCAAACCCTGCTCTTTGGGAACCGTCACTACTTAATGCCTCTACAGAGGTCCACCAGCCATCCCAAATCCTTCTCCATCACTGCCCTCCTGCAGAAAGCTGGGGGACCACTGAAGAGCACTCCAAGCATGCAGGAACACCTACTGAACAAAGCTAAAAAAGAAAAAAAACAACACAAAGAGTTGACCTTGCTCCACTTCCCCGATGTTTGGTGCCTTCGTTAACCACACAAGTCTGCACGTCCCTCCCGAAGATGCACGTCTTGTATATCTAAAGCACTTGGTAGCTTGTCTAGCCCTCGGTTGCTGGTCTCTGCCTGTAGTTCCATGGTACTTTAATAACCTGCTCTTTTTGGCTTTCCTTGCAAAAAGGCAAGGCAGGATGACAGTATAAGGGAGTACGGGCTTCTGAAACCGGAGCCAGTCCCAGTGCAGAAGAATCCAACGCACCACAGCCCACTGGCTTCATACAGCCCTGGAGATCTGTGGCAGAGGTGCTGAACCACCTTAAATTCACAGGGACTCTGAACATGAAACCATGAAAACATAGTATTGGAGCTCCTGGTCACGCAAGCAAGAGGTCCACGTGCCAACCTGACGCTGCCTGATCACAGGAGCAAGACTAGCATACCTGCAAGCAGAAAACCATCAGGTTTCTCAAACAGAGGAAAAGACCTCTGAAAATTTATCCCTGGACACACAGCGGCCTGCAGCGCACATCATGGCATTTCCATCACTATATATTAAAGAGCAGCAGCCAACCAGAAAAGCTGTGTACCTTTGAGCTGTTAATCCCCTCCTTTGTCCCCACTATTAACAAAATATTTTCTGCTTTGGTGATGGTGAATAGGTGGCTTTGAAGAAGCCCCTTGGAATCGTTATGCCTCCAGTCAACAGCCTAAAGAAGAAAGAAAAGGTGGGACATTTCCTAAAATTACGCGGCACGCGTTTGTGGGTAACTCAAGGTGACCAAGTCCCGTACGCAAGAGCTCCAGTGACTGGTTTCCCTTTTGTGGACAAGTTGAGCTGGATGTTCCTCAGTGTGGCCCACTCGCCTTGCCCTCCTCGGCAGCAAGCAGGCTGTAAGAGGACTCAAATGTTATCTCCGTCACAGAATAACTTGGGTTGGAAGGGACCTCAGGAGGTCTCTGGTCCAACCCCCTCTCAAAGCAGGGTCAGCTCTGGGATCAGACCAGGTTGCTCAAGGCTTTGTCAAGACCTGGTATCTAAAAGCGCCAGGAATGGAGACTGCACCACCTCCCTGTACAACCTCTTTCAGTGCTTGACCCCCTTATCCTTATATCCAGTCGAAACCTCTCGTGTTCCAGCTTGTGTCTCTGTTACTCCCACCACGTATCACTGAAAAGCCTATCTCTGACTTCTTGACGACCTCCTCACAGGTACTGCAGGGCTGCTGGTAGGTCCCTCCAAAGCCACCTCCTCTCCGGGCTGAACAACCCCAGTTCCCTCAGCCTCTCCACGGGGAAAGTGCTCAAGCCCTTGGACCACTTTTGGTGCCCCTCAAAGTTTAATCGACACCTTTCTTGTACCGGGGGACCCAATCCTCCAGACGTGGTCTAACAACTGCTGAGCAGAGCAGAGATAATCGCATCCCTCGATCTGCTGCCTGTGCTCCTGTTCGTACAGCCTGGGACGCTGCCGGCCTCCGCCGGCTCACGCTCGGCTTGTTGCCCACCAGAACCCAAGAGGGTCTTTTCTGCAGAGCTGCTGCTCGGGGTTAGTCCTCCCAGGTACAGGGCTTTGCATTTGTCCTTCTTGAATTTCACAAGGCTTCTGTCAGCCCATTCCTCCAGCCTGCCTCAGTCCTCCCGAATGGCAGCCCTGCCCTCAAGCGCATCAACGGCTGATACGCAGGTAACTGAAGGTGTAAGCAGACGCGGCATGAATTTACTGCTGTTGGCATCTGTTTTGGTCCAGCTCGCTCCGAGATGAAGAGTGGGCAGAAAGGGCACCGCAGGCAACTCGAGAACACTGTCACCGAAAGCAACAGCCAGGCACAGGCTGAGGCTTAAAGACATAGTCATCTGTTAGTATTAGAAGTGGGTCAAGAGCTACAGGATCAGAGCTGGCAAGGGTCCTGCCCGTGGGCCACACCAACCCCAGGCACCGCTCCAGGCTTGGGGAAGAGCGGCTGGAAAGTGNGTTGGACTCGATGACCTTAGAGGTCTTTTCCAACCTTAGTGATTCTATGATTCTATTCTATGATTCTAAGAGACAAAACGCTGTTGGGTTTGCAAACAGCCCAAAACTGCCCATTTGCAGACTCTGCAATTGGTTCTGCGCTAGCGCTGAGCTTCTATGAAGCTTGGAGCTTCAAACATGAGCACAGCAGGTAGACAAGAAGCCCTTCTCCATCCTGCAAGGCTGCCTGTGGGCAGAAACCTGTCTGGGGCTATGAATGAACTTGGTGTGAACAGATCAGGTCTGAAGCACAGCCTGGGGACTACGCAGCTGCACAAGGGCAGCTGGTCAAGCTCCAGGAGTCGGGATTTTCCCCCATTTGCAAGAGACAGATGTGGGAACTTCTGACATGCCCTATGTTACATGATGACCTGTGGCACTACAGTCACAGCAGCTTGAATTTCGGTTGCTGGAAGTTCTGAGTGAAATATTAAAAAAAAACAAACATGAAAAAAAATCCTGTATCACCAGCAATCTTAGTCTACATAGAAGAAAAGCAGACTTATCTGGCCACTTCAGTAATTGATACCCTGTTCTCTTCACTTATGAAATGTTCTGACAACTTCAACTCAAAGTAGTTATTTTCCAGGAAAAAGTTATATTCTTCTGCTCCGTTTACCGGGGCAAGAAGTCCTCTAAGAGTAGCTTGTATCTTCAGTGGCTGCTTTTGCAAATACAGCCTATTCCTTAAAGCCCAGAACAGAAGAACACTGCAGGCTGGTTTTATTTCATAGGCAAAGAGGGAATTTGAGCATCTGCCTCACTATACTGATAGGCTGCATATTCCTGGTCAGTCTGAAGTCTTCTAGTGGACTCAATATTTAATAGAGAAGTGGACTCGGTGTAGAGACTCAGGCGTACAACTAATGCCCATCAGGGTACTTGGGAGAGAGCCTGTATGGGGGAAGGGATGACTTATTACATGTCTAAGATCATAAGAGGTACGGGAAAAGCAAATAGGTAGCCTTTATTTCCTTGAATACAGAATTAAAGGTGGCCATCAAAATTCTTAGGCTGCAGGTTTAAAAACCTGCTTTCACAGAACTTAGTTACACCGTGGAACTCACTAAAAAATTTGCAGAGGGCAGGTCTATCGGTGACTATGAACAACCAGTTCAAAGCAGCCCCTAAGCACTGCGCATCGAAATGCCCGAGGAATATGACTGTGGAAGGCTCGATCTGCGTTCACCCTGTTTCTTACAGCCTTCACGAAGCATTTGCTATCGGATCAAAGACAGCGATGTGAACCTCTGGGCTGACCCAGCGCACACACACTCACAACCTACTCGTGAAAAGTCAAGTTTGCTGAAGAACAGAGCAACGGAGCTCACGTACCAAGCTTTAACATTGGAAACTGTGTCCGGATCTAGATCAGCTCACACAAGCGAGGTGAGCGCTGCTTCCTCGCGTGTCCTCATCCTCACACTCCTCCCATCGACTCCAATGTTGCACTCTGAGAGGGTACTGCACAAGAAGAGCAGCCACTTGGTACATCAAGACAACATTATTATGCTGTTAAGAACTCTGGCTTTGAGTAGGTCTTTTATTTTTAATGAACTCCTATATTTTCAACACAGAAAAAAAGAAACAATTGCAGCTACAAGCACGCAGAAGCGAAGTTAGACCAGCAGAACCAGATGCAGGGCAACGCAAACTGCCGGGGGCAGAAGGGTGGCAGGGGCTGAACCTTGCCAAAACAAGAAACTGGAGACAAAACATGGCCCGAAGACATAGAGGGCTTCGTAGCAAAAGGATAAGACATTCACAGGTATGAGGGATGTTATTCACTGGCGAAGTTAAGGTTGATGGGGGAATAAAAATGTAAAGATTGGAACAACACAGCTGTGTTTCAGAGGAAAGCTGGGAACTGAGAAATCCCCAGCCTGGCAGCTGCCGCTTGACAGGAGCCTCAACCTCTCCAAGCATAATTTGGCCATCTTCCTTCTCGCACCACATGCCTACAAGATTCTCTCCGCACTAATGAAGTGATTAATATTAAAAAACCTCTTCTGAAACACCTGAAGCTGGATCAGACTTACTACACACCGAGTGGCTTCACATGAGGTCTTAGCTCTAACACCGAGCAAGTCCTTCAGTGAGAGAACGGCTGTCAAACCCGCAGTAATGCAAAGATTCAGGGACTATGTTTTATATTCAAATCAACCACAGTCAAGCTAAAATCACCACTAAACAGAAATTAAATCAACTTTTAAAAGTGTTGTTTCTTCATAAATTCAAAGTGTCATGACTCCAAATCTCATAATGATGCTCGTTGGGAAGCGCCCTCCTACCTGAATCAAGGAGCCTGTAGAGCTTTTTTCTCTCTTAAATCTTGGAGGTTTAAAAATAAGTGGCACTGCAGTTTTTCTGAAGACGCTCATAAGCTAAGAAGCTCCTCTGTGTTTGAGTACAGGGTTGGCTGCTCATTTTTTGCCTTCCTCACATGGTATGCAACAATTTTATCTTAAAATTAGCTTAGGGTACTTGCAGAGGAACAATCCTATCACATACCAGAACTCCAAAATGCTGAAGTTGAGCAATACCCAACCAAACTGGGATTAAGCAAGAGGAAATTACTACTACCATTATGACAAAAATGAAGTCCTATTTCTATACAGATCATACGTTTTTCTCATTTTACAAGAGATACCGCTTCAAGACAGCAGCTCAAGCATAAAATGTGCAAGTGTGACCTACATAAGGGAGAGAGCTTAAAAACAGCAGACACAGGAAGAGATAAAGCCAAAAGGTTCAATAAAATGAGATTTAGCAGACTAAAAAAAAATCCTTTACACATTAGAGATTGTAGACATTTTCTAATGTGCGCTCTGAAGCATTCCACTATTAGCAAACCGCCAACTGCAGATCACATTACAGTGAAACGCATGAGGAACAGTTTTTAAAGGATCTCCAAGGTCTTTATCTCTATTAAATAAGCCTCCACCTCTATTAAATCAGCTACTTGAGGGGCACTGGAGTGGTAAACAGTTCTAGTATTTTTGTTTCCCTGTAGCAGCCGAAGGGGCACGATGCACAAAGCTTGGAGCCGATTCAAATCCTCCTGCACACTCTCCCTGTTTACCATTCAAAGAGAAAAATCTGCAAACACAGCCAGTGCTACGTGAAGGGAGTCTCTCCTTTGGCAGCCAGGATTTTGGAGAGGGGAAAAGCAGGCTGCCCTCCGACGTTCCTCTGATCTCCGCAGGGGACGTGCCTTGCTGGAATCTCGCTCTCCTACTACTGAATGAATTGTTTCACAGCCCTGATGTGGGAACAAGCGGAGAGCCGCTCCCAGGAATGCCCGCTAGCTTCACTGCGGAGCAGCTCTGCAGCACGGCAAGATGTGCTCCTTCCCAGCGGGAAAGGTTTTCAGAAGACCTGGAAATCTGTACTTGTAACCAACCTCCCAGACACGTCCTTTCCTTCGGCACGTCCTCCCCCGACACGCACTGCAGCAGACAATCCCATAGCCAAGAACTGTGAATAATTAACCACAATAACTCATTTAGCATCGCGTCTCGGGGGAGAGGCAGAATTTCCACTTCACTTGCATTTCTGTCACTCCCCTCTGGCGTGATTCACCCGGCGCTGACGATGGAGGCATCGGCATGCTGCATCGGACACCTCCGAACGCCGAGGCGGGGAGCCCCGACGTCCACACCACCTCCCCGCTGAGGGCTCACCATTATTTTTCCACAACAAAGCACGTACGATGGAAGACACTTTGTCGAGAAGCTGCTTAGTGTGTCACATTGCAAGGACAACCGTTCTGCAGGGCGGCACCCGTAACCTTCAAATATTAATGCAGCTTCAATAATACATTCTTGTAAGGAGTTAGGAGCTGCTCAAACTTACTGGAGAAGCTCTGCGGATGTTAAGATGACAGTACAGTGCAAGTCAATAAAATATCATCCAGCATCCTCAGAGGAATCGCTGTCGCCTGGTTGACTCTTCTTTACTATTCTAGCCCCGTAACGTCTCCTGCCCGGCCAGGTTTTCATATAGGCAAGAATATACCCGCAGCACCCAACGTGGCTTTCATGTTTCCGTATGACCAGCCACCAAAACACTTTGCAAACCCACAACTACGCATCTATTATGGCACTGCGGACGAAGACGGCAAACCCATTTACCACCCGCGCGACTTTGCCTTCCTTTCGTCTGACTGCTCCCGGCGTGTCTCCTGCCAGCAAGCTCAGTACGTGCGACGGATAAAAAAAAGCACTGACAGTTCTTAGAAAATATTTACCAAAAGGGAGTGAACCTAAAACCCTTATCTGTACCAAAAAAATCCTGGAACTGCAATCAGTCCAATAGGAAAGTAAATTGCATCTGGTAGCTCAATTTAAACCCACAAGTTTTAAATAATGAAATGCACAACACTTGCTTGAAAAACCACAAGCCCAAAATTACTTACAAAGCATTCTTTTGAATATTTCAACCATCAACAGAAAATTATGCAAAATATATTGGGGGGAAAAGGTTATTAAAGTTGCTCATCCAGCTGTAGTGGAAAGTGTACCCTTACCTCCTTATTCCATTTCTGCTTTGGGTCAGAAACTAGTTAAGGTTGATAAATCCCCCTTGAGGGAAGTTAGTTAATGACAGATATTAATACATATCTATCTCTCTTTCTCCAAGAATTTCAAGAAGTTTCTCGTATTACACACCACAAGTATCACTTGTATGGGGCACTCAGCATTTCAGAGATAACCAGAATACTGCACAAAGAAATCAATAATGTGCTTCAAACGATACAACCAGCAGCAAGGCTGGTAATACAGGAAGAAATTGGGAATTTTATTTTCTGTTCTAACTACAAGGTACAGCTTTTCACAGTGAAATTGGAATCCAATTTTATTTTTCTATTTTAAAAGTCTTCATTACACGGGAAAGAAGAGAACAAAATAAGCTCAGTCAAAATGAAGTTAAAATTAAAAAATCTGGGAAACGAGCTAGTAGTGGGACTTGTCTGAAATCAGTGCCCGTGCCCAGGAACGGCAACATCTGGTCACCGAGGTGACCAGAATCTCATCACACCCAGGCACCAAAGGACACACTGAAGGCAGCCAAACTCAAAACACCTGCACCGGAGAAGCAGGCATCAAGTTAAACCATATGTCACAGCAAACTGGTAACAGAGTTCTATTTCAACTTTTTAAACTCAAAGCTTTTTAACCATCAAGCCGTGTAGCTTGCTACGACTAGCAAAAAGGCAGTTTTCCCAGACCCAGAAAGAAAAACCATGGGAGAAGCAGCAACAACTTTTAAGAAGCCTCTCTGGCTGTGTGTTGTATATTGTCCGGAAAATTCTTGCTTTAAGTGGAATTCACCAACAGCTCTCCTCTCTGGAGGAGCTCTGCTGGTTTCTTGTCTTGGTTTCTCTCTCACCAAACCTCCCCGTGGGCACTGGCCTCTGGTTTCAGCTCTTCAGCACGTCCCAGCAAATTCTATGGTCCAGCAGAACCAGCGTGGCCGTGCCGATGAACTGCAGCTCGCTGCAAGACCGACCCTCGCCTGCAGATGTTCACCAGCTGTTTCCAGAGACTGACACCTAAGCTAAAGAACATTCTTCTGGAAAAAGCTTCACTGTTAACTTTTAGGTAAGAGATCCGGCTTAACTGCTTCTGCCTCCGAATCCAGAAAAGCTGTAAGCAGGAATTTTTTTTTTTTTCCTTCCATTTATAAATGCCTTTCCAGATCCTTTCATCACTCTGTTTCCTACCAGCTCTTCAGCTTTCGTCACTCACTTTGAAGACATCCAACTTAGCATTTTGTTCACAGTCTACTGAACCAACAATTACACTTTTAGCCACTACTAAGGGTCAGAAACCTGTTTGAAAACATCAGTGAGAACCAAGGTAAAGTCTGGAGTTAAAACCAGGCAGCTGAACAGGAAATTGTGAAGGGTATTTCCATCTCCAGCTTCCCCTCGGGGCTGTGTTTTGGAAGGTCGCCCACTGGTGCTTCTCAGTCACTGCTGAGTTGCTTTGGGATTTTTCTCTAACACAAACTGAATGGGTCAGTTCTTCCCGCAGAGCTGCGAGACCGACCAGCAGGCAGGGACTTGTCGAAGTCTCCAATAACCTCTTTATACCTGAATGAAGAATTACGCCATGGTGTTCGTCACTGAGGTTTCTTGAAATTGGCC
The DNA here is from genome assembly GCA_013400755.1 of Pelecanoides urinatrix. Classification (NCBI taxonomy): domain Eukaryota; kingdom Metazoa; phylum Chordata; class Aves; order Procellariiformes; family Procellariidae; genus Pelecanoides; species Pelecanoides urinatrix. Next base: position 392,598 of record VZTQ01013424.1, on the reverse strand, counting down.
ACCTTAGGGAAAGCAGGTTGTTATTGGAGAGAAGCTGAGAACTCGGGTAAGGAAAATGCTCCTTCTTCTTACAAAAGCATGTCAAGCTCTGCACTGGGAAGCAGTGCACCAGCAGCGCTCTGAAGCCAGAGGTTCATCTACAGGACCAACAGCAGCAAAAAAGAGTTTTCAGATTTCTTCTGCAAGTGTGTCTCGGCCCTGTCTAGCAGGGACTAGCTCCGTTAGGTGAAATTCATCTACCCACACCCTCCAAATTGTGGCATCCCCACCAAGACTGCAGGAGAGTCACAGGCAGGCACGCAGTGAGGGAACTTACAGGTGTCTGCTCATTAAGGTGAAGTTCACCAGTTTGTTTCAAGGGATCCTAAATTAGCAACTGAGCAGCAAAACTTGCTGCTGATCTACGTATGTACAGGACTGTCATGAAAGTATTGGACTATTAATGCTCCAAGACATACAAGTACAATAAATATACCACAGTTGCCCTCAGAAATGTGAGAATAAGGGAGATACGTAGGATACGACAGAAGTTCTATAGTATTTAACATTCAACATGATGTGATAAGGGATTATGTTTTAATGTATGTAATACATGGAGGTGGGGGGTGCACCCAAAATGCAACTACGGACTGCTTCAGCGTGCCAGTAAGATTTCTGGAGATGTAACTTGGTGTCTGCTGTGTGCAACTGAGATCCTTCCAGCAGAGAGTCACCCTGTGACAACGGACCGATTTGTGAAGCAAAGTCAAACTCTGGGCATCTCAAACTACCTAAAATCAGGTCAGTGTGTGAGTCACTGTCTCTGGGGACTGAAGGATCCCGAAGTTACTATTTACACACACGCTCCCAGCACTGGCTCAGAGTTTAAGTGTTGAACTCACTCGAGGAAACAGCGAACTTTTCCATTTTCTCTCCTAGCCCTCATGTTATGCAAAACTCCACTGTGAAGCCAAAGAGCTTTGGTACCAAGTTGTGGATTTCCCAAGCATTTCTAACAAACTTAAGGACTGCCTGAGGAAGAGACTGTTCTGTTTTCTAGGCAAGATCAGTTGGGATATGGTAGAAGAAGCAGAGGGGTTTGCCTTCAAACTCTCAAAGTCTTTTAAAGGGCCTCTGAACCCTCACCTTCACAAAAATATGAAACCAGTGAACTGTCAGACTAGGTAAAGGGCAAGATCCTAGTCCTGTATCTCTACGGCATGAGGCAGCACCAGATGCTTCAGTCGCAGGAGCCAGAGGTGCTGCGCCTCATCCATCAGTGTGCCACCCTCTAACAGGAGGGGAGGTGGTGGTGGAAAAGTCAATCTATTGACTAACTTTAATCAGATTTGAAAAAGAGACGTCCTGACTAATTAACACAGTACCACACTCCCCACAATACACACTGAAAGGGATCACTGGGGATATAGAGGGCCTGGATGATTATGATGGGGCTGAAGTAATAAGGTATTATGTGAACCAAGGATGTGAATATATTAGAAATCAAGTTTTATTAGTCCCCGAGTGAATACAACAATGCATTTAATCTTGTTACATTTTCCATCTCAATTGCAGCTTGTAAGAACTAGTCTAATCACATGCGAGGATTCCCCCCTTTGATCTGTTTGCAATTTGCCATTTTTTCATTCCACAGAATGCCTCTCCATCCTACTGCCAGGTGAAGAGAACCGAGTTGTCAATACAGCGCACCACAGGCAAATTGAGCTACAATATTATTTGAATCTAAAAAACAGTCCATATATTATCACACCCCCAATTCAATTTCAGGAAGAAACAAAACAGCTCCCTAAGCAGTATCAGCATTAACTTTTTGTCCACAAGTGCATAATGAATCCAGGAGCTCACCGAGACCGATCCCTTTAAAAGGCGGTTAGCTTAAGCATCTAGACCACAAGACTAACTCCTACCTTCCTCTCCAGTGAGCATTACTCTGCATCTGTTGATTGAATCAAGTTTTATTAATGTGGAGATTCATGCAGTTGGATCAGATGCCTCACATTTTCATGGTCATCTGCAAATCCTTCTAGTTTAGTACGCGCTTCTGCTCTTTTCCAAACCATACACTTAACATAAGTCTTTTCCCAAGATGAAAACTCAAGCCCCTGCAGGCTTTCTCTTGCCACGTCCTATTTTTGATTATGATACCCAAAACTTTTCAACTTCTTCAGCAGCAGCCTATACAAGATCTTCCAAAATATTTTTGGCTAATAACCAGGTCTTCTTTTAGAATGGCTTTTGGTCAAGCAGTTGAAAATTGACAAAAGCTATTCTCCTTCGCTGCGGTCTAGTCAGACAATCAGGTTACTACATGTCAGGCGGTGCTATTCTATTTTGAATTATCATTTCAACAACATTTAGCAACTACAGTAAAGCCTTCAATTCTAATTCCCATAAGCATCTTCACAGCAAAAGTACAACATTTGGTAGTCCCAATCCCCTTTAATAGTAAAAATGTTTAAGGCTGAGACTGCAAATACTGTTACCAACTTAGTACTTACCAGTATGGCTGTTAGTTTTGCCATTAAGCACAAATAGTTGTTTCAAATAAGCGGCAGTAATATTTTTTTATGCCCAGGGGATGTTCCTCCTCCTGAGGTGAGGCACAGTCACATCACCACCTAATTTCTCCATCCTTTGGTATTAGGAATATCTCCTAGTATCTAAACCTCAAGAGCATAAGTCCCTTGCAATCGGGTCCAGCTGGCCTTGCTCTGAGCAGGAGGCTGGACTGGAGACTTTCAAGTGACCCTTCTGACCAACACGGTCCTGCGACTCTCATCTGCCATCAAGCACAACTGAAGGGCAGAAGCCTGAAAGCAAAGCCCCAAGTAGGGCTTAGAAGCGTATTAGAATCAGATGTCCTGCCAAAGGAAACTGCTTAAAGAGCTGCTTGTGTCTGCTTCTCGAGCCGGTCCTTCCCTCTAAGTTTTTTTTCATGGTGAGGTGTGTCATGAACTGGAGAATTTCAGGGAATGATTGGGCATAAAAAAAGTCTAAGGAAATACAAACAAGCTAAAAACATTTGTAGGTGATACTTAGTGGCAGCTCCATTTTTTACTGTAGAGCTTGGCGTGACTATCTCCAAGGACGGAGACTCCACAACCTTGCTGGGCAAACTGCTCCAGGGTTTGATGACCCTCACGGGGCGGGCGGGAAGAAAAAAGTGTATTTTTCTGTGTCCAGATGGAATCTCACGTTTTAATTTGTGCCCATTGCCTCTTGCCCTGTCACTGGGTTCTACCGAGAAGAGTCTGGCTCTCTCTTTCACACCCTCCTTTTGGGTGTTCATACAGACTGGTAAGATACCTCCTCCCCCGACTCCATCCGCACATCTGGCACTGGGGCAAGCTATACATTGAAGCTGCAGCACAAGCAGAGCTCATCTTCCTAGCAAACCGTGTTTCTGCTTCATAAGCAGCACCATTATAAACCACTACATAACACAGACCACCCATTACACCTTCTGCAATTCCACCTGGCAATACCTCTTCCTCTGGTTTTACTCTGTTACGAACGGTGATTAACAAACAGGGATTTTCTCCTTCCAGCTCTTACCTGGCTGCGGTGGGTGAGGTGGTGGCATTTGGTGGTGCATCATAGGGTACGGCGGGGGCTGCTGATGCGGCAGTAAGCCTGGATGTGCTGGTGCCCCGAGGGGGTTCATCCCAGGCCCACTGGAGTGCTGGTGAGACTGCTGTGGGTTTTGACTGTGCTGCTGCTCCATTTGCTGACGAGCCCTTAGTTCAGCGTATTTCAGCTGTTCCATGTGAAAATTCTGGCGTTCTGTCAGCAACTGTTGTCTCTGCTGCTCTAACTATGTCAAAAATAGGGGAAAAAAGGCAAAGCGAAGTTAGGAGCTATATATAAAAATCGTGTTTCTGCAAATCAAACACTTATCCTAGTGATACACAACTGTCTGATTTGCAGCAGGTTTTGGTACAGGGTCCAGGCCATTTTCCAGCTGGGGCAGATGAACTCAGCTGGTTTTGTCCTAAAGAATCTCCCAGTAATACAACACATTACTCAATCACTGTGCAGAGCATTCAGCCTTAATACAATTCTAGAAGAAACTGTATGTTTTTCTCTCAATCTTCTGCATGTTGGAACGAGGGGGAACAGGAAATTAAAGAGATTTTCTAGGGCAAGACCAAAGCAGAACATGTGTGCAATAGCACGAGCTCAGTGATTACAGCCAGGATCCTACTCCTTACCTTTATTTTAAGTGTAGGACTTGGACATCATGATAGCCACACAGCAATGATTTGTACTACTAAGAAGAGTATTATGTAAAAAAACTCATGTAATTTAGGTCAATTAACATAAAGTAGGCTACTTTGTTTAATTATGAAGCCATGTAGAGAGTAAGCAAGCCCAAAAAGAAAAGGCAAAAAAGCTACAGAAAATATTTCTAACTATTGGGCATTTATATGATTGATCACCGTCCTGGTTAAGGAAGCGTTTGTCACTTGACTTATTTAAGAAATCATAACACATTTCTACATCTATTACTCTTAAGCAGTTGGACACATGGATTTGTATGACTAGTTTACAAATATTTAATGAGTATTTTAACGTATACTCCATAATTTATCTGAAAAGCACGTTGCCAAGGAGACTTACACCTAGCAGAAGTTCTCCAAAAATCCCAAAGCTCCATCAATACTTTGTGTTAGCAGTTTTACTGCTGACAAAGCATGGATGAAAACAGAATACTACAGAGCGTGCATTCACCAGCAGAACCAGATGGGGACAGAGCCTAATGAATAATACATCCTCCTCACTGGGGGCTGGTTTTCTGCATGTAGGGACTACAATGTGATTATTCATGCTGCCATGACTCCTTTTTCCTTGACCAATCTGATACATTAGCGGGAAGAACTTGATAAAATGAAGAGACACGTACACCAATGGTGTAATTGTGCGTGTGTGGAAACAGATTCAGTAGGTGGCAGGGAGTTCAGAAAAGAATTACTGCAAATGACCAAAAACAAAGGCTTAGGCGAGAAGTATGGCTACACCATACTTTTTATATTCTTTTAATACTCTTTTGTAGTCCTGCTTTGCTCTCTTCATGGTACCCTATCCTGTCACAGTTTAAAAAACAGTCTTTACAAATATCCCCAAACAGCAGCCAGTGCCTGGAAACACACCTTGTACTTCGGAAAACCAGTGAAAACTTCCCTTCTACACATTCCCTTCCCCTCAGGATGAGGGGAGAGAGTTGGACAGAGGAAAAAGGCACATAAACGCAAGTTACAACACAAGCCGGTCTTAAAATTCATGCTGAGCCCAAAACGCCTGGTTCTGCACTAGGTTCTTGTATTTGTTGTAATCATTTCAGAAGCAGGTTTACGGACACAACCTACTGCCGTAGCCCCAGATTAGCATTAAGACAACTAGCAGTAACACATTTTCTGGTGGGCCGTCTATCAGTAATTTGCATTTACTCTTCAGCTCTCAAAACTCAGTTATACCTGCAGCGGCGGTCAGGCAAGAGTGAGGCTGGGCACCTAAACGAAGATCGGCATGTATCACAGTCTGCCACACAATCTCCTATACAACCCAATTCATGAAAGCCAAATTTTTAGGTACATAGTCATGAATACTACACTCTTGACGATCTTCATATTTGCAACAGCGTGTTTTTTGCACTGTTGCAAAGCGCTTCACAATTAGAAGGCACTATTACAAGTGCTTAACGTATACTCATGCAATAACCATCACTGTACTACAATTTCACCTTCAGCAAGTAACTCCTCCCTAACCAGAAATGGGTAAAGAAAGCATTCACGTGCTGTTATAAACTCTGGGTCAACAAGGTTCCTACCAGTAGGATCCCTGGTTAGACACAGAGTTGGCAGCACTGAAATTACTTCAGCTTAAACACTGAAGTAAATGCGTTTTGCCTAAAATCTAACACCCTCCAGTCTGCAGCACAGATTTCTTTCAACACTTACAATCGCCTTACCTTTACCATAAGAAAAAGCCAGTGCAGCAAATACGGACATACGCATAGTGTGCAACAGCACTAAGGATTTTTTTTGCTTTCATTATTCCACTAAATATCCACAGTGACAGGTGAAAAGACTGAATTTAACTACCAGAAAGCCAAGTGAAAAATCTGTATGCACATTTTTAAAAAGGAAAATGTCATATGACTCAAAATGGAAAAAAAAAAACCAACTTGTCACTAATGGAATATATCCCCCAAAGAAAGATATCTACAGAGAACCTTTTCAAAATAGTTAGGTCCATTTCTTGAGCTGCCAATCAGTGTCAGAGGCAAACACCACACCGAAATGGTTGTGGATGCTGAGCAATCTAGAAATTCTTGCTGACGTTCTGCTACAACAAAAGACCACAGTTTGTCAAACTCTATCAATGTGATTAATGCCAAAGTGAGGGTGTAAATTCCATTCAATTTGCATGGTAGGGCAAATGTGAAACCCCCTAGAATTATGAGTCAATATCTTCAGCACATCTGGAGTAATTGCCTATTGACAAAAAATGAGCAAGCTACACAACAGAAAAATAAAAAAACCTGACTGCTCTCTGATAAAAATGAAGTTTTGGGTGATTTTTACAGTAGCTGGAGAGAAACCACTTCTCTGAAAGCCTGCTGCACTATATATGAAAGAACACCTAGTAATTGATGCGTGATCCAACCACTGACTGGCAGAGACAGCATCTCCTCCATGTTACACCCTGATTTTAGGGATACGTAGCTCTCCAGTAAGGTGTCACTAGGAGTGCTAAAATATAAATACAAGCCTGCTTGGGATATACATCATATATATGCTCTCTTAGCGTCACCGCTGTCTTCAGCTGGCTAGACCTCAATTCAAGACCTGTGCCTTGGCTTACTGCCTCACTGGACTGAGGACAGAAACTAACCACCTTCTTGCTTATCTTGCCCAGCTCCTCCTCCTCCTCCGGCGCACTTCATCATTAGATGTGTCAGTTCAGCTTTGTTCTATTTTGATATTTTCTGGTGCCTACGAGCAACCACCTTTTCCCACCTCCTGACATCATTGCTTCCTTCCCTTCTCCTGAGCTGTTGCCCTCTCCAGCTCAGGCAAGTCCCTCATTATCACAAAACGAGAAGCTGTCGCTCCTGAGCACGTATCCTTCTGCTACCGCATCTCACTTTGATGACTTTCCCAAGAGCTACTGAGAATGCCCTCCAAACAAAACCTGAACTACATGCTTAAAACCAAATCTCCAGCCTAAACTGGGTCAGGAAGGCAAGGCAGACAGAGCTGGATTCCCTTCCCTCAGGGAAGTATGGTTTCCATCCATTTCACTCTCTTCATACAGAAAAGCCATTTGCACATCAGATGTCATTCATGTGACAAGGCCTATATAAAGGTTCTGGACCAACTTCACATTCATGCTTAGATGACAGAAGTACGGATTAGGAAGCAAATCTAGGATACTACCAGTTTGCTGCTTATGGTAAAGGGAAGATCTGGATAGAGGAGAGAGCTCAAACACTACTGCAGGGGGTAATTATGAATTCTAGCTGAGGCAAAAAGACCTGCATAGAGGTGAGGAACAGCTGAAGTTGCTAGTTTTCCAGCTGTTAGCATACATAGACCGTGGCAGTGACTGATTTAATGCAGAATTTCAGATTAGTACCCTCCTACTTACTGCCTCTTTCTCTCTGTCCATAATGGTTTCCAACTCCTCAAAATGACGAAGTTTTATCTCCAGCTTCTTCATCTGTGTTTCCACCAGAAGGGCAACCAAGGACTTGATCTTTCTTTCTTCCACTGCTGCCAGGTGCTGAGGATAAAACACAGGTTTTTGATTTACATGCGTTTCACAAAATAAAGAGCTTTAAGGGAACAAATACACCAACTATGCCTGCATCTAGCTTTAGCCATGCTATTCCACTTCTGGACAGAAAACAGGGCATTAGATTAACAATCTTATGTTTGGAACCAGAAGCCTTTGGAAGATTATTAAGCTTTTAATCAAATAAATAGGTGCCAAGTTTTAATACAAGAGGTATTGTGGATGCTCAGTACTCATAAGCAATCCAGCTTTGCCTCGCAGCCCTCCGAGCGCTGCGCAACAGAGAGCACTTTCAGTGGAAATGCAAATGAGGGAGCAAGGGTACGTTGCACCGAGTCAGCGGCAGGTCATCCAAAAAGCTTTCACCAACACACACACAGGAGGCTTTTACCTGGAACGACCCACAAAAACAGTGAGATGACTCTTGCATGGCTTTGCCATTAAAATATTTTTTGCTCAAGTAAATGAGAAGCTACGTATCTAGTTAAGCATATTCCCACTACATGCAGCACCACACCACTAAAGCCTAAGCTTTCTCAGCGCGGAAGTCCCACCTCGGGCTAGGGAGAGCTTGCAGCGTAATCTGTACACAGGTTTTAGAAGAAACTGCTAAAAAAAATATCTCCAGTTTCCTTTTATAATCAGGTTGCACAGTACTCCTATTGCAGAAGAAAGCTGAAGGCAAAGCTGTATTTAAACTGCAAAAGCAAACTGCAGAAAAAGGCAAATAGATTCTTTACAAGGCTTTAGTTTACCCCATTTACATAAATACACTTATACATAAATGATACAGGATATATATGTGTGTTTATGTGTGATGTAGGAGACAGCCTATAAAAGTGTTTCACGTTTTCCAAGCGTGAAAGGCACGTCAATGATGCCTTCCACCGGCTTTTGTTAAAAGCCTGCTGTTCAACACGGACATACACTCAACACCCATCACGTGGATGCTTGGAGGTTTCTGTATCAACAGCCAGAGGACGTTTCCTGACCACAGTGTCCAAGCAAAGCCCTGCTGACGCATCCGAGGGCTGAGGGGCAGCAGGGTTGGCTTTTGAGAAGGGAAAGGTGGGGACTGAGGGGAAGAAGGAAAAAAGAGAAAGCTGGATGTCATCCAGCTCAAGCTGCAAACAGAGGCTCATATTTAGCAAGCTGTGCCCCAAACCTTGGCTCAGAACTGGCAGAAATACTGAGCTGGAGAAAAGAAGCATTATAAAACTCTTAATTATAATGAGAATTTCTCAAAAACATACGATATTGTTTTCATCACTAGTATGTTGTGTCATTTGACAGCATTCACCTCTGGTAACCCACCAGCAATAAAGGAAGTCTTCAGTAAATCTAGATAACATACATTCAAGACTCTCACTAAGTTTAATCTTAAATCAGGTACAGTTTGAGAGAACCAGAGTCATCACCCAAGTCCCTCTAAGAGCACGCCACAGTGAAATTCCAGTAGGCTATTCAGTTAAACACTGACCTAACGGTGCACACTAAAGTAATCGAATGGCTAAAAGGACTAAAAAATTTAACGTCAGTTAATACTGTTTAGTAGAACAAACTCATTTGTATGAAAAGTCAGAGTGACAGAAGTACCTTTGTTGATACACACAGCCTTCTGGCAGTCATTTCGCCTGTGTGCAATTTTAATAATGAAAGCAGATTAACATAAAATCAGCAAGGCAGATGATTAGGTAAAAGACAGGTCTCAAAATACACATTAGAAAGGAAATCATCATTGACGATTTTCCTGAAGAGACCCAGAGAGACTGCTCCTGAGCCTGGCATTACCCAGGGCTTTCGCGTGGACAAAGAACAAGTCATCACCGACTCTGCAGTTGACAAAAAACCCCAGTAAGACAAAATTAATAGTGATTTAAATTGCCTGATAAACACATCGCTGCATCCACCTTAAGTCATAAATAAGCCAAAAAGAAGATGGTATGTGACACTATCCTGGGACACAGCAATTCTGAACGACCTGCGCGTCACTAAGCCAGGTGGACCTGGCCTCTGGCTGAGAGCGGATCCAGACCAACGCTCTGGTTTGCTGTTTAAACGCACGTGTAGTCGTGAGTGCCTCTGCGCGGGGTCTGCCCCTCGCCACAATACTGATGCTGGTTCCTCTGCTCAGAAATCCCTTCTGGCTGAATACTGATAAACGTGGGAGGAATCACAAGGCTGGTTACTGAGCACACACACGACAGGCACGTTCACAGGACCTGGCCCATCCCCTGATCTTCTCAAACCCAGCTTTAGCTGTGAAATTAGTTAATCACAGCAAGAGCATGAGTATGGCAACTGGTACATACAACCAGACCACGAGAGACCTCTGGCAAATGGATAGCATCCTAGCACCACCTCACTGGAGTATTGTGCTGAAGTCTTCTCATCCACACGCAAGAGGTTAACTGAAATGGCAACAGGCAGAGGAAATTACTTTCTTCCTTCCCTATTCCTATTTTGTGAAAGCCAAGAGGGGATAAGACTGTCTTTCACATATGAAACAGAAGAAATGAAGGTGGCAGATAACACAGAGCTACCTGAATTAAGGCATGCAATGGGAAAAACTAAGTTCTATCACGCATACATTCAAGCATGAGATGAAAAAGGTCCTACAGTGAGTTTCTTGAGCAGCAGCAAAAAGGAACCAATTAAAGACATAATTTGATTTGCCTATAAAGAGAAGATGGGATGTAGCTGCCTGCAAAAAGAAGAAACATGATTTTAGCAACAGCGTCCCTTCTATTCCTGAATTTTACTTTTCTAAACACCTACACATGAGAAAGAGCGGTTGATAACCGAAGGCTTTTTAATTTAGCAGGCAAAGGAAAGTGCTGCTATGGTACAAGAGTTAGTGGTTGAAGCATATCAGATTAGGAATAAAGCTTAACAGCAAAGTTTCCCACCCGCGGAAAAGCTTATGGACAATTATAGGAGATTTTGCATCACTGGTAGTTTTGATATCAACGTCTTCTAGAAAAGATGTATTCAATCGCAACCCCCTCAAAACAGAAATTCAGAGAAGTCATGGGATCAGTGTTACACATGAGGTCAAATTACGACCAGAACAGTCCTTCTTGGCAGTGTAAGTGATGGACCAAGAGCTACAGCAGAAGCTCTGCAGCTCAGTCACAACTGGACAAAAGCTAACAGCAATCTGCAGGAGAGAGGACATCTTCTATCAGGTGCTACTTATGCACAGAGAAGAAAAAAGCTTACATTGATTTAGGAATCTGAGAAGAGAATGAGGAAAAGGGACTTAAATAATTCTAATATTCTTTGTACAGAAGCCATAACCTGTAAAAATGCATTTAAAATTGTTGCTCCATTCTATACATAGTAATGTAGTCTCACCCCTAAATGAACACATTCCCTGGATACCATTTCTCAAGTAAGTGGCTTCACCAATAAGCTGTCCTACCTCAAAAGAACAAAAAACTTCAAGTGCCTGCCTTTAACCCCTGTTTCCCCATAGAAGTCAACTGCAGTATTCCTCTGATACAAAATCATACGGAAAACAACTTTGTAACAGCTCTTTACATGACCAGGTCTTGAGTTTATTATGAAGAACTGAATTACTCTCTCAGACAAGATACAGCTCACTGGAAGCCTTAATGTTGTCTGGGTTTTTAAGTGCAAGTGGAAAGAGAAATCCCTGTTGAACTTGAATTCTACTCTGAAGTGTGAACATCCTAATAACAATATATTATTTCCTCTAATATAAAGCTAAAATTCTTCTAGAATATTATTATTACCATAATGAAAACTGCCATTAGCCAAGTCCTTTCTCCCTCTAGCACTCGTTATCACCAAAGGAAGGAAAGTAGGAGATCATCTTTATTTGGAGCAAGTAGCCTTCCATAAAATAGAGATTAAATTTCATGCCCCTTTATATATATATGCAGGGTTTTTTCCAACTCGGCTGAAAATATCTGTAAGTCTGATGAACTGAAATGAAGTTACTCCCAGCGAAAGGGCTTGGTGCTCGGAGCACCACAGGTTCAGATGCAGACAGAGTGATGCACAAGGGAGCCAGGCAGGGCTCTGCACTCACCAGAACAACGGGTCTGAAGTTTGCCTGCCAAGGGGGATTCCACCCAGCCAGGGTGCCTAGCTCGGACACTAAGCAATGCTGAATCCGTGCAACTTCTGATTTTAGAACCTGGTTTGGAAGGTAGTAACTAAAAATATCCTCAAATGTCATGGGTTCACAAAGCAGGGACTGTATCATCATGACAACACCTATCATCACGCTATCCTCAATATATATGATGCAGTTGGGAAAAAAAAGTCTAAAGTTAAAGTTATAAGAGTCAAAGATCAAGACTGCAAGAGTCGGTACAACACATGCAACACCTCGTTATCTCCACCATTATGTCCTGGCAATCCGTCAGGAAATAAACACCATCCATGCTTTGCTTTTGGTATCTATAAAACAGGTGACTTGGAACATGGCACTAAATCCAAGAGCGATTAAGAAACCCAAACTACAACTTGAATCCAAAAAAATATGTAAAGAGAAAACAGATTTTGAAAAAGATATTCTGAAACAAGTGAAGGCTGTCTGGTTCCTGCAAAAAGAAAATGAAAGATAGCATGCAATTAGTAATTATAGGGTAAAGAAAAGCTATTAAATGGGACACTAATCAAACCACAGCTCAGTAAGGGACAAACAAACTGAAGTTTAATGATAGAAAGACAAGAACATGCTTTTAACAGACACACAGTATCTCTTAACAAAAATATCATTAAGTTGTCTATAAAAAATTGTAACGCTAGAATTGAACATCACATTGCTCTTACAGACAAGGAGTCCAAGCACAGAAGGCTCGTGTGAAGTCCGCAGAACAGCCGGTGGCACAGCAAAAAAGGCAACATAAGGGTTTTGCCACCCAGGCCTATGCCCTCGGCATTACAGCCAGACCTATCGAGCATAAAAAAGCCTTTCCAAAAAAAGACAAACATTTTGGGGCTATTTCTTAGGGATGTTCATCGGCTTCATAATCATAAAAGTAGCTGCCTACATTAAAATTGTACATTATTTCACCTAGGAGCTCAAGCAAAAGAAATTGAAGGCGGCACTTGTGCTGCTTCAAGGTATTCGAGATTAGAACATGAAATCGCACAGATCTGGAACAAAGGACCATTTCAAGAAGAGTTCTAATGTGAACTGGAAACCAAGCCAATGGATATTTGTGTAAAACAAACCTTTGCTTTGGTGGCAGCTGAGGCAAGGGCAGCAGCTGCAGCTGTGGCTACGTTTCCTTCCGAGATTTCATGTTCCACTTTCTTCTTCCCAGCCTCGTTTTCTTTGTCTTTGCTTGCATCAACGTTCTCCTTGTTCTCTTCTGCCTCCTTTTCTTCTGGAAGAGATTTACCGCCAAGTCTGTTACACACATTCTCCCCTTGTTAACAGTATCGCATCAGGACAGGAATTGCACTACGCACACTGCTATCAAACTAATTCATCCACACTCCCATGTTATAGCACTGCTACTTGTCCGAACGCTGACGGGGGAACAAGTCTAGTCTAAGAGGATCTGATCCAACAAATAGGGCAACTTTAAATGCTTTTAGTTTCCATCCTGTCAGTTCATCTTCTGCCATCAGCTTACTCTCATCAGAACAATTTCAGCTGCATTTCCCAATCAACTCCATTATAAATCTGCTCTTGTATGTAAATCCAAACACATCTTGTTCTACCTGGGTCTAAAATACTGAACGTTAGTTCCAGGAAAAAACAATATATCCATGCAGTACAAGGGGAACATGTTAAAAATAAATAAGAATAATGTCTTATGTAGAAAAAAAACAGTACTCCTTAGCCTGTCAAAATAAAGGGTCTGCATCACTTCACAGGGAAACTGAGTTAACATATTAACTTCTAAGGGTAGAAGTGAGCAGTCCCATTTCTTTGCATCAAAAATGATGAAATGGTGTGCAATGCAGGCAAAAGAAAATAATTTATATGACCTACATGCACTTTGCTACTGCAATTTCTTCACCCAGTCACTACACACAGTGACAGAAAGCTCAGCTGAGGTCTAAAATGAGTTCAAGAAAGAATTTAGTGCCTAAGCTTTGCAGTGAAATTAAACTAGAATATTTACTACTGAACCATGAAGCAGCCTGATGTGCAAGAGGAAATATTTCTGCCACAGTTGAGTTTATAGTCTATTCCAACCACTTTAGAGGAAGGCTATTAAAGCTAACACAGCTTGAGGAACAGCTGGGGACCATTACCTGGCTTGGTGTCTGCAGTCACTTCGCTATCTTGCTCTTTTTCTGGATTTCTCTCATTTTCTCCTTCTTGTACTTTATCGCCTTCCTCAATTTCACTCTCCACTTTACTTTCAACCTAAATGGGATGAAAGATTGTTTGAAGAATGAGAGCTATAGAAGACATTCACTGTTCACTTCGTTTATAGCTTTCAAATTAATTCACTATCATAAAAGAAGAGATTAAATTTTAAAGGTTGACTGCTACACTTCAGTCCATTTTGACAATCGTATCCAAGATAAACAAAGTAACTGCTATACTGGACGGACGTCTATCAGATTCAGTAACCCAGGCCAAATTTCATTTGAAGGTACAAGAAACCCTGAACTAAGATGACATAAGAACACATTCTGCTCCCCTCATGCTGCGCCCATTTATTCCAGTAGATTGTGCATAAGTTTTATATCCTTTCCAGCATCTGCCATATTAACAATTTATACAGTATTCACCTATCCACACAGCTCCAAATTCTCCAGAACTCATGGTCACAACAGCATCCTGTAGCAATAAATGCTACAACTGAATTACATGTTACAGGAGGGTGCTTCTGCCCAGGAATTGGTGGCAGAGAACGACATTTGCAAAATGGAAGTAAAATAAAAACATTTCTTGTTAAAATCTAGGTGCCTTGACATAGTATTAATGAAATCAGCAGCAGCTTCATGTTTAATACTGGAAGCATCATCTTCCCCTTGAAAATACTCCAAACTGACCTGAATGTTTCTCATTTATTCTGCTCTACAGAACAACGCATCTTTTCAAGCTCTGACCAAGTCTGTTGCACTTACATCTACCTAAGTGCCCAGGGCAGTGGTGGAGTCACCGTCCCTGGAGGGATTTAAAAGACGTGTAGACGTGGTGCTTGGGGACATGGTTTAGTGGTGGGCTTGGCAGTGCTGGGTTAACAGTTGGGCTCGATGATCTCAAAGCGCTTTTCCAACCTAAACGATTCTATGTTCCTATGACATGAGACTAAATCACTCATAAGAAAATGAAGCACTTAGAAGACTGAAAACTATTCCCTATGGACACGCACACTGACCAGCACACTACCATCTACCTTTCTTACACAGCATTTTAGAACGTAATAATTCAGGTTCGTGACAGAACTATCTTTTCAGAACCAGTGTTTTGAGCCAACCTTACCTTCTCTGACTGTTGCCCATCTGTCTCGGTTTCCATTTTTTCTTCTTCAGCTCCATCTGAGAAAACAAAAAAGAATTGCCATAATGTCCATTTATCATACTCAACATTTATTTCAGGGTTAACTAAAATTTTCTGTTCTCCACTGACAGGCTTAAAGAAAGCCACAACACTAAAATCCTGGAAGACTAAAAGCTTGTTACACTGATTTTAGTTTAAAAATCAAGCTTACTTGCAATTTTAAGTTTAACTGGTTTTTCTTTTCAGTCCAACAAGCAGGACAAAACATTAAGTTATCTATGCTCTGCTGAAACACCCAGTTTACCCATGTAGAGAGAAACCACCAAATCTATCAAATTTAGTTACATAAAGGACAGTTTGATGCACAGTTCTGCAGTGTTCAAGTCACACAGTAATTCCCATTGGTAATCACAGTATTATAAAATGTTTTTCCCAATACATCCAATTTGATTCTGTAGATGGTTGTCAGTTATGTGATTAACCTCAATTACAGTGCTGCCAGACTTGTAATTCCTCCTTAGCACGAGATCCCCTGAGCTGCTTTCGATGAAAGGTCTATCCAGAGGCATTGTCATGCATTGCAGGTCAACTGAAGATTTAAATTCCATTTTGCAGGTAGTACAAATACCAGAATTCTCCAAAGCAGACTTCAACGTAATTATTCCACACCAGACTAACATTAAGCACTAGCAAATTTGTTAAGGCGCTAAGACTGTTCTTAAACACTAAGGATCTCTCGTTATTTCTGGCCCCAAAACCACTGCAGTTCGAGGCAGCGAGCAGTTATCCTCCGCACCGGTTTGATGTGAAATCCAGCACAGTACAACCTCATTTCACACCCTTCCTACCTGCTGCTCTGCATCAACACGATGACCAACTGGTTCTCCAGTCCTGTATGGCTCTTTGTGCTGTTCCTCCAAACACATTTCTCCCAAAAAGCACTCTGAAACGTACCCAAGCCCTCAGAAATACATTCAAAATGTTGAGTCTGAAGTGAACAATGAAGCTTAAATCAAAGAAACTGGCCCAAAAGGTGCAGTCTTACAGTAGATGTTTCTGAAGAGTGCTCTCACTCAGACCTTGATCGTTCATTCTCTTGCTTCTTCCCCAGCTGTAACGATACCAATACTCGTGGGTTTGTACCGGAGTGGATCAATGAAATGATCCCTAACGCTTTCTTCGCCTTCTCACTGAAAACAAGCTGTATTGCAGCTCCTCCTCAAGAGCCCAACTGCAGCTGCCTAGTTAGGTGCTAAACAAGATATGAATCACTTTTGAGCACAAGAGCTGGTGGTTCGTTAGATATAAAGCAAGAAAAGAACACAAATTACCAGCTGAAAGCTCCAAGTTTCCTCTGCATCCAAAATATAGCCATCCAAACAAATGAGAAAGAGCTGAGGCTGAATGATCACACCTCCTGACAATGTTGTCACAGGATAGCCTACTCAACTCCCAGCTTTTTAAAAAGCATGTTTTCCAAGACACTCTGAAAAACCAGAGCGGAGTTGCACCTGCAGTGCTAATGCTGAAGACGACAATAGCATTGGGTGAGCTCTTACTTGGCCCCAGTGGCTTCACGCATTGCTGACAGATATTGTAAGACGTGCAGGGCTCTCCATAAAACCACCAGTTGGGTTCTCTGGGCAATAATTTCCTGGACTGCTCCAGGAGGTAGAGCCTCAGCCTTACACCATGACCTGAATTTTCAGAGGAATCACACGAGACAACCTCTGCCAAGACTGGCTCCAAGACAAGGCTCCCATACTGGAGTCATGAAGTAGAATCATAGAATCACTGAGGTTGGAAAAGACCTCAAAGATCATCGAGTCCAACCTCAACCCAACCCCCCCATGGCCACTAAACCATGTCCCCAAGCGCCTCATCTACACGGCTTTTAAATCCCTCCAGGGATGGGGCCTCCACCACTGCCCTGGGCAGCCTGTGCCAAGGCCTGACCACTCTGTCAGGAAAGAATTTTTTCCTAATGGCCAACCTAAACCTCCCCTGGCACACCTTGAGGCCGTTTCCTCTCGTCCCATCGCTGTTACTTGGCAGAAGAGACCGACCCCCCCTCGCTCCAACCTCCCTTCAGGCAGTTGTAGAGCGCGATGAGGTCTCCCCTCAGCCTCCTCTTCTCCAGACTAAACTTCCTTATGGAAAGAGCAGCATGCCAAGCTCGTGCTCAGGAGGAGACCTCTACCCAGAGCAGAGGCAGCTCAACCACATCACTGCAGCCTCCAGTTTTGAACTGGTCATCAAAAATCTCCATCTTGTGTCTGACCATAGAAGTCTTCCTCTCCTGAGCAGTCAAAACAGAAGAGTACAAGTCATTTGGGAAATACTCCTAAGAAGCCACAAGCATATAGTATGAACTATTTAGATACTCGGAGGGTTCTCTCACTGCCATGGATATGTGGGTCAGGACAGCACCCACTGCCTCTTACACCTTCATATCTGGAACCCAAAACAAGTTTGCCAGACACCCATAAAAACCTGACCTTGACCACAAGCACCTTCAGAGTGCCCTACCACCAGGCATGAAAAAAACTTAGCTTCAATACGCAACTACGTGCTTCCTGCTATCGCTCATTTTGGGTTTTTGGCTGACTAGACTGAGCTCTTCAAGCTTGTAACCTCTTATTTACTGTCTGCTTGGCATTCAAATAGCTATTACAGACATATCTGAAGAGTTCTGCCAAAACAGAGCCAGGCACCCTTACGTTACAGGTTGCTTTTTGAGTAGCAGCTGACCAGTTATCGTACCATCTAACTTCAGCATCTACATCAGAAGACTAGATAACAGCCTAACTGTATACAAGTGAGACCAAAACGAGGAAGGAAAAATAAAATTTTAAAACATTAAAAACCATGTCTTACCATGTGCTAGATGCACCTCATAAGAGAAACGTGTTTTAACAGCAGTTAGCATCCTCTTGTGCTTAGCACACATCTCTTGGCAATAACCCTTGGTTCATTCATTAAATTATTCCTTTACAGAACACTTATTTAAAATGTTCCTACTAATGACAGCAGGCCTCTTTGAGATAAGAGGATAACAAGCATATTGATGGAGAATACCATAAAGGTGTCTGAATAATGTACTACTTCCAGATATTTGGCACATGGATTGTTTAAAAGTCCAAGAAATACCGATTTATTTGCAGCACCCAGCTGTTCTGCAAAAATGGACGAGAGGGAAGTGTCAGCACAAGCTCGTACTCCTTGTCTAGGATCTTAGACCTGCAAGAATAGAAACTCTAGTACAATTTAATGTACAGGGGGCATTAAAGAATGAGCTTATTTAGATCATGGACTTCAACACATGCTGCCATACCAATATAAAACTCTTGGTGAAAAGCCCTGATCCATCTCTAAGCTTCTGAAAACACTGAGGGGTGTAGAGTGTTCATTTTTGGTAATCCTGATTTTACTGGTAATTCCTGTGTGCTACGCTCAAGAAAAACAGGTGTACAAAGTGTTTTGCTTTAACAGCAGTGGTTCTGTAGAGACGTTTTTACAAAAGTCCCTTCCATATATAAGAAAAACACACTAAAATGTCTGACAGAAAGATAATGGTTTTCCTCTTGGCTTATTTTAAGATGATAAACCTACTTATCTGAAGTATCTGCCACTGTAATTCAATTTATGGGGACTGGGGACATACCTCCTCAGAAGTTTTATCTCAGAGTTAGGTTTTAGTGACCTAATAATGTCACACGGAAAATCTAGATTAGATTTTGTCAGACAGCTATTTCAAGCCTAGAAGCAGAGCTCCAAACGCTTGGAAGTGTCATCCCTCCTAGTAAATGAAAGAGAAAGCTTTACAAAGAAAGCTTTATTCTCTCCTTTAGCAAAAAAAGTGGAGAAAAAGTGGAGAAAAAGTGCAGAACACTCCAAGTATGCTTGGGTTGATAGAGTGGAAGATCATGAGCTCAAACTAGGAAAATACTACACAGGAATAAACAAGTTTTCATTTTGATGCTGCTTAGCCCAAACACCAAGAACTTCAAGATTCCTCGTATTGGGATACAGTGTAATTGAAAGAAAAAAGTCTGTAATTTTGTATAATCAACCCAAAACTTAACCACGCGGGGAAGTGGAGCAATTCTGAAGTTCTGCTTCCTACAAAACTCCAAGTCAGAGTGAAACAGGCCAGAAAAGCTCTAGTCTGTGGACAATTTTAAGCCAAAACAGGGAGGCTTCTGTCTCTTAAAAGCTCATGACTTGATAATTTTTTCACTCTTCTGGAAGACAACAACCTGGAGCTCAGGTTCTCCAGCCTAGAATCAGGCTGAGCAGAGACTCAAGTCGCAGCATCCCATAGCAGCAGCGAGCATCCTGACCATCAGGCTATACCTCATCTGCTGAGGGCTCCTAGTCCTAAGGAGTTCCACAGAAGCCCGCAGCTTCACATCTATACAAGTCCTTGACTAGCGTAACACCACTCAAGCAACAACCAAACCATCAGTGTGCTACCAACATTACTCTCATACCAAATCCAAAACACAGCACCACGCAAGTTAATAGGAAGAAAGTTAACTCCATCCCAGCCAAAACCTGGACAACTCCGAGGGAGGGGGAAAAACTCCCCAGAAAGTTCTTGTCACACAATTGCACGTGATTTGCTCGGGAATGCAAACTTCACAGGTGACAATACTCCTTGCTAGATTCTGAATCACATTTGAGAAAAAGCTGTAAGGCAATAATCATGTAAACTGCCCCTAGAATGCCATAAAATAAAGTCCTATAAGACACAAGCTTTTCTCCTCTACCCAGAAAGTCAGCTTGTTATTGTGTCTTTTAGGTAAGACTGAACTCCCTTTCCACTCTAAACTCAGTTTTCAATGTGGGTTTTCTTTTCTGATGACAATGCATTTGAAGGTTTCCCATCTTAAGGTACAGCTTTTCAGAAAAGCAGCATCCTGCAACACGTGAGTCGCTGCAGCAGCTAAAGACACGACCGCAGGATGAGTTTGTGCAGGTTTCTATGTGCTACACGTCAAGCATTATCATAGATTCTAAGTGTTTGCTCTTCACTCTCTGCAAGTATTGGGGCAAGTTTTATTAAATATTCCTTTTTTATTTCATATAGTCATAGAAGGGTTTAGATTGGAAGGAACCTTTAAAGACCATCCAGTCCAACCCCCCGCCATGGGCAGGGCCATCTTTTGCTAGATCAGGTTCCTAAAAGCCCCGTCCAACCTGACCTTGAACACTTCCAGTGATGGGGCATCCACAACTTCTCTGGGCAAATTTGTGACCAATCTGTAAGAGTTAAGTGACTACCGCTGCGAAGGAAGTTCCAAGGCAAACAGGACATCCCAGAAAGGCAAATTTTCTCAACGAAAAAAGCACATAGAGCACCTCGCCGTAAGGAAAACTGCCCTTGGACTCTCCCTTGCACCATAATACATTTGACAGACTTTCCAAAACAAAGTGTTCTTTTACATTACACAGAGACACATTCAGCTACAGAGTCAGAGGTATGTACGTGTGACTGTAAGATTATTGTGAACAACCTGATTTAACTTAGGTTTTCTAGTCCTGGCTGTAACAATAAATGTTATTTTAAAATTAGGATAACAACTTTAGGCAGGCTGTAGTCAATGGTTTTTGAAAACTGTTCTCTTGAATTAACTACTAAGCCCTTATCTGCAGTGACAGCGCTATGCCTCTGCAGTTCCCACCGGCGTAAGCCACTCTGCACTTGTGTGCATCGAGGGGACCATGCTGAAGTACTACATGGATAAGGAAAAAGAAGATGAAAGCTATCAATTATTAATTTGGAGGTTAAATAAGTTTACCTGGGCTGAAGCAGGATTTTGCTTCTAAATCACAGGCTATTGAAAGTACCTCAAACCAATTAAGAGTCCCATAAAAATTAATCTCTAATTCAAATATGAAAGGATCAGAAAAAACCCAAAACATTTCTGACTCTCTGCATGAGAATGACAGAAATGACTCCTGCCTTTCAGCTGCATACAAACACAACCGTACTGATTGTCCTGAACGATCTAATGAGGTGAATGAAAACACGTTAACTGACAATGCAAACAGGAGTTGATTAGTTGGAGATACACGTCCCTGTTACAAAAGGGGAAGACTTAACTTTAATGAGAAAGAGCCTGTAATCCCTTTTACATGGCACCAGTGATGCTCTTTAACCTCTTCAGCAGGTTTGGTATTACACCTCACAGGCTCTGGGGAATCAAATTAACAGTATTTCTTAAACCAGCAAGAGGCAGATGGTTGACAGACACCATAAGACATCTTTCCAGAAGGAGAAACCACTTGCAGACCAGGAAACATTGCCTCTCCATGGCGCTCTTCAAACCTGAAGCAGCAAATATTTTCTGTCTCTATGGAAGCTTGTTCTGTTTTGAGTATTATCTCCAAGAACACGGAGCCTCGTTTTCTAATACATAAAGAACTTATGACTGACTTCTGACAAAGCCCCGTGACTTTACAGAGAAGTTAAATCAACGTTACGTCAACAAGTAAAGCCATAAAATATTTCCATGGTAAGAATTTACTGCACTGCCAGCAGACAGACACTTGCAGCATAAGGAAATACATCACCTCCATTGTCATCGGAAGAACAATAAGCAAAACCCCGCATGTAAACGAGCACAATCACTAGTGCGAGTTTCAGCTCAGCAAATAGTTTAAAGATGCCCTCAAGACATCCCAGTCTCCTTTGTTTTCACTAAGGTAATACACACAACCCATCAAATGTCAGGCTTGAATATTAATATTTAATTGAGAGGAAATATACTATAGCTATGGAAAAATTCTGAATATGATAATTACGCTATTATCTAAACCATAATTAACTGTTTTCACAGTAAGTCAGGACTCCACAGCCACCAGAGCTTCCTCTGTTTCTGCTTCATGCGGCTTGTCGGCGTACGGCACAACAACCAGGTGGGCTTCCACGAAGAAGGGTGGAGAGTTCACAGAAAGCTGCTGCAGCTTTCGCGTGAGCCGCACGCGTCCATCACAAGAGGATTGACGGGCTCAATCCTCCGGCGGTGCAGAACTAGCTCACAGGCACCTGGATACACGCAAAGTGAATGAAGTACTCGCAGTCTGTTCATTTTAGCAATGCTTGCGTTATTTCAGAGTGAAAGCACACCCTGGAGACCGCAAGAGAAATCATCCTGCCAAAAATGAAGTAAAATAACTTCTCTTCTGTATGTATACTTGTGTGTAGTTTTCTAGTATGTGTATTTGAGACTGATACAAAATGATCCATAAAATGTTAAATTTAATCATCCATTTCAATCGCTTACAGTTGTAGCGAGACAGTAAATCAGACCACCCTTCCCTCAGTGCTTACTGTCACAGATGAGCTACAGCTTGAAGCATCCATACACTTGTGTCAGCGGAAATACTTTCAGTGAAATACTTGTTAGAGTAAGACCCAAAATGCCCA
Source organism: Pelecanoides urinatrix (assembly GCA_013400755.1). Classification (NCBI taxonomy): domain Eukaryota; kingdom Metazoa; phylum Chordata; class Aves; order Procellariiformes; family Procellariidae; genus Pelecanoides; species Pelecanoides urinatrix. The sequence goes on along the minus strand of VZTQ01013424.1, from coordinate 369,919 downwards.
AGTAACTGCCTCCAACACAGGCACGTGAGAGACTGCGTTGTGCCTCATTCCGCACACATATATGCAGTCAGTGTAGTTAATCACCTTTGGAAAGCCATTAAGAAAGCACTCATACTCAGTGAAGACTTAATTGAAACTACTAAGTACCACAGGCGTACTGAATATTTCCCTTCTCTGGAGCTTAATCACGAGCCTAAGGAGTGAGGATCCCTTGTTTGCTCTCCTTAATTCATTTTTACTAAAACAGATGCAGAGCATCTTCATCTACCGTACTGTGTAACCTACGGTGGGGCCCTATCGTGGAAAGCAAGATGCCAGAGCATCTGAACCACTTGAGTCTCCTCTCAACTCTACTGAAGCCTTACTATATCAATTTAAAAGGAACCATCATCAGCTTTTAGCAAAACTAACAATGAAGACTTAAAAGAGGAGATTCTTGGGTATTAATGTAAGCTCCCGCAATCTGTTCCAGTCATATTTTCCCCTTTCGCATTCCACATTGCCTATTATTCACCAATATTAGGAGTTTTTAAACTATCATGGAGCTATGATACAATTTTATTTCTAAAATATAACAACCGATGAACTTCAGTTATAGTATGGAACCCTAAGGAGGTATTTTTAGTGCTCCATAGTGGCATTTAGATGCCAGAAACTTCAGGACTAGCCATGCAAAACCACAGCTCCAGTTCAGCAGTCGCACACACAACACTACACTTCACTGTATTAAACGCGCCTCTGCAAGTGCAAGCTATGGATTCCCCTATGCCCGCCAGTGCAAAGCTGTTTTGGAGGTGGAAGGCACCGCAGATTGTTGGGTGACCCAGTTCACTCTTGCTGAGCAGCTCCCCCAGGGAGAACCATCTGCTGTTGTCCTAATTTATTTCATTAGTCACAGCCCAATACAAATCGCATTAACTATAACAGGACGGTATTACTTATAGAACTCACCACACAGCTCATTCAGAAGTAATCATGTCACGGTCATCTGCTCTCCAACTCTGCATATGAAACGCCAAGCGCTTCAAAAATCTCTATTCGCAACTTGTGTGCACGTTCTCCTAGGGAAAGGGCTAACCTACAGACTCGCAGTATCACCGGTGATGCAGCAAGGTAAACTTCCATGGTCGTGCTGCAAGATTAAGAATTAAGACTCAAAGCAGCACACACGTTACAGAGGTCCTTACCATACTATAGTGAAGCCCGTACTTGGAGAATATGGAAAAAGGAAACAAAGTGCCAGGAAGAAAAAATTAACCTAAGCTGAGCTTATTTTAAAATAACTATCAAATTAAACTTAGTCCCAGATGGAATAACACCTAGATTTGTTTTACAGTTGACTTGAAAATAAACCCCAAAGCCTTGCCCTTTCAACAAGGCTTCGATGCTTGCTGTCGGTTTTGTGCGACAGAGCACTGCAGAACCGGGAGAAGCAGACCTTCCAGATGCTAGCGTTCCGCTTTGGGCACATACTCCACATCTTCCCAAAGCACCGAGCTGCCTCACATCAAGCCTATCCCACTGAGCGTAGAATGAAAAATGCAACAGAAGGACTGAGTGGTCTGTTAACTTCTTTTCTATTGAAAGATATCTTCATGATACTTTAAAATCTAATTTAGAAGGGTAGTTTTACAGTGTAGACTTGCATCTTCACCTGAATGACCAGCAGTTGATACCTGAGCAGCACTGGAACACGAGGTCCCTTATGATCCCATCACACAATCTGGCACCTTGCTCATGTCTCTAGACAGGGTGACAGCAGGTCAACCATGAGATGCGCAAACACAGCCCAAATCAAACCTTCCAGTCAATCTAGATTACATTCTGTTCAGTTTTACCCAAAGCTATACGTGCCTTCAAATATCTAGTCACTAAATTCGCCAAAACGGCTTGTGATAAGCTGAACGAAACAGCAGCCAACAATGCTGGAGAGAAAAATGAAGATCTACAAACAAGTCGGTAGATCTGTACCAAACTCAGGAGGTGAAAGTCTGAGAGAGTCAGTAGGTACGTAGCAAAATGTGCGTGTCTACTCATTTTACTGTTGAAGGAGAGCCAAAATAGAGTTAAAAAGAAAGGGTTACACAAAGTGGTTTCACTTTATACAGCATTGCCACAAGATATGCTTTTACTTTTCATAGTAATGAATAAACAATTTGCACCTGTCAAAGTTTCAGATATGAGACTTAATACCAGAGTATCTGAGTATCTGCTGAATGTTGCAGAAAATAGCTCAACTGAAACTGAGCTCTAAACCAAGAGCTTGTTAGTATCGCAGTTAGTACAACAACCAGAGCCAAGAACTGTGGCATTATCACGTGCCAGTCCACCATTTAATAAAAAGCTCCTCTTCTGCTACCGTCATGGTTAGCAAGGCACTCAGAGTACAAGAGTTACATTAAAACTAGTTATCAAAAGGTGTGATATAACGTTATAGATTCAGCTGCAGCACAAAGAGACAATAAAACTCAGTTTGCTTTATCGTGACTATAATGCTAGAAAGGCAGCATCCTCTAACTACTCCAATACCCACAGAATTGGCATGAAACCTCCTGCTCTGGTACTTTTGCCCACTCAACTCTATGCATCCCAAGCAGTGGCATTTCCATTTCAGAGTAGGAAAACAAATTTCTGAAACTAAAGCTGGTCCTAAGTTCAATTCAGTGTCAAGAGTTGTTAATCCTGCAGCAAGCGGAAGTGTAATGACCTGTCACGCTCTCCTTACTCGCGATTCCCATCTCGTATTGGAGGTGAACTTACGGTTTATTACGAGTCAGAAGAAAATGCCTAAGGAACCTCATCTGCAGAAGCTTCTGCATTTTGATGGACAGCCTACCGATTTTCTCCGGCTCATCTGGACCTGTTCCGGCAATGCAGCTGCTCTCCAGCCCGTATGTTGGATCCACCTTCCCAGAGGCTCTTGCTGCTTCCTGTACTTTCTTTACATGAGCTTCAACGAGCTCCAGTGGTACCTCCTCTCTGACTCGAGAAAACTCCTCTGTTAAAAATTACATGAAAAATGTTATATTGCAAGGGTTTTAAGGCAGATCAAAAGTTATGATTTTCTCAGATCAATATGCAGGTAAATCTCATGACGGAATGAGTTCTCAAATATGCAAGTTCCTTCTTTTCACATTAGGTAGTTAATTTTCTCTCTCAAATGTGGTAGGAAAGACTCTCTTCCCAATTATGCAAAATTGTCTTTTACACCGAAAAATAAGGAAAACAGTGAAAGGATCTATTTCATCAAGTTTCTTAGAGGACACGTATAACTATGGCAGATAATTTCACACAAGAAAATCAGGAAAACTGAAAGTTTAGCATTGTGCATGTACCCATAGCTAAACTAACGACCGTGGTCACTAACACCAACTACTCGGTGGTGCTCGCAAACACCATCAATAGCCAGTGAGCACACACGGGGAACGCAAGCCATCTTTAGACATTCGGTGGCCTTTAAGAGCTATTCTAACTTGCCTGTAAATTGGCAGTGTCAGTAACAACAGAATACAGAACTGGAGATCAGTAGATCTGTTTTCTACATATATGTAAATTTGTTTTTACAACTTACTACCCACCCTGAAGAAACTCCAGAAACAGCTGATTTTAAGAGCAGACTAACAGAGAGCAAAGTTGTACAGACAAGGCAAAAAAAAATTGCTGGGACAAACTCGTACCTAACGCAGCCTTTGCTGCGGCTGATGCCACCCGGGGATCCACCACCGATGCCAGAAAAGCCACGGTACTCATCACTGGATTGCCAGACTGGCTGAAGGGCACGGGCTGGTAAGCCAGCGGGCCCAGAGACGCATCAGAGTTCTCCAAATAGGGGTCTTCGATCGGGAGTCTCAGGAAATGGAGAATGCACTCATCTTGGGTACGGCTCCCAACATGCTCTGAGACTTTGTTCCAGTCATCTTTGTACATCTCCAGAGCCTGCAAAAGATGGAAATCGTTGCAGATACTTTGCCTACTCGGGGGGAAAAAAAACCCAAACTAATTTATGCAAAAACAATTTCATTAAGTTATTTTGATGATGGAACAATAAATCAGGATCAGACAACTACTTAAAATCATATTTTTTTCTGGTAGCAAAATTATTCTGCATAAGAAATATGAACATCTCGCTGGGACATCAGCTAAATTTAAGCTGCAGGGATCATCACACGAGTTTTATGCTGTTACTGTATCAAAAAGAATTCTCAGAAGATTTGGGATTTACTAATAATATTTGCATAATTAGTGTTTCACCATTTTGCTTTCACATGAAAAGCTTTACAGAGAAGTAAGTTTGTTTATCCTACCACGTCTCACCAGTTCTTTTAATTCCCATAACTACACCCGCCCCGAGGGCACTCTTGTGTTCTCTCACTTACGTCTTAACACACAAGCTCTTTGGGGCAGGAACAGGATTTATTTCACACATATACACTAGCTATGATGGTGAAGTCCGGTTTTTAGATCCAGCAAATGTTATAAAAACAAAAGAGCATCAAACCAATATACCAGAACAAACGAGGAAAATACATTCTGTACCATGAAGCCAGAAGAGATCAGTCTCTAGTAACTGTTAACCAGTCTGGTTTTTGTTTTGCATTCAGGTTAACAAATCATTATTACGTAGATAAGCCACCTGATAAAGTAAGAACTTCCAGATTAAATCAAAGATTTTGTAATTCAGAATTTCAGTCGCTTTTAAAGTTAACTTAAGAGTAATTTAATAACAATGAGCTACTGAAATCCCTACACTAGTTTTTGAAAAACTAACAAATTAGTACTGTAAAAACCCAACGCAGTAGCCTAATAGGATTTTTTTTCCTGAAAACTGTTTTAGTTATTTAAGCATTTGGATAGCATAAAATAAATGTTGAAGTATGCTTAACCATTAACTTTTACATTATTGAGATGATTCATGGTCCAGTCACCTAGAAAAAGTAAAAAGCCATTTGATATCTAGGCAAAATACGTTAAACTTAAAAATGAAAATGGGATCTGCAACTCAGGCGTAACAGAAGCCTCCTGAAAATATTTAATACCAGAGGCCTGAGCAAGGGAGGTAAACACCTTTCTGTCTGAGTTACAGATCCCATTTTCCTTTTTAAGTTTAACGTATTCAGCTGAGAAGTCAAGCTGGTTTTTTACTTAGGCTTACTTACCCTACCACAAACATAAAGGTAACCAGCTTCCGCACCGCTTCACAGCAAGCGAGCAGGCGTTTTAGCAGTAACTGGGGGAGCGGGAAGACCCGAGTTTGAAGTAGGTATTACTGGACTGCTTGCAGGATCCCTATGCTATGTCCTCACCGACTCGCTGGCCATCAGGCAGGCGGCCTTGGACTTTAAGGCACCCGTTTACAGGTATAATATATTTCAGAAGACACAGAAATCATCCTCCTCCTTTACTAACTACTCATGACAACTGAGTTTCCCCAACTAAGCAGTATGTCCATTTAAGCGTGAATGTTAAAACCAAATGAAGTTAATAGCTTTTCAATATTTGAAATCTTTCCCACCAGGCTGAGAACTACCAGAAATCTCAACCTTCAGGGTAACAGGCAAGACTGACTTAACCTTCCACATGCACAACCTTTCATAGCACGAAGGCAGAATTCAGAGCACATGGGCTACTTGAGCTGGACTGTATCTGTCAGCCATCACGAGGAGGATATATCCAACACGTCTGAGTAGCACACACGAGTACACAAAGTTAATAAGCTGGATGTTTCTGCAGAGTTACTAGTGACAAGTAGAGGACAGAAACTGAGCCAGCAGCCTCGTGTTGAGTTCTCCAACCTGGGAAAGGACATTTCCACAAAACAAGTTACTATATATAGGAAGGCTGTGCATTCAGAAGACATTTGCCTGCAGGACTATACGGAAACCAGTCTTTTTCATCAACACAAAACATTTTTTAAGAAATCCAGGAGTTCCTGAACATACTGTTTTCTTCACAGCAGTTCTGGAGCAAAAGTGTTTTAGTGTTTCTGCAGCTAAAACCTGAGCTATAAGAATTCTTCAAAGACAAAGTAATCTGCCTGAACACGACTCTTTGGCATATCATGGATGTTGAAGGTCAGCTGGGGAAAAAATGCAAGATCAAAGATGTGAAAGTAGACTAACAAGGACACGTGAGCTAAATCCAGGAGGGACAGAGATCGAACAGGCAGGCACTGAACAAACTAGAGAGAAAAGACCAAGTTGCCTGCTCCTAAAGCTCCTAAAACTGGAGCCTTTTAGCCCCCTGACCTGAAAGCGATTTAAGCTTTACCCAGCTGAAGTTTTAAGTTTCTCTCTCTCTCATAGCTAGGTCTCACTGCGTAAGTTGGGTAGGGAGGAGGGAAAAACCCCAGTATATCTTCAGAAGGCCACTGGTTCTCTGCTCCTTCCCCTCCCTCAAGACACTGGGTGGAAGATTAGCTGGGCAAGTACCAGACTACGGGAACGCTGTGCTCCAGCAGAGCTTAGCTGGATGGAAAGAACAATACAGGGACTGTTGAAGACCATGAGCTAGACAACACGAAGGAAAGCTCAATGGAAAGAATCATTTGGTTTGGGAATGAACAAAGGACAGACCACATTGGACAGCCCGGTCCATGCCGCAGGAATCAACGGTCCCTGGCTGCTTATGAACCGTTCTCCTGACCTCTGTCTGATCTTCCCCAAGTGTTGAAAGAAATGAGAAACTGCTTAGTTCATGAGGTCATACTCATGGGGAAATATTTATTCAATGTTCAACCTTCATTTCACCTTCCCTAATTTCATCTCTGTGCTGTAGGCTGTGTGTCACTGTCTATCCATTTTTAATCACACTTGCATATTAGATCGGCTCTGCTTTTCATGGCCATGCAGGGTTCTTTGCTCATTCTCCTTCATTGCTTGTTATTTTTCTGCTAGACGAACTAGCTCTCACAATAGTTGTCCTTACTATAAATAGCTGAAAATGCACTTCACTATGCAAGAATAGTCCGTGGAGATACAGAGAAACAGTGTGGCAGGGAAGATGATTCTGGGAGGGAAACAGTATTTCCTCCCCCCAATTTATTCAGTCAACAGGCAGAAGGACAAAAATTATTTTAGATAAGATTTATTCTTTGCAACTTCACTGCATATATATTTGCCCAAAGCTACCCTGAGGATTTAATTGGACTGAGCTGGCTTGTTACAGCTGACTTACTTATGCTTGAACTGATATACTCTTTACTGATTTATTCATAGGTTAAATCCATGAAGATTGAAGAACAAAAACATTATTAATTTATACTCACATGAAATAAAATTGTAATCTCAAGACTTGGGGTTTTTTTGTTTTGTTTTTTAAAACAAAGAAGAGCACGTCATCTGGATTATTTCATTAGGCTACTACCTGCTATGTATGACCATAAGCTACAAAAGAATGAATTTTAAATAATAACACTAGTAAGCAAAGAAGCCACATATCAAGATACTAGTCTTGTTTCTCCATACGAGAATGCCACAAAAGACATCTTAGCTGTTTTCACCCTATAAGCAAAATTTTTCCACGTGCCAATAGAAAAGTATTGCCTAAACAGTGGGTATCAACTTAACATTTTAAAAAAAAAAGTCTGTTTTGGCTGTTTGACGAACACACTTCCATATCTGTGAAGGCTGAATCAAAGTACACTGCTGATTAGGCACTTTGGCTAGCTCAGAAAAGACGCCACACACAGAAGTTGAGTATTGTTCAGCACCGTCAAGCACGATCAAGATCCATTGTCCATGCTTTTCCTGATGAAATTAACTTTTCAATGGGTTTACTGACACATGTAAAGACAAAAAAACCAGAACAATCACGCAACTGCAGTGTGCTTTAAGCTCTCTTTTCAAGTAAAAACAAACACAAAAACCCCAAAACTGGAATTCTTATACCAGAACCCTGAATTACATAAAAGGAAAAAAAAAAATCAACCACCCAACCTCTACATAAAGAAAATGTTAGTGTAAAAGAAAGGCTGCTAGATAATAATTTCTTTACAGGAAGCGGCAGCACATTAATTATTTCAGGCCACGGAGATTCTTCTTCTGACGAAGCGTTATGAAAAACAACGCTGCCCTGATGTCAGTGTGAAAGACTAGAACATACTTCTGCAGCGCACCTCACGTGACAGTTTTCATCCTAGACTGGAACTCTGAGACCTGACAACTACCATGTGCTTCAAGAGCATGAGATTAAGCAATCTGGGGACAAAAACCTGACCTAGTGTGCCAGCAGTTCTTTGAGCTCATTTTTACAGTACCTGATTTGAGTCCTCATGTATATTTCTTGTAGAATTCCAGAAAAACCTTAAAGAATACACCAAGTGCAGCAATGTGGCAAAAAGAATGAGTAGATGTATGGCATTACAGAGCTACGAAATAAAGAGCTTCTCTTCTTGGTGGCAGGAGGCAGGAAACAGCCTCAACTGTTTCTTAACAATTTAAACTTCAAAAACTAGCTGTTTCCCTAACATGCTATGGCATAGCCAGGAACCCGTAACGATTATCAGAATTTCAAAATATTCATCTTAGTGGCAGTTAAACCATTACTTGAAGGACATTTATTTCATACTGTTAGTAACTTCTGTTTAATGAAGAGACTTCTCTGCACTGCAAGATCTGTTCTTGAGTTTATGCAAATGTTCTTAAATACTTAATTTCTGGCTTGCAGGTACAAGTTAGATAGAACCAAACCTTAAAGTACATGAAGCCCCTCTACTGCATAGATGTTACTGCCATCTCTTTTTAGTAGTAACGTTCCTGTAGCCATGATGGTCAAGTAAAGAGATACAGTTTTGAGGGAGAACTGTAACCTTTCACCAATTTAAAAGCCATAACCACAACAGACAGACAGGCAGCCATGTATACACCATACCCAACCACTCTCCTCCTCCAGCTACCTCCGCTGAGTCCCAAGAGATTGCTTCCCACTATAAACTCTGCTTTGCTCTTCCAGTTTCTGTAAAAGCGTGCAGTTGTCATCTAAGTCTACTTCAAAAAATGTACTAACTTACACGTAGATTTTTAAAGCATGTAATATCCTGCATGTTTTGGTTTCCTAGCCTTTGGTTTTGCCCTCATGAACTTACTTCTAATAGCAGCAACGTCTCTTGTTCTGTCCATTCTCTTCCAGCACTTGCACCTTTACTCTACAAAAGATAGGGAGAAAAAAAAAGTGAAATACAAGTCTTTTTGCACAGAACTTTTTAGAAGAAAACATTAAGAAGAAAAGGGGAAGAATCTGTTATTTAATGCACTCAAACACGTACCTTTCACAACCTTCCTACTACAGCTAACCAACCCCTGGTTGTCTCATACAGTGGTTCAGTTCACATGATTTACTTACGTAGCTAAGGCACGCAGGCGAGTCCATTCCTGCAGTCTCTGCGGAGGCTGGGGGTCACAGATCCCACCTTCCCAACACCTCCAGGAGAACCTGCAACTCCTCTTTTATGCCAAGCCAAAGCAAAGTGATTTGGTACCCTTTCCTCCTGGCTCCCGACTATCTTTACTTGCACATACAGCAAACAGAAAAGCGGATCTTCCTAAATAATAAAAACTCTTAGGAGTGCTGATGGCATTCTGGTCAGCTTGACTTTGGCCAGTAAAATTGACTATTGGCCAATAAAAAAACCAGAGCACTTTACAGAGAGCGTTCTACACTTCACACCCAAGGACAGCAGCAGCCCACAGACACAAGGGAATCTCTAACCCCCTCACCAGCTGCTCTGCAGCCCAAGGAGGCTGCTGTCCCCTGAGGAGATGGTATTACTTGATTCAGGCACACCTGGGATTCTCTCAGCTTAAAGGGCACCTTTCTCAAAAGAATAGGGTTTACATCAACTTTAGCCCCCATTAAACCTCTGCTTCCGAGGCAGATCGACTGGACTGTGTAAGGTGCATGCTGGTCCAAAAAAAGTTCATCTATCTAAAAGTTCATCAGTAACTCAGTTAAAAAAAAAAAAAAATCTCTACAAGTGAGACGAGCTACCTGAAAAGACAGAGTTACAAAATTACAGCGAGATAATCTGCAAATTTAGCAATCACTTGCTCCCAGGACTGCTGCTGCCAAATCTATACCTCATGGTTAACTCCTGAGATTTGCTAAAAGTTACAAAACTCTTGGTGAAAACCCCCCCTTCCGTGATTACAGACACCCTAATCCATTGCACATCAAATAAAGACAAAAACAGCTTGTCACCTGCTTACGAAAGAACATTATCTAGATTGGATGTCTCTGTGCAAGACCACAGCAAAAGGAAAAGGGTATTTAGGATAAATAAATCTATCCTATCTCAAGATGCATTTCAAACATCATCATCAACCCACAGAGAACGTTAATCACAGTGAGTCATCCAGCAGCTGATTCTCAAAGAGGCTGGTATGAACAGCCAAAAAAGCAATTTCCACACACATAAAACAAAAAGGAAAATCAACTTCTGCAGATAAATCTGCTCAAGTTCATTGTTACAGATGCTTGTAAATAGAATCAGAGTCTAGAACCAGTAAAAGATTTATGAATTTGGCGAATATTTATACCTTCCTAAACTAACTGAAAAAGCCACTCCATGCAATGAGATATGGAACCAGGCTTCATAAACAAATGCTGATCTCTGGAACTATGGTGTTTGGTTGTTTTTTTTTTAAATAGTTATGTCATTATCTGCTGGGACAATGAACACTGTGCTTAGAGAAACCAATTACACAGAATTAGCGTGATGTCAGCCCAAGAGAGGCAGACTTCCAGACCGAAGGCTATGCTGAAGTAGTGAACTGCTATTCCTGCAATACCTCCAAGCACACACGCAGGTATCAGGCAGCAGCAGGAGTTAAAGGCAACAGGTTATGAAATTACCGACATGACTGCAACGGTGTCGCAAAACTTTAACTGTACAATACAACACATTGCAATGACAGTGTTAAAACATCCCCCTTGCAAAGGGTTTGTGACACGTTTTGTAATCAAGCAACTTTCTAGTGCTGTCAGTCTGGAAAACCCTGCTCAGACTTGGAAAACAGAATGGTTAAAGACTCTGCCGAAAGATCTTGGATTCTGTATTAAATTACTGGATAGTCTGTTGATTCTGAGCCATTCGGGTAAAATACACAATAACATAATAAGAGTCCAGTGTCTGGAGACTGACAGCACTGACTAGCTTCGGATAGGTACATGTCTATCTCTACAACATCAGATCTCCAACACAACCCTCAGTGAGGTATCTCAGCATCCTACACTGAGATGGAAGAAATCTAAAACAGGAATGTAAGAGTTACATAAGTTACTCAATGTCATCTAGTGGAGGACACTTGAGGAAGAAACCTTAACAGGAGGTCCAACATACTTGCCTTTGCTAAAGTCTTTTTTGAGTAAATGTCTGTGCGAAGTCCAAAGTTCTGCAGATCAGTAGGCTTCTCTTTGTTTTTCTCAGGAAAACTCAACATCTGCTGAGCAGCTGGAACCTGTGAACAAACATTACAAGGGAAAGGTGAGAGGGGCAGGAATTGAAAGTTATTCGAGGTTTTCAGACCAATGCTAAAGAGAATATGGACTGAACAAATAAGTTGAACACGAGCCTAGAGAGATGACTTTCCATAACATCACTTGCACACAACGCTAGCAGATTTTGAGATTCCGACTACCTGAAACTCTCAACCTAGACGGACAAAAAAAAGGGAACATTTCAGCAAATTGTGCGCAAATTATTCTACCGAGATGTTATATAGCACCGGCTAGAGCTAAGGTAAACACACGTTAGTGCGACCTGCGGGGCTCACCTGCGGCGTGCGGATATGGAGAGGCATAAGTCCAGAGGGTGTATCAGCCAGCACGTTGAAGTGAGGAGTAGGGGGAGGTCCCATTGCCATGGGACGGCTTTCTGGGTCCACTTGGTAGTTTATGAGCCCCCACTGCTCCAGAAAAGCATGTACCCTGTGAAACAACGTGACAAATTAAAACCTGAAGAACTAAAGCCTTGCTTATGCTTGACACTGCAGAAAGGAGACAGCAAAGAAAGAAGTTTATGTTTCTGGATCAAACACAGATCCAGAATCTTCTATAGCCCTTCACTAATCAGGAGCAGCAATACAAATCATTTAACACGAGCTTTGTACAGACTTGACTGCACTTCAGCTTTTTGCATAAAACAAAACATGACATTTTTGGTTATAGATAACAGGAAGTTACTTAATAAAGGACAAAGGCAAAGCAAAGCTAGGGCTGCATGCATGGAACCATTTGCAGACAACGTATGGATTGCGAGGGCTGCACAACCATTGATTTGCTTCCCTCATCTATCTGTAGCTGTTCTTCACTGAATCGACATTTAGCAAGTTCCAAATTTCTAGGGGTCCTCTGCGCCTCACAGCTTAAGACTGGCGAAAGATAAAACTGACAAAACTGAGTTGCAAAACTGGAATTTCTGAAAAAATTCCACATACTAAAGAGCAGAACCTAAATAATCACAAGTTAAGATCCAAACTCTGCAGGCATGGTTCAGCAACCAGACAGAATATTATAAATAAACAATAGTATAAAATAGTCTGGTTACCATACAAGTGGGGAAACACTAATCAACAGCACAACGGCCATTGCCCACAGCTACGCTGTCATACTGGAACACTTCCATGTCTAATGCAGCTCCTATTTCTTTTTGTTAAAGCGGAAGCAGTGGCTGAAAGATCCACGGCTTTTACCTCATGACAGCGCACACATCTCCGGTCAGATTCCTTCTGCAGGCAGTGCTGGTCAAGTACTCTTGAGGGTTTAAGCGATAGGTGTCAATCATGAAGTTGCGGTAAGCCAGGTATCTGGAAGACAATTGATAGGTAGTTACATTGCTGCCTAACGAAGTTTAGAATATGTATTTTAGGATTCACCTTCTCCAAACACCTGTATTACTGATAAGCAAACACCGACAGATCATTTTTATCGATGAAATTTAAGACTCACGTACTGGGTTTGTGTGGCCAGGTTTTGATAGTGGGGGGGGGCTACAAGGGTGGCTTCTGGAAGCTTCCCCCATGTCTGACAGAGCTGATGCCAGCTAGCTCCAAGACGGACCCGCTGCTGGCCATGGCCAAGCCCATCAGCAACAGCAGTAGTGCCTCTGGGATAACATATTTAAGAAAAAAACCTGCACAATTGCAGCCGGAGAAAGGAGTGAGAATATGTGAGTGTCCTGGTTTCGGCTGGGATGGAGTTGATTTTCTTCCTATTAACTGGTGCAGTGCTGTGTTTTGGATGTAGTGTGGGAATGGTGTTGATGACACACTGATGTTTGGGTTGTTGCTAGGTAAAGTTTACGCTAGTCAAGGACTTTTNGGAGGTCCACGGTGGAGCAGATACCCACCGGCAGCCCGTGGGGAGGTCCACGGTGGAGCAGATACCCACTGGCAGCCCAGGGAGGACCCCACACTGGAGCAGGTGGGTGCCCAAAGGAGGCTGTGACCCTGTGGGAAGCCCACGCTGGAGCAGGCTCCTGGCAGGACCTGTGGCCCCATGGAGAGGAGCCCAGGCAGGAGCAGGTTTGCTGGCAGGACTTGTGACCCTGTGGGGGACCCACGCTGGAGCTGCCTGTTCCTGAAGGACTGCACCCCGTGGGAAGGACCCACACTGGAGCAGTTTGTGAAGAACTGCATCCCATGGGAAGGACCCATGTTGGAGAAGTTCGTGGAGGACTGTCTCCCATGGGAGGGACCCCACGCTGGAGCAGAGGAAGAGTGTGAGGAGTCCTCCCCCTGAGGAGGAAGGAGCAGCAGAGACACCATGTGATGAACTGACCGCAACCCCCGTTCCCCATCCCCCTGTGCCGCAGAGGGGGAGGAGGTAGAGAAATCGGGAGTGAAGTTGTGCCTGGGAAGAAGGGAGGGGTGGGGGGAAGGTGCTTTAAGATTTGGTTTTATTTCTTATTACCCTACTCTGATTCGATTGGTAATAAATTAAGTTAATTTCCCCAAGTTGAGTCTGTTTTGCCCATGACAGTAATTGGTGAGTGATCTCCTTGTCCTTATCTCGACCCACGAGCCTTTCGTTGTATTTTCTCTCCCCTGTCCAGCTGAGGAGGGGAGTGATCGAGCAGCTTCGGTGGGCACCTGGCATCTAGCCAGGGTCAACCCAGCACAAATCAGTATCAAAAGCAATAGATAAGTAGAATTTATTTTTACATACTGAATATGATCCATCTCTTCCAGATTGTTTCATTCTGGATTTTATCTACGTCTGGATTAGCAGTACATCGAAGCATGCATAAACTGCAAATCACACAAGTAGTTGCTGTAGCTTGGTCACTAACCAAATACTCACGCAACAGACTACTAGCTGCAGAAAAAATAATTAATGGGGTCTGGTCTTCACATGGAAACAGGCTAAATAATCCTCATCAATCCCCTCTGTGAGCCTGGAAGGAAAAAAGCTGTGCACAAAAACAGTAGTATTACACTGGATGGGATGCTACTGTTTCTACACACAGACTATTTAATGAATAAAAAGATCAGTAAGGAAAGGTGAGAGAACAGCAAAATGGAGAACACAAGATCTTTGAAAATCAGAGGGCAAGAACCCAGAAGCCAGCACAGCACTGCCCACTCACCGAGCTGGGAACAGCTAAAGCAGAAATGGCCCCCGTGAGATTCCCGTATTTCAGTGCACAACAGCCCAAGAAAGCAGGCTTTGGGGTTCAGCCATTTCCTGCGCTGTAGACGTTGCTTTGCAGTCTTTTTCAGTAAGTTTCTGGAATGCACTAATGCTTCCTAATACAAGTTGTTCAGAACAAAATAAACTACCATAAAATTCCTGCTAGCCCTGTTCTTTAGACGGAACAAAACCAATCTGCCAAATACAAGTGAGCATCCTATGCAAAGATGTGTCCAAAACAGCGTATTATAAGCAGTTTCTGCCTTTGGAAAATTCAAGACAGGGATGTCTCCTATGCAGTGTGCAAAACCAGCTGGTAACCAAAAATACAGAGATGGAACACCAAGGCCTTTCACAGGCAAGACAAGCAGACAGATGCTGCAAGTACTCATTCCTGCCAAAATCCCACATCTTCGTTCTGACCAAATTATATATGAAACTTGCTGGAAAAAGGTTATGGGACTAAGTGTCGTGCTCCTCCACGTTCAATGTTCGGTAGGCAAGAAACAAAAAGGAAGCTTCTTCCATAGAGGAATATTCAGGAACATTTCTGAATGCTCCTGGAGAGAACTGGCTGCCAGCTGCTTGAGAACAGGTACTTTTAAAGTGGTCTTGGCTGCAGAAATTAGTTTAATACTTATTAGTTAAGGTCACATTACTAGGTGAAGAGAGAAGCCTAAGACAGAAACATCCCTAAAGTTTATCCTGAAGGAGTCTGTTTTCAACAATAACATGACCCATCAGCTAAAACCTGTCAATAGCAAGAGAGATAAGTCAACTATCTTTAACTAAAATCCCTTTTAAGACAGAAACCACCCCCCAGGCACTACTGTCACAAGAATGAACCTGTGTGAGCTCTTGAAACACAGTATTTTGTCTGGCCTGAAAACTAAGTGGAGGCATTCAGTTCAGAAAGATGTTTCTATTTTATTTAAAAAGAAAACACAAAACCAAGACCACATGCTACTCCTACAATCCCTAAATGGCTACAAAAATACATCTCCAGGGTAACATCAGGACTGGGAGGAGTCCCTAATTTGCTTCACTCGTAGGCAATAACCAGTAGCAGCTCACGGATGAGTATCAGGAGACGTGATGTTTTGATGTCAACGGAAAAAGGAAGCATGGGATTACACGTGATGACCAGATCAATGGCAAGTATGAAAGATAAGCATTCTTTCACAATTCAATCTGTTTGCAGCTTTAAACACCAAGTCCTAGAAATCCCAAAAGAAAAACATGCTGAATAATAAAACTGACGGAGCGGAGTTAGTGTCAAATACATTCTGGGTCAAATACATTTTGGAATCGCTATGATGCAGCTACTGTTACCTCTGCAACTCAGAGATGTAGAGAAGTTGCGAGTAAAGACTATAGACTGAAAATCATGCAAGGTGCCAGGGACATCAGGAGGTCTCTAAGGCAATCTCCTACTCAAACCACGGTCAGCATCAGATTTTGACCAGGTTGCTTAGGGCTTTGTCCAGCAAAGCGTGAAAGACTCTAATGAAGAACATTCCCAACTTCCCAGGGCCCCATCTTCTTCACAGTTAAAAGTTTTCCTTATATAAAGATAGAACTTGCTGTGTTTCAGTGTAATATATTTTTCTCCTGCATCACACCTCAGTAATGACCTGGCTCCACCCTCTCAGTAACCTCCTTGTGCACTGGGCAACTACTAGAAGGTCTCCCAATCCTTCTCTTCTCCAGGTTGAAAAAGCCTAGTTTCTAATTTCTATCTCAAGATTAGATCAGAAGCCTCACAAAGCATCAGTCATGCCCGAGAAGAGGAGATTCAAGCACAAGAACACTCCCTCTGAAGTCTGCCTTTTTTACCCGCTGGAAGAGCAGTGCAGGATGGTATTACCACTATCATTTGCACTAAGAAAGAACTGAGGAAAAAAGTTAGTTTGAAGAACTGTTATGTACAAAAAATGCACGGCTTTGACGTTAAAACAACATACTGAGAAGACACCTCAAATGCTTCATTTAGTAGTTAATTCAAAAATTGGTTTGAAATCCCCAAAAGCTGTTCTGCAACTAGACCAAGACTTGATATCAAGATAAAGCCAACACACTGTCCAAGCCGACAAGCGTACAATGGTGTTCTAATTTATGATTTTTTTGGCAAACTCTCAGATTTTAGGATTATCATTTTAACAGAAAAAAGCACATTGTTCAAAAGCCTGATGTTGACTATCTTCCTTTAATCAACCACCTTCCAAGATTACTCTGAATAACTAAGTTTACTGTTACAACAGAAAATTCTCAGAGAAGGGGAGATGTACTTCTACTAATGCACGTAAGAAGCCTTGCAGTGGATTCTTAAGATAACCATTCAATGCAAAATCAGCAGCTTCTCGTTACACTGCTAAGTCAGATCCGAAGTTAATCATTTGATGTATGAAAAAACCTACAATACTTCAAGACAATAATCAGCTTTTTTTTTTTTGTCAACAGCTTCAGGGAAGCTGTTTAAACAACTGTGTGTGTATAATTTTGAATTAAGAACGTTTAAGTTCTGCAGTACATACCAGATCCCACAAGGAGATGAGCTAGGTACAAACTGGATCTAAATTCAACTGAGAGAACTCCACGTAGTTTTAATAGGCGTGTCCAGAATTAAAATGTCATGAGAGGGTTTGGAACAGCTATATAAGAAAAAATATTTTTCTCCTTGCAATGCACAACTCCAGCTCTCCGGTTTAATCGGACTACCTAATATTTGAAAACACAGCTACATCTCTGGCCTGTGAAGATCTATTTTCCAACCCTCTCCTGCACCTTCAGAATTACCCATCAGCTGCTCAGGGATCCATGAAATCAACACAGATAACTGTGCAAAATCCATTCCACAGTCTGCCACAGCATCCTACAACTAACTCTGTGATCAGTGCTTACACACAAAACTCCTGAGTCTCAAAAATATAGCATGGCATGAGAAGAGAGAGAAAAATAAGGAGGATTATTAAGTTTCTACAGTATCATGAATTTTTTCAGATGTCTTTGGAAGATGATCATGTCTTGTACTACATAAAAAAAGCTCACGAATTTGTTCCAATATTACTTGAGAGAAATTAGTTTTGTTTTTCCTGGATAACCACAATTAACTATTACTTTGATATTTAAAGTTTTAGCTCTACTACAGTAATGTACACACATTATCAAACTACAAGATGCAGTTGTACAGGTGCTCTTTCCTTCTTTCGTGCCCCTACAGATAATATCTGCTTAACACATACACAGCCGAAGTGACCACAGGATTCATGAAACTGAAAGCTCCTATATGCACGTTTTACTTACATTTCTGGAGTCTTGGACTTGTTTTTTCCATTGAAGAATTCAGGAAGAGCACGACGTTCAATCACATGAATACTGTAACAAAAATACACAATTCAGATGCCCAATACTAAATAGTCTTGGAGTACTCTGCAAACCTTCAACTGACTATTTTGAGGGAGTGCCTTTATAGCAAAGGGGGTTTTGTTTGGGTTTTGTTGAGGTTTGGTTTTGGTGGTTGGTTTGTTTTAGAAACCCTAGTATTCTAGCATGACCCTTTGAAATTTGCTCATTTCATCAAATAAGCAAAGCTGCATTAAAAACGCATCACAAAGTTCAGTCATTGATTGAAGCAAAACTACGCACCCAACACTGCCCTAATCAAACTCTGAAGGACAAGTACTGAGCAGCAGCCCGTCTTCAACTGTGCCTCCACGAGTTCTGTATTCTGACAGAGCATCTTTATTCTCCAACCTAGTTAGTGCCAACATTCTGCAAAGCACCAATACCTCAAAAAACCAAAGCTTCTACAGTACATACTTAGAAGATGGGAGTCCATCGGGAAAGTCGGATCTACAGTAATTACTAGTGCTCACAAGTCAGGTAGGAGACCGACTGGCTGCAAGAACATAGCTAGTACCTCCCTGGTCAACTGGGACAGTAAAATCCAAAGTATGGATATTTGGAAAACTAAACACTGTCTTAAAAATAATTCTTCCCCTTTGCCTCCAAGGAAGAAAAACGGAGCAAAAACTGACCACATATGGAAGAGCAGAACTAATGATACATGAGGTGCACAGTATATAAACTACGGTAAAGGTCACTTAGAATTGTTACTTTTAAAGGAAACACAGAAAAATACATCCTTTACAAATCTTCCTCCTAGATGTTCATCTTTCAACTAACCATGTAATTGTCCTTTTACGCTGATACTGCTTACTCTTAACTTGTCATTCATAGGAAAACACTCTAACTTGAAGATTAATCAACAAACTGTTCAGATTTTAGTAACAAATTATCTAGTTCTTGCAATGAAGTTGCCCAAAGCATAAGATTACACTGAAACTGAATTGAGCGTTAAATAAAATTTATCTTTTTACTAGAAAATTAATTTTAGCAATGACTATTCTAAAACAGCAGTTTATATAACATTTTGAGAGAAGTAGATTAGAATTATTCTTCAGCTTGCTTTAAATCAATTGCGACTGGACGCCTTAAAGAAATATTTGCAATTTGGGAGGGCTGCAGACAGTGATTTCTTTATATATTTACATAACCCAAGAAGCATCTTGCTGGCACAGCAACAGCAGTAACATCTGCAGTCTGAGGTGCGGCAGTGCTACAAACACGCTCTCTAGTTCTCCAGAACTACAAAAACCTATCTCTGAAGAGAAAAGAAGCGCTCAGAGACAGAAAAATGTCAGTCTCACAGCTGTGCTGTTATTTCAGCCTTAAATCCAAATCAGCTTAACATGCTGTTTCTGGAGCACTAGAATCCAAAATCAAAGCTTCTTTTCACATCATCCTGCTACCTCGTGGACGACCGCTGTTCCCGTCAGAGATGCTTTAAGTTTGCCTTTTACAAGGTCAGAACAAGTACACCTGATGCAATGAGAAGTTTACTCTTTCTTCAGAAATACCGCATTAGTCTTTTAGCTGAGTTTCACAGACAGATTTAGCTCTCAGGAACGCCGTTAGAACTACTGCTGCCACTCCAAATACACCGATCGAGAATTTTTAACCAACCATTACTACCAGCCATGCGCAAAAGGCACTTGTACAATAGTGTCCGAGTGACCTCATGACAAAATGTCATTGTCATAATTTTCTCAGTAGGGAAGTATTATTGTATCTTCACTTTACAAACAAGGCATTGAAGCACAGAGACTACAGATATGCCTACCTTGGTTTAAAGTAAACCTCAATTAGCTCGAGCTATGCAAAGTTTCCTTTCCTGATCTACAGCAGATCCACAGTTCTTTATCCCTTTATGAAGCGCATCAGTGGAGCGTTTCATTCTGCGTGCGTAATAGATCTACACCTGCTTTTCCACTCACAAAGCAACTGGAGCACCTATAAATTCAGACTATGTGACCCTTGGCTTTTCTGCTTCTAGGATCACCTCAAAGCGGGAGAGCAAAGGGACTGAGAAAATGGATGGTTCTATTTATGGGGATTTAGGTCAACTCAAGCCACTAGCACAGACACAGGCTAAGCAATTGACTCAAGATGAAGTTTGCCAGAGCTGGAAATTGAACCAACCCTAACACTAACAGTTCAGATCTCATCTTAATTCCCTACCATAAAAAGTTAGCCACTCGTGAAAGTTGCACATGAATCCTAATACTCAAGTGTCATAGCGCATCTTTTTAGATTCCAGCCTAAACAATGTCTCAACTCCTAGAGCTAAGACAAAACTCACACTCAAATGACAGCCCTTCCAGACAACTGACTATAATCAGCTCTGTTTCCAAAGCAGTTTTTATTTAAACAAACAAAAAAAATTACTACATAAGAGTTTAACTTGTAGAGGGACTTTCATTCCCGATCACTTGCTTCTCTTCCCACACCACAAAAGTGTGAGTACACAGAGAACATTAGGGTTGCTACAGTGAGTTATAGCACCATAGCACACCACAAACCTCTGACTCCAAGGAGGATTCCAAAATGAAACAAGTATCCTCCCTGTATAATCAGTGACTTACCCTCTAAGTCAAGATCTAAAGCAAAATAAAAAGCCACCAGCTTTCAGAAGTAGATACAAACATAGAAAGATCATACAAGGACTAGAGAAGTAGGGAAGAGAAAGGAATTATTTTCCCGGGGGGAGGGGGGAACAAAAATCAACATAAAGCGAAACACGCTGAGAAGGTAGACTGAAGATCTATGCTGTTTGAAATCCTTTTCCTCGTTCCCAATCCCTGAAAACTGCCAGAAGTCAGCTCAGAAAGATTTTTAAATGGAAAAGATGTACCTATACATGGGAACTAGACCTAAACAAAACTAATTTCTTTCAGCTCTCAGCTTGACTTATGAGAAACAACCACCAAAACTCTAAGTCCACCCCCAGTTCCAAATTACTTTCTTACCAGTTGTAGTCAAACCAAGATGCATAGCTTGGAATAATGATGTGGTTGGTTTGTTCTGTGACGTTGTCTTCACCTGGATCAATGGACCGACTTTGATCGCCTTTGTTAGGATCTTCATCCTCCTGTATCATGGAGGGAATACCACAGTTAGTACCTAAGAACTCTGAGCCAGCATAAAGTTAGTCCAAAACAAGTGCTTTCCAATCCTGTGGGATAAACTTTTCCCGACGCAATCGCTAGTCAGTGGGGAAAATCTCAGGGACCAGAGAAAGTGTAGTCTGTGTTCATAAAAATACTAAAGAAAGCATAAGGCCAGTAAGAAGTTTTTACAGAGCCAGCTCTCAAATCTCAAGGACATACCTGGCAGTACTGTTAGATCACACTTCGCATCCTGTTTATAAAATTAAGCATGCTCTGTGGCAGAAAACACTGCATTTCAATTCTGCAGTATACTGCAGCCACATGTAATGAATACAGCACGAATCCAGAGTACTTTGTAAGCTGTCAGCCTAGCTCTTGCTGCCATCTCCAGTTACTGACGCTGCACCAATTTTTAATACTAAGACAGGTTGCATTTTTTGCCACTCTGCCTCCATTAACCTTCTCACTCCTCACAAGAGTATTAAAGGAAATCAGATTCATTACTTCTAGTTTCATTGGAAGACACTTGTCAGCAGTAATCGTTTCACCACTGCAAGAATGCGTGTCATGACCCGAAATTCTTGCTTGGATGACCTCACTTTGATCAATCTTAAAGCTGGTCTTGGATATTTCTCTTTTGTGAAGAAGAGATACTAAATTCAACTTTTAACTGCATGTCCCTGTATCTGCTTCCAACTCAGAGGGCAAACAGACGCATGAGTTTGCTCATACAGGGCTGTGAGGACATCAGTGAGTCAGGTTTTAAGATTTCCAAGAGGGACAAGTCTCTGGTCGCTTTCTGTTGCTTCACAACAAGTCTCCTGTGAACACTAGGTGTTCTGCAACTTGAGTTCCAGCACACGCTCACTTCCTGATCCAAAAAGATAAAGAGAAGGGCACGGAGGCAGTATAAGAGGGTCAGGACGTGATATGAACTGTATGAGAAACCCTCAGGTGCCATTTGAAGAGCCTGTAGGCAACTCAACATTAAATGGTTTTCTTTACCTGAACTACTAATCCAGACAGCTTTCAGAGAAACAGACTGTTAAAAATCACTGAGTCCCTAAAGCAAGATCTTGAAGTCATTGATATCAATGACATATCTTTTGGGGGACTAAATTCCCCGAAGACAAGGTATCATTCTAAATCTATTTAGTGATCTGACAATAGCTATTCAGAAAAGAAGTCCTTCCACCCATCATCCCTTCAACTTCTAACACCCTTCTCCTCTCAAAATGCATTCACTAAACAGAGAAACAGACCATGTCCCAAAAAACCACTACTTAGCATAGGACACAAAAGCAAACCTCTTCCAATCTAAACATGGAACAAATACTAAAGCTGCTGCACGAGTCCCACAGTTCCAGGTCATTCTATACCCAGAGATGGAGAAGTTACGCTGAAAAAAAGAGTATTTCCCATACGGGAAAGGCCTGCTGTCATGTTCCTTCTGAGTTGGCTTCCCTGCCTTGGAAAACAGCAGTTGCCCAAGAATTGTATTTTGGCCATTTCTGTTCATGTGTCTGTATCTATATACTTAAACCCACTGCTCCTTAGTGTGATACCTGCGCCTAAAACCTAAAAGAAAGGTTGCTTACTAGCTAGTCAGTGATTTGCATACCTAGAGTTGTCTTCTTCCCCCATTTTAAAACATGAGAAAGGATTTCTGAGCACTTCTGAAAGCACATACAGAGATTGGATGTACGAACTGAAATACTGTAAACCTAGACATACATCAGTATGGAGAGAAAGTCAGATTTTCTTAATTATGTGTATAACCAATCCAAGTGTCTGTGCAGGAGTGCAACTGCATAAACCTTTCTTACCTGCACAATCAGGCAGCCATCTTATNGCAGGAGTGCAACTGCATAAACCTAACACACGTGATCTTTTCTTACCTGCACGATCAGGCAGCCATCTTACACCATCTTATGTTAAAAATAGTACCTGGCACACCAATAATGCAATTAAATACAGAAACTACCCTGACAACCGTATTAAAATGATCAGGAAGCCTATCTGGAGTTTAGATTTAGTCCTGAAACCTAAAGAAAAAGCATAATCTTTCAAAAATCTTGCATCTGAAAAATGCTTGTTCGAAAATACTTTGCATCTGTCTCCTCATTCTCATTTTTAATATGCTAGATTTAAAAATACAAAATCTCACAGCATTTGTAGAATTTTTATAATAGCAAAACAACATTCCTATCAGTGACTAATTTAATCTTATGTATGACTTGAAAAACATTACAGGCTAAGTTACTGAAGATGAGATTAAGATCTTGATAGGACAAGGGGGAATGGTTTTAAACTAAAAGAGGGGAGATTCACGCTAGATCTAAGGAAGAAATTCTTTACGCTGAGGGCGGTGAGACACTGGCCCAGGTTGCCCAGAGAGGGGGTGGATGCCCCATCCCTGGGAACACTCCAGGTCAGGTTGGACGGGGCTCTGAGCAACCTGGTCTGGCTGAAGATGTCCCTGCCCACGGCAGGGGGTTGGACTAGATGACCTTGAAAGGTCCCTTCCAACCCAAACCATTCTACGATCTTAGTTTCTACCAAACTTAGTAAGAAACGGCTGCTGTTACCTTTCCTCCAGTTGCCACTGTCTCCTCATCCTGTTCATCTGAAAGGTAAAAGCATTGAGAATTACACTAATAAAAAGCATCTGATTGCTCAT
The DNA here is from genome assembly GCA_013400755.1 of Pelecanoides urinatrix. Lineage (NCBI taxonomy): Eukaryota > Metazoa > Chordata > Aves > Procellariiformes > Procellariidae > Pelecanoides > Pelecanoides urinatrix. Next base: position 346,105 of record VZTQ01013424.1, on the reverse strand, counting down.
AAGCCTTTCTAGCAAGGCAATTGCTTAATTGGAAAGAGTATTTCATTTGTTTTAGAGGGAAGTGAGGAGGAAAGCAAAGTGGACCACACATCATTAAAGCAATCTCATCCTTATGCAGGCACTCAACTATCCCAGACAAGGGAACAGATAAGAATACAGAGGAAGCATAATTAGAATTTTTCCACTCTTAGGAATCCATACCTAATTACCGCCTCTCCCAGTGCCCTAGATGTAGCCTTGTGTAATAGGATATGGGACACTAGTTTATATCTCTTATGCCAAAGGCTTAGCAAAGCTTAGGGAACCTGTGATTCACCTTGATTCCCAGGAAGAAAAGAACAATTCTGCCAGTAAAGAGCTTATATGTCGTATTGGGGGGGAAAAAAAAAAAAGATGCCTACAAGGGAACAGCCTTGCAAGTGAAAGAGTCAATACGTTTCAACTCAAATACATATGAAAACTGAATTAATACAATAAAAGAGTAGAATTAGAGATTCCTTTTAAAATTGAGAGATTTAAAAATATTTACTCTGTTGGCCTGCAAGCAAGACTTTACTATAAAACTTAGGGGTGGGGGTGCCAGAAGGTGTTGCGTGTTTGTTTTACCGAGGTCTGCTACTGTTCCTCCTTTCACAGGCGTGTTTTCACTGTCTTTCTTTGGGTTCACTACAAAAGTAAGCAAGATTGAAACTCTGATGAGTAACCATCAGACAAGACACAATTATCAAAGCCTAGCATACCTTTACTATCTTATCAATCAACAGTTCTGTTGGTCATGTCTGTGCAGTTCAAAAGAGTTCATCTGTGCAGGTTGAGTACAACAGACCATTTGTTTGATTCCTCTGTAATTTCACACCTGAACACAAAGCAGCTTCTATTCATGCAGTTGGTGGACTAAGTACTGTACTTTTTCCACCTGTACAACACAACAATTCTTACATGCAAGTTCAAACCGGGTAAAAACCAAATGGTGTGACATCCAAAATAGTTTGGTGTCAAGGACTTGATAGAAGGAGTTATTTTTCTGACTTATCTTTATTTAACAGGTATTGCACAGATCAACATTTTTCTGAAAAGGATTAAGAACTGAATGCATTTGGCATGTTGCTAGAGTTTCCACTCATTTAATGTGCTTATCTTGGGTACCTGGCATACAATTATTTTCTCCAGAAAACTCCATCCCCCAAAACCATGAATTCTGTATAATGGGTGAGAGCAATGCTAAAATAGGTGAACTAAACATTTAAGTGGATTTTCATAAATATATTTCAAAAGCCAAAAGAAGGTGAATCTGCTGCCCTTCTCCGCTGTCACATTCAAATCCCTGACTAGATAAATTTAGATGGGCACAGATCACCTGGCCCCATGGCCACAAAGTATTTCAAAGATTTGGCAAAATACATGTGTATTTTTCAGTGCAGTTCAAGCAATTGTTTTAACATTCAAAGAATCCAGTGTATGCATATTTTACCATTTTTGGGAAGTACCACTTCTTCTATATTGGGTACTGGTGTGGGATCCTCCATGTCCTTTGTAAGATCTTCTTGTTCATCTTCTTCTTTCTGCCCTCTTCTTTTCCCATATAAGGCTGCTTGTCTAAAACAGATCACACACAAATTCTATGCCAGCTGCAACTGTCAGATGTTCTCATCTTCACATTATTCTTGAGGTATCAGGATTAAAGGACTGGGTTAAAACACTTATGAAAACATGAATGCTGTAGGAAGTGGTGCTCGTGAAGTTAATGAAGAATATTCTCTGCATATTACTAAAACAAAGTAAGCTTCAAAAAAATGGCCTTTTCCACTGTTTCAAGACTGGAGACCACCACAAATCTTGATTCCAACCCAAAATTATCTCCAGCATGTTGGCAGCACTTGCATCCTAGTGAGATTCAAGGGAGCAGTGATTCACTTACCTTTGTCCTTTTTAAAGTTGCAATAAGGGCATCTGCTGCACAGAGCAGAAGAGGCAACAGACCATTTCAAGGCATGCTGCCTCGTTTAAGGGAAAAGGCTGGCTTGTACAATCGATTCTGTGTACTGAGGAAGCCATTTTGGGAACAAAGGCAGAATCACCCACACCTCTCCTTACAGAATCTAAATCAGGCTTTACATTTGGAACAAAAAAGTAATCCAGATTATCAACTAATTCCTTCTCACCGCAGATGATAAATTTCCACTTTTGTCTTACTAGAGCCTAACCGGTCTATTAAACAAGACCTGAATTTTTAGTTCATAAGTGCTCCCCTCCATATCCACGCATAAACCCCCATAAATAAGCTTTTATATGGATGTAATATTGGTCTTTTTTTTTTCTTTTTTTAAGAGATCAAACTAGCATTGGGAAAAAAACTAACCTGTAGGTCACAAATGCTACTCTGTTAAAGTTGCGTTTAAGTAGTGGACTTTAAAATACTGACGATGTAGATAAAAAACCTCATCAATTAAATGCAGTAATTTATGGGGCTATAGTTCAAAAAGTGTACATGTACTACATAATTGCACTAACAGAACTAGTTTATTTTAGAAGCAGCTGAGTAACTTTTCATTTGATAAGTTCTACTCTCTGATGCAGCAATGAACCCTGTCAGTGACACAGATAACATGACAACCTGCACTAGATTCTCCTCCACCTGCAGGCAATACATTTCTACAGAGGAAACGATATATACTGCACAAGCAAAATCACTCAAGTCTATGTAGAAATAACTGTTCTACTGTAATCTAAGGAGAGAGAAGTGAAAGGTGACAGATCTCCCTATAAGCATTTCTTCCAAGAAAATTCACCTCAAATTCCAGGACTTAGACACTCACCCTTTCTTCCCTGTCTTTTTTCTCGACTCCACAGGAGTGGGGGGTGGAGAAGGAGAATGCTTTCTCTTCCTTGTACTTGCTGCTGCCTTCCTGTCTCTCCTCTCCGGACTACGTACAGGCTGTTGGAGAAGTGAAGTAGTTAGCTCATCCCAAACAGGACCGTTACTGAAATGCTGTAGGCTACACTCTTCCTGAATACATCCTACAACACAGAAGCTAAAAGCAATAATATCACAACACGCACCACATTCACCTCCAGAATACTTCCATTTCTCAATGCAAAAACCCCTGAATTTTCTACAGCCATCCCCCAGATGCTGCAATGGCTATGTACTGAAGAACCGTGCTCTTAAAACAGAGCAAGATTCAAATGCTAATGTGTGACTTGTTCAATATACTCTCTCCATCAGGAGAGATTTCCTAGCGAGTAGCCTGGCCTCAAGGTTAAATGAACATGTTTTCAGAGTCCTAACTTCTGTGTTGGGAGGGATACAAAAATTAGTTTCAAAAAGTACACAGAATTCAGAAATCAAATATTAACTGATGCTGGCTTCATTTATGAAAAAGCACAGAGTGGGTCCTATCTCTTACCATCCTCAGGAAGGGGGTAAAAAAAAAAATCAAAGTGCACACTTACACTTCTGGATAGAAGACATGTCAGAAGAAAGTTAAACTAGACTGTGTTATCACAGGCACCTCAAACTATTCAACCAGCTTACGTTTAGCAACTTTGAGTCCCCCAAATTTGAATTATGCAGAGATAAAGAATATTAATGTATCAACAGGTCACCCATTAGGCAGAGAACGACCTACCTCTTCATTTTTCATGGAGATTCTCTGTCGAAAACTCACTGATTTCCTGTTCTCATCTACCTCATAATCCTCTTCATTCATCCATTCATTGAATATATCTGTGTCCAAAATCCACTTGGCATGAACCTAAAGAACACAACGACATATCGACATGCTGATGTTTTTTGAAAAAATAACTCCATGACAGACCTCCCAGGATGAGGAAAATACTTGCAGCTTTGTTATCAGGGTCTGAACGTCCAAATATCTCGCAATGGTTTTACACATAATTGATGACAGTTTCATGAGGCAATACAATAAAGGATGAACATGCCTGTAAGTCTACTGAATGCCATGTCCGTTCCTCAGTCATTTTTAAGCCTTTTGAAGTGTGAGGTCAGTATTCACAGCTGGGACAATGGCTCTGTATCCAAAGAGTGTACTTTGGATGCTGAAAATTGCCATCAAAATCTTCTAAATATACAGATCACCTTAGCAGATGTGCCACGAAAAACCAAAAAAATTAAAAAGAGTTGGCCATATCTTGGAAAGATTGACTATCGTGACTTAAAATATCCATCTTCGAATAAAGTTCTAGTTTACATAGCTGAAAAATTCTTGAGCTTCTATGATTTATACACAAAAATCATGTGTTCCAGTATTTACAGGTAACTCTTGGAATACATAGTGTTTGAACAGACATCAAGTTATTTTCTGACCTCAGCTGCTCTAACTCTGCTGTTCAGATCAACAGCATACACACAGAACAACGTTGCATGTTACATATGAAAGAATCAGTCCAATAAAAGGACAATAAACCAGCATTTACTACTGTTTGATTATAACTGTATTGTTCACTTGCACTGAGCTAAATCAGAAAGGCAAATCATTTCTGTAGAAAGAAAACTAATTATGTAGAGAACCTAAATAAGGCTGCTGATGTTGGTTTGAGTGCTCATATGTTCAACAGGTTGAGAAGCACTGACTTTCTGCATCATTACAGCAACAGTCAAGAGCAGAGCTCCCGTTAAATTGAACCTTTCCATAAAGAAAGGTGAGATATGACCCTCAGGGATTCTTTAAACAGCTACTGGTTTTCTCATTCACTTCCATGTTGGCTCTAACTCTAGGGACAGTTGCATTCATACACTACAATTCATTCGCAATGCCAAGGATTTTAGTAAAATCAAGAAACTTAAACTGTGCCCTGTCCTAAGAGCATAGAGAAGCTGGTATCTGCAGTGGTACTGAGCTAAGAGAAACGAACCCAAGAGCTTCTGTAGCAGTGTGAGACCAGGGGACGGGGGAGCCCACAGCCACACAATCTGTCAGCCAGACCACAGCTCTATTTTGATCCCAATAGCTGAAGCTGCTGGAAATAGCATTGCCATTACAGTAACCCAAAGAGAACAGACAGGATTTCAATTGTACCACAGACTTCAAAAATTCAGATTTGTTCTCCTAAAGCAGCTTCTTGATTTCTGTATTAACCAATTCCTCATATTTTTGGCCATTTCTATATTCTAAAAAGAGATGAACTTTCTGCACACAAAATATGTTTTAAGCCCTGTAATACCTGTGTGGTAATCTCAGGTTCCTAACCTGACAGTTCTTTTCTCTGACAAAATTCTTCCAAAAACATCATGAAGATACGGTATTTTTCCCCATTTCCTCTCCTTAAACATTGGACTCGAACTTAGAGGTCTTTTCCAACCTTAGTGATTCTATGATTCTATGATTGTATAATGCCATTATGCCTTCTAATGAGTTGTCAGGTTTCATCCCAGCGATGGCTGCACTTCAGCAGTAAGGAAAGGACTTACCATTAACAGAAAACGCCTCAAGTCAGGTAAAAATAAAAATGGTAATTTTGGCACTATCAGGGATGTATCAGTCTGTCCTTTTCACTCACAAAATAAAGTCTTTTTTCAACAGCATCCACCCCAGACCAAAGAAACGTTTTAGACATTTTCATTACGGCTCTAGAAATATCACTCTGCTTTTCCGAACATATGGAAATACAGCCATTGTTACTCAGCAGCATGTTAAAACATCTNATTCTATGATCTAGTAGCACCTGAGCATGAGCTCTACCAATACAGTAACTTTGAGAAACTGTTTAAGAGAGACTTACCTTCCATGGCTTTTCAGGAATTGGAGGATCCTCAATTTCAGCATCTATTTCATTGGCATGAACCCAAGTGTCATAGCTAATGAGAGGAGTCAAGAGAAAACGAAATTGGTCCCCTGGGCTGTTCATCCAGAAAGATCACCAGCAGGAATATTTCTTCAGCAATTTTGATATGTGCAACTTGTATTGCTGGGATAGAACAGTAATGTATTTTCCACGCCATGAAAAGTTAAAGGAATAATCACCGGTTTCTGCTACAGGAATATGACACACTGAAAAGGGAGGGGTCCAATGCACATTTTTAACTTTCTGAATTTAAAAGCCATCTCAGTGAAGGAAACTCCAGCTTAAAATTGCAAATCTACTCTCCAGATTCAGGGGTATAAATGCAGTTTCTGAGTCACTTGTTCAAACCTTGGCATTAAGTTAATTAACTTGTTTCTGTTCTTATGAGTTTAAAGCAAAAGATACTGGATTCCTAGAAGAAAGGAGTATGCATTCTCTCCTTCAATCCCTACTGCTGTAGAATCATTTATTACCTACATTCACTTTTCCACATGCTACTCCCTCAAAAGCCTATTTATAAATACTAAGAAACTGCACTCAGTAACAGCAAAAGCCAAAATATTTTGCAATCAACACCAGGCATGTGTTGGGCAACTGGGATAAGTCATATGCAAGGACAGATGTGTATATAGCATTCCTCGTGTTTATATCGATATTTATAAATACATATACACACACACAGAGTCAACACAAACTTGACTACTGATATGATATAAATATAAAAATATTTAAAGGTTCTTCATCTGTATGAAGAAAGAAACTTAAGTGTGATTGTTGTTTGCTCTCTTCCACTGAAATATGCATATGGTTCCTGAGAACTCTGTGCATGCACAGCAGAGCAGATTTTAGTACCCTGAAAAAGTTATTTAAATAGAAGTCAATGCTGGGTTATCAAACTTTTGAGTTTTCCATAACCTTGACTCAGAAACCAGTTATTACAAATACATTTACGTTACTAACAGTACATACACTATCTTTTAGCATCTTCTAACACCACTTGACAGCTTTCTCAAATATATGCTTTCAGCAGTCACTTGCACTTGACTAAAGGCAACCTACAGAGTGAAATCTCTCTTTGTCGACGAAAGTTCAACTAGGTGATTAGAAGTTCTCCTTTTGGGCTTTAAAGTCTTACTAACTTTATGGAAAGGCTCACTCCGGCCTTTGAAAGTCTGGTTCAATTTGCAACCTTACTAGTGGCTCTGCAGAAAAGTAGACTCTCATTTTCTAACCTCACCCACCTGCCAGTATCAGACATGGGTATGCGTATTTCAGTTTTAAACCACTGATTAAGTCTTTTCAAGCGTTGGACATTGAGAGAAATGGTAGCAATGCTAAATTACTGCATGGTTATACTCTGTAAGACAACCACTGCTTGTGTCATAATATGACCAGCGATGTACAACCATTCAGAATCAAAACAATAGGAATGCAGTACTGTGTATTTGGGGTAAATTTTTAGAAGAGCCAGCGTGAGATAAGTCTGAGCTTGTCATATTCTGCACAACAAGAAAAGAGCATAGTTGTAGCCCACACAGCTGGGAAATTCCCCATGCAGGTTCACTACTGATAACCACAGACACTGCTATCAGGAGAGGTAAGACTCAGTAAGCTAAAGGAGCAGCTTGTTTGAGGACATGGATTTTCCTACTTGCAAGTTTTAATCAACAATTTTCACTTGACAAACCTAAGTAAGATTTGGGGTGTGCTTTCTTCCCCCACCTTTCTTTACCTGTCTGGAAAAAAGCCCCAGTGTACCAGCACCTGCTTGTCTTTTTTCATCACAGGTCTCAACCATTCATCTGCAAAGGGAAAAGAGATCTAGCATCAGATTCAGATTGTAAAGCACATTAAGCACTATTTTGCTTTTCCACAGTCAGTCATAGTAAAGTTACTGCATAAAAGTCTCTGATAAAAGTTTACTGTAGTGAAATTACAACGGCCCGGCCTGCCACACTAACACACATGCCTGTAGTATCTTTGCCATGTCTAAACACACCTGTGCTCTGCCTGCATATGACACAGATGTTATGTTAGTAAAATCATATAATATTAAGAATTATTACATTTTCTTCCCTAGTCACACACATTCATACCCTAACACACTCCAGATTAAGATCCAACGAGGCTTGAAACAGTCCATCTGCTTCTCAAGAGAAGCAAGAGGCATTTCTGGCTGAGAGGCGGAAGCGCTATCCTCTGCCAGCTCATCCTGTCCTGCCCCATCTCCCAGACACCTTGGCCAGTTGGGCCTGGAACTCAGGATGGGACAGAGCAAATCCGCCAAAAGGACATTCAGTAAAGACAGCAGAAATACCACGGAGACACACGCTCCAATCTGTCACTTTTTTTTTTAATCTCTGTATAACCAAAAAGACTAAACTTCTCCCAAAATGCTTTCTTGTCAAGTGGTAAATATTTCCCCTCTGGTTTTTTTGTATCCTTGTTAGATGACTGAATCCCCTCATTAACAACTTCTATTGATTTACATTTATTTCAAAAGACCCTCTTCCAAGTACTAAATTCTACTCTCAACAGGTATTTAAAAGAACCAATAGAGTTTTGAAGGAATAAAATTCTGAAGGAAGAATGTCAGGGCAAGGGGTGATGGTGAAACAGATTTTAATAAAACACTTCCAAGAGTCTAAAAAAACTTGCATTTCAACTTTCTTCTTTCCCAGCAGTGCTAATGACGACTTCAAGTTAATACAGACTTACTGAGCAACACTAGTACTTTGCTGGTTTTGCAATAAGGCATACACTCATTCTGACTGGTGTTTTAAAGGTTTTTTTTCTTTTAAACTGCACATCTGACAATGTAATAACCTACCCCCTGCGACCCAAATACCAAGAATATGGCCCAGTGCAGGATTAAAAGAGAAACCCTGAGGATTTGAACCTCTATGAAGTTACACTACTTGAATTCACGGCTCTTTTCTCATCTCAGTATAATCAGGGGTGAAGAGAGCTCTGTCTAGCACATCTGCATGTTCACCGACTACAAAACAGATGGGACCTACTATGCTCAACCCTTTTCCAAGAACCTGAAGTGTTAAAAATAAATACAAACCTGTGCTAGGCATGGTATTACCAGAAGCACAGAACACAGACAAGCACCAGAGGACAAACAATCCATGATCGTTCCTATACAGACGTGAACACTTCCATCTAGTGGCCATCAGATGCCAGGGTGTGTAAGAAAAAACTAATTTATGTCAGCGAAGCTCAGACTCGTCAACAATGATTCACTAGATAATTAAATGTATTTAAGGTGAAAAAAACTAAGAGCAATTTTTTTGTTATTTGCTGAAGGATATAGCTGTTAAATTGCTTTTGTGGAACCTATGTACTTCATATAGAGGCAGACCATAGCATAATAAAGCCAATCTCAGTTTATCAGGTGTACTTGTTATTGAATCCACCTTGCCAAACCACATGCAATGATACGTATCAGCATTCTCAACCTGTCACCTGGAAAGATGAGAACATGGCAGAAAGTTTTCAATTCTCATTTACTTTAGCATCTATGCTACCCTTCCTACATCTACTTGATTCCTAATAATGTTTCACTTAACATTTTGACCTATACTTATCCACTGGGGGACAGCAAGGAAGCAAAAAAAGAAAAAAATTAGTGGAAGCTTTAGTTTTAGGCCCCCTACTTTCACTATCCTTTCTTTCAATTTTTCAACTAAATTTCTTTTTTAAGTTATTCTGGACCCTTAGCTTTGTTCCCCTTTGGCCTGCAAGTTATTTGGGACAAACAAAATGTCTACCTGCATTCAGCAATAAATAATATCTCAATTTCCAACGCAATCACTGAGAAGTATTCAGTGTTACACACCTTAATCTGAAAATGTTGCACCAATTAAAAACGGGAATGTTACACCCAATAGTTAGAAGCAGGACACACAATGATTTTATTTGGAGTTGTTAATCCTAGAAATACTTTTCAAGTGGCTCTCAGAAGCAGGCTAGGAACACACTGTGTCGGTGTGAAAGCTTCCGTAACTGCTAACAGAATTTAGTTACAAGACTATTTCCACTTATAAATTGGAAAGCAACTTTACCGTCATCCATTGAGGTAGGACTTGGATAAACATGGTGGGTAGCCTTTGATTTCTCTTCAGTTACTGTTCCCTGTGGGAAAGGTGAAAGAAAAGAACAAACTGCATGAGAAACCTTCAACACATTACTCCAAACTTCTCGGCTGCTTCTTTTTACCCACATCGCATGCAACCTAGAAATACTGAAGGCTAACTTCAACGCGACGACGAAGAATACGACCTCTAAGAAGTGCCAGAAAAAGGCAATTATTTTAAGACTGCTGCCAAACTACTTCATCATCTCTCGCTCTTTTCATCTCAAATCCTTCCTCCTCCTAGTTCCTTCTGCCCCAATTCTCATTGTAAATTGTTCAATTATCAGTTCATACAAACCTATTGGTGAATATTTTGTAAGAAAGCATCTCTAACTTTTTTCCACTAAGTACATTTTGATCCAAAACAACTTCTAAATATGACAACTTACATAAGATAAAGTTTGAGAAACTTAACTAGAAATGGCTGCCTTGAATAGAACAACCTCAGTATTCAAGAAAGGCTGTATGTCAACAGACAGAATAAACAGCCGTTCTTTCAAAAAAGCCTCCTAAATCAGAGAACAAAGGGAATAAATCAGAAATTCGCTAACATGATAGCACTGTTTGTCAAATATTCAAACACGAGAATATTTTTTCTTTTTGCTGGTTTAGGACATCATTTGCTTGACATATGAGAAACAACAGATGTACTTCTTGTGCTTACGTACATGCCACAAGCAGTGGTACATAAATTAATTTCTCTACATATGGGTACCGGCCATAATTATATTCCTATTGGACCTACATCATCATGCAAGAAAATTCTAATACATAATTAGGTATCTGTTAAATAAATACATAACACTGCTTAGTGTGGCCAGTCGAGAAAACTGTGTCCTTCCCTCACATGGAAAACCATAAGGATTCTCCCACATGCTGCAGAGACACTTCCAGTCTCCATAGATGAAGAGTCATTTCCAAGGACAACAGAAATTCACAGACTGCAGCCTCTTCTGCAGAGGAGTTATGTTTTAGAACAGTTTGTATGAAAATGTTATTCAAAATTTACATTCCATAAATATTTTACAGATTTATTTAAAGGACATAAGAGCACACGGCATAGGTTACAGCCAACAATATGCGAACAACTTATTTAGAAGACAGCCACCACCATCAAAAGGAGGAAAATTAAAAAAGCACGAAGATGCATTGCATTATGGTAGCAGTATTTGGAGACTACGCTGGTATCAGGGGCCGAAGGGCAAGAGTTCCTACCCCAACAAGAGTACGTAGAACTGGATAACGGGAGAGGAGCTGCTCTGAGCAACAGCGAGAAAAAAAGCTGGAAAGTAAGAACTTAAAAGCGTTCAAAGGGAAAGGAAAGAGCCCTGGCACGAATGAAGAACCTGCAAAGTGTTTAAGGAACAATAATGGAAATTCTCCCTTCATTCCCCATGAGCTAAAGACGCTTCTCTAGATATCTAATCTGAGCTTTGTGAACCAGATCAGTAAGTTTCATCTATTTCCTATGGAGCTCTAAAAAACCCAATACACGACAGATGAACAGGAATTCTCTCTTAGATGCCATCTTAACTGAAAACAAAGGCATGGATAACTTTACATTAAGACAGCTTTCTGAAAGATATAAGCAGATTGTAAGGCTTATTCCCTGCCTCTGCTAAACTAAATGTGCCTGGAAGCTAAAGAAATAACGAGATGGAAGAGTTATCTACTGACAAAACACTCTTCTTTAAGCAGATAGATATAAATGCTAAATCTCACTCATCGCCTGCTTTCAAGTTCCTAAATTATTATTCTGGCTTTTTCTTTATAAACGTTGAGGATTCGTCTGAGAAATCACAAGAGTGTGACTACCAGAAAACAGTAACAGCATCTTCATCAGCAGAGAGAACAAACATTTTACTGACACCTCCTTTCCTAAGCCCAGAGATCACACAAGCGCTGTGCTGGGGCAAGAGATAGGCACAGGCTGCAGTCAGAGCAGCGAGGACTCGGAAAAGCCAGAGAGGAGGGAGCTACGGGTACCAGGGACGGGGTAGAGGGAAGAGGACAACAAGAGGTTAATAAAAAAATCAAGACAGTGAGCAAGCACAGGTAGCAACACAAATACAAGATGAGAATTCAGAGGTAGGGTAAAGGAAGAAAGCCCAAAAAGCAGAATTAGGGACGATTGCTGTTTTCAGTTCCTCACATCCCTTTAAAGACAAAGCTGCCTGCTTTAAAAATCCCTTAAATCATTCACGGATATAGCACGCTTTGAGTTTCCTTTATGAAAGGAAAATTAAATCATTAACTCTAATTTAAGCAATAGCAAGCATCCTGAATCAGCTGAATAATTAAGAGTAACGTGTGAAAAATTACACAACTGAAGTTGAAACGACAATTCATAATCACAACACAGGAAATACATTTAATCTGGAAAAGAAACAGTTTACTTTGGCTCCAGCCGTGAATTATCGTAACACAAAAGGCTATCAGACCATCTAGAGTTCACATTCCAGGATATTCCTCTTAAGACAAGTGAAAGGACTGTTTACATTTTTGAGATGAAGCTATTAAGCTTGTTCAGTTCATCATTTAGTATATGAAATTACAATGGCAAGATGTTGACTCTCTTGGAAATATGCTGACCACCTAATAAGCAAGACACTGTTGTTGCTTGTGTTCTGTTTAGCACAAGCAAGAAAAAAAGCAAGAAAGACAAAAAAGGTAGCAATCATTTTAAGATTAAAGCATCCTTACGCTGTCCCCCATATCTAGAACAGTTGTTCTTTGATCTCAGATTTGGACAAATGGCGAGTTTCTGCTTTATATAAGCAGGTATTCAACATTAAATCAGCCCGGGCCTGCAGCCAACCCCTCGAGACACCATAACTACTTTTCACTTCAATAGCAATTTCAGATTTACTTTCAGAACAGTTATGATTCAATCTGCACGTTAGGATAACTACTAACAGCATTTTACAAATGGTGAACTTCTGGTCTTAAGTGACTTGCTGCTGCTGCCTTGTGTTGTCAGACACAACCCAGATATAACAGATACGTTGGAGTCGGGCAAATACATTTTATCTTACAACTGACAAAACACTTGTTTTATGATATGCTATTTAACAGTTACCTGGTGACGTTTGACAATATCCTTCAATTTATTAGCCAACTTCAATTCTATATCTGGAATGAGGTAGATGGTTGGTCTGCTCAGACAATTATTCTAATGGAGAGAATAAGACGTTAAATAAAAAGTGAGTAGGCTACCTGTGACATAAATCAAAAAATTAAGATCACCAATGCTTGAAAAAGCTCAAAACAAAGACGTATCAGCTTGTGATACGGCACACTAGCTCCAGAAACCCCTATGACAGCAATATTTCCTTTGCACACCTCCCTGCCAAAGTCTTATCCTGGGTTTCTTTCTGGTCTCTGCAGATCTGCCGTTAGCTCTGTAGAGACATTATCACAAAGGAACGTGACCCAATGTAGCTGTTCTCACGCTCCTGCTTTGACATCATCCTTAATGGAAACCATGACTTTGATTTCACAGAATTTTTTATAGACTCTGGAAGACTTTGCTTAAAAGGGAATTTAAGTTCCCTGTTTGTCAACTTCCAAATTTGAACCTGTCCTGTTGCATTGAAATGCAGATTCATGCATTTCTATATTTGCAGAATCACAGTCGTTTTATTTTGGATTTTAACATGTACTCTATTATGTACTGAAACCACCATACAATGGCAGTAGTTTTTTTATAAGAGTATTGTTTCTTTTTGCTGTCCCTCCTACTTCCATTTTTGACAAGCACCTGAAAGCTACGTCTTGACTATATTACACACTGAGCTTGGGTTTTAGAGTTTGAAAAAAAATATTCTGTTACTTACACATAGCAGTTAAAAAAATTAACTTCAAATTAGACTCCATACAGCTGTTATCTGCTCTTTTCTGGTAGTAACGTGTTTGATAAAGCAAGCAAGAGAGTCTAAAATGTACCCTAACCCTGAAAAAAGTCAAACTTGTATCAAGCTGAAAGTCTCAAGAAAGGCAGCGACTGAATGGATATGTTCAGAACTCGTTACTCAATCCTAAGGGTGCTTCTTTCACAGGAAGACGGAGACACTCGGGATGCTTTCTCCTACCTTACAAACTGGTTTTTCTCACCCTATGCATATCTGCAGAATATCAATGAAAAAATTCTGACATTTTCCAGTGATGACATGGAACTGTGACTAACACGGGTGGGAGAGGGAGGAGAGAGTATAATATTCCTACAGAAGTCCAGGATGAAACTCTTCAGTGGGTCACAACAAGTAGCCAGTGAATCCCTCCCCCCGAGCACGTGAACACATACAGTTTCACGTATGAGTTTCTTGCCTGCACTAGTGTTTTCTCAATGTTCATGAACATCTCCACATTTCGATCCATTCGGGATGGATTCTGCAGGTCAAACCTCCGCCTGTTAAGGAAAATTATTCAAAAATATTAAATTCAACTCTCTTCCATTCAGTAGTCAAGAATCTTTCACGTTCCACATAAAAACCAGTATATCATGGTAGCTACATTAAGAACACTTAAAGCACAATCACAAATATTCCTCCTTTACTTGGCAGCCCTCACGAGCAAGAAAAATAACAACGAACCAAATCAATAAAATTTATGATTTATGAAATGGTTAGGAAAATGAAGGTTGACGTTGTCCAACAAAACCCTGTAGCAGGGTTGTACATTCCACTACAGTCAAAGGATAATTAAACAGAAACATCATCAAATATTCGCGATGGATTTCAACAACTAGATGAGAAAATTCATGGACAAGCTCTCATGTTTCTCTTACTTCTAGTTGCACCATCCACCAGTCCCAGATTCTAACCCATGAAAAACACAGCAATTCGTTTGCCTGAGATTTTCCAAACTACGTATCTATTTGAGAACAAGCCACCCCCCACACGGCATGTAAGTAGCTCATGATCCATGTAAGCATTTTATGATCATCTCTGTTGGACTCTGGTACTTTGAAGTTTGCTACTTCATTGACAAAGTAATCAAAATTCTTGAAATAACAATGCAGATATAAGTGTCTATCAAAAACAGGGTGGGGGGATAACACAAAGTCTGAGACTTTCTACTGGGAAGAACCACAAGAGCCCCCAGAGGCATTCTGCGGCATCCACCTGAACTGTACACGTGTTCAGGAGCTGTGGATGAATCAACTCAGATGAAGAATTTGAATGGCAACCCCCAAGAACCTGAGCGGTGGGACAACAACGGCACTAACACCAGTCCCTCGCCAAGTTCGGCACTAGCACTATCACACCTGCCAGGGTAAGCAGTGCTGTAGGAGCCTCGGAAACAGATCTGGGCCTGACCCGTAACAATTCAGCCTTTTCCAAAGCACGATGGTGTGTTTAGATAATCAGGTTGTTGACTCTCAGATGTAAAACACTGTCTGGTGCACTTCTGCACCTCCCACGTTTTGCAAAAAGCTGTTGCTAGAGTCTGAAAACGCTCTTAACTGGGAGTGCCGAGCGGAGGTTCAGGAGTGGCAATACCGACAGAAGGGATTTCAGAGTATAAAATAAAAAGTACATTTAACATTGGGAAAGAGCCATGCACATAATTACCATGCAGTGACTGATATGCTTTAACAACCGAACTTAAAACACAAGAATTTATTCCTATACCCGTATCTAATGACAGCTTCTTTTAAATACATCCTTGTTTCCAGTAACACATCAAATCAAGTTTATAAATATACAATGAAGGTAAACCAAAGCAAGATTGATTTTTAGTCACAAAACCCATTACCACACAAGATGGCATCACATCAATATTACACTACTAAATTAAACAAAGACACTTCAGCTGAGACCACCATGTTTTTCTTCACTTGAGGTTCTCCAGCATTTTCAAAAAGAAGTTGCCTACGCAGGCAGTACTGCGGAAATATGCTGTAATGTTGGGCAGCACTAGAAACATTCACCATTAGTGAATGATGGCTTCTCTCCTACAGCAGTATTAGGGACTCTTCCCCTCACACTAAGGACCCGGCAAACAACCTAAAAATAATATCCTGGCATATTTATTAGAACAGTCTTTCAATTTTAAAAGAAATTTATGACCTCTTTAAATAGCATTGTGCATGATGAAAAGTTTACGCTGACTTCTAGAAGTAGGGCCAGTCATCAAGAAGTCTGTCAGTTCATGGCAAAACACAATTTAATAAAGTATTTTACACCTGTAATACACAGGATTTTAAGAGCCAAGATCAAGCCATTTCCCCAGTATTCACCCACTGACAGCTTCATAGTCTGTATTTAAAATATATGTTTCTCAAACATAATAGTTTCAAGTGAAGTCAAATGCCAAATAAACACAAACTAACCTATTCTCCTAGACACCTAATAAAGTCTTCAGTACCTATGAAACAAAGATACTTAAAGCATTCAAGTTTGACCAAAATTTTTACATTTGGTTGCTTAAAATCTGCATTACATATTCATTCAACGCTACATGCCCCCAAATTTCTGCCTGCTTTTGAAACCCATACTTTAAGAGAAGCATGTCAATATATTAAGAAATAGCACTTTTTTTAGTTGCCCATTTAGATAAAATAGTAGTACTAATTCTTCCTGTCCTTAGTTTAACTGCTAAAACCTGTCAGAGGGTATCAAACAACTACTTGAATGGCAGTGATAGACAAGGTATGTCCAGCTGCACTGGATAAGTGCATTTTTCAGACATACCTATTATGACGAGGAAAGGTACTTCTCCTATAAGACAGATCATTCACAAACAGGTTAAGCAAGAGCGACAATGCATACCATTAAAAAAAAAAATCATATTTCAGGCAAAACACCACATATTATTTGGTTGAGTCAGTGAAGGATACATTCCAAGCTCTAAGTCTGATCCTCAGAGTTAAATTCAAGTATTACTTCCCTCTACATCCCACATGCACAAACACAAGACACTACCCACACTAGTTTTGAGGAATCGGCAAGAGAGTGAGAAGAGAGGAGGCAATCGCGTATCTGAGTTTTGCTGACAAACTGAAATGACTGAAAACTAAATTTGTTTGGAAAAAATTGGAATGTTTAAATATTCATGCAGTAGGAGCCATTTAACTTCTTTATCTCAAGGCAAAGAGGTAGCAAGACACTTCTGAAAGACAGGGCACCCAGGACACAACAAACACGTGTCATGCCCTGGGCGCTGGCAATATTGGAGTAGGAAAAAACCTGACAGCAGTTTACTCATACCAGCTTTCTGACATATCCACCTCAGACATCCATTTAGGTGATATGAGTATAAACTATTCCTAAAAATAACAAAACATACCGAACAACTTTATTTTTGCCTTTTAATTTGCCCTTGTGGGTAACAAATACAGTCAATTCCAGGAATGCAGTTACAGGTCTGCACAACATCAGATCAGAAACTATTTAAATTCATGTACAAGAACAATCTCTGCCTGCTTTTATCTATCGACTTTTCATCCTCAGATTTTTTCCAGTGCTCTCAAATATAGTTAATTCATGCTACTGCTGTCTTGGAAAGAGGATTATAACTTAGAAAAACACACAGGTCACAACACTATTGGGATGTCACGAGTAGTTTTAATACCAGTGACAATGAGCAGTGTTTCTAACTACTGACACTCCCCATTTATGGGGGTTGATAAGCAATGCAAAACTTAGCATTTAATACTATCTATGCAATGCTTCGTGTTTTTGCAGTTATAACTAAACCCTATACTCAATACAGTAACAAAGATTTACATCTTAGAGACGGGAAACAGCGATTCGAAGATACTTGTTTATTTGTCATACGGCAAATAAATGGCAAAAGAAAGCCTCAAGCTTGTAATTAACTCCCAACCTACAGGCTCAAGACCTTAAACTTGGACAACTTATCTCTAAATTTGGAGGTGTGGGGGTGTGTCTTAAAAAAGCTACCATCAGCAAAACACGAAAAAAATTTCCTCTTCCCATCTTCAACTCCCTTGCCTACCAAATTCTCCAGAAAGTATTAAACTTCAAGTAGTTTGCATAGGCATTTCATGTGCTTAATTTCATGCAAAAGGTGTATAAACCAAAAACATAAACTTACCAGCCCTGTTCATTCTTATATTTGTAAGCAGCACCAAGAATGTGACATAATGTACCTCCAGCTTTGAAATCCATGAAGCACTTTGCCTAGAACCAGAAAGAAAAGTGAAAACACAGTGACATTGACTTTCATGTAATTATTTTAAATTAATACATACTTGTTAGCTGAGTTTTAGACATCTACCTTAAGAGATGCATAGTTTAATTTTCAGATGAATCACTTTTGGAGTTTTATGTTCTCCTTTAAGGATGTTTCAAGAAGATGAAGTGCATTCGATTAAGTGGAATTCTTCATGTTTGCAAGCAGAACCTGACACATCTGAAAGCTCTGAGCCCTTCCTTACGTGAGTAGCTTGCAAAAAATTCCTTGCATAGCAGTAAAACAGAAATCCAAACTGCTCTTTGAACATCCATTTCACAGTAAATTAAACCTAAAATCTTAGCTGTCAGTTGAGAAGCTCTTCATCTGTATTAAGTAGACTAAAACAAATCATTAGAAATGAACATCTAAAACCCGGGCTCCATGTTCACTACGGCTCCTAAAGCTCTCCATTCACGTCCCTCCTCCACCACAAGAAAAAGTTGTTTGTCAAAATCTGAAAAGCTCACTGTGCAGATCTGCCCTGAAATACTAAATCCAACTCATTTCTTCAACATCAATTGTAGCAGCTGAGTAACATATTCATAAACGGGTACTCCGAGTTCAAGAACTGAAATTCAAACAGCAGCACGAGGAGACTGAAAAGCTCTGAGTCCCACCAAATCCCTTCTCCAAAAGGTTACTAAAGAGGCAGGACTGTTTCCGACACAGAAAGGTACATTTTTCTGACAAATTTTAGTTTGGAATTATCTTTGCTCTTCTACTAGTATCTCTCTTCAGGATGTTTGTATGTGCTCAGAAAAAGTAAGCTACTCGCAAAGTCATCTTAGAAATGGATGACAAGTGGATAGCTCAGGTAAAGCCAGGATGAAACCCTAGAATCTACCTTAAGCATGATTCGCAGAGTATTGACACACAGTGTATCTTATGTTCTCTCTCTATCTCTCTCTCAAGAAAAATTACATATAAAAATATATATATTTAAAGAAAGCTGTTCTAACGATAAACTGAAATGACAAGATGAGGCAGACTGATCACCTAGCTAAGCGTCCACACCAGAAATGTATATTCTGCCTTGAAGTCTGTATCCTCCGGCACTAACGAGGAAGCACCTACCTAGAGAAACACAGACCCGCGCCTCCCCGTCAGAAGTGCACAACGGCACTCTGGAGTTGACCCCTTCCCATGTCGCTCCGTTCAGTATCAGATGCCCAACTATTTACTGGAATAGGAAATGAAACCTATTTTTCCATATGCGTGCAAAACATACAGACCAAGATCGGCCTATTTTGTGTTTCTCAGTAAAAATAAAAAACTTGTACAATTCACAAAACAGAATTTGGGGAGTTGTTTAATGGCTGGACCCCGCTTACCAGCGGCTTTCTGCAAGCTGCCTTCTGCTGGAACTAGAGAAAGCACAAAGCTGGAGACACCGCACTGGCACAACAGCCTTCCTAGTAGTTTTTCTACATTAGGAATGTTTCTGCTCTAGCTTTTAGGTTACTTCTTAGATCAGAACAGGTCATTTTCTTTAAAGTCTATTATATTACACCTCAGGAGTATAACACAGAGTGAACACCAAATTACAGACGGTCTTAGCATCACTGACAAGCACTTTAAATTCATTCTGCAGCCAGGCAAGTAAAATGGTAGCATGGGATCTAAACGAAACATTGCTTTCCTTGGCTCCAGAGCTGCTAATGGAAAGCAAAGCAGTTCTGTGAGATATCAAATACACCAGTGTCCAAGAACAACATAAAAAAGATCCTTCATAGGCATTCAACAAGAACAGAACTGCTCCTGGTCTGCCATCTGTTTAGAGCCCTACTGTGCACAGAAAGCAATAAAGAGAGCTCAGAGCTGCCATACGGGTACTTGCCAGTTCACGAGCCGCATGCATTTCAGTACTATTCTTAGCCAACTACAGTCCTCTATGGATGGATCAATCTCTGAGCAGAAGCTCAAATGAAAACAAAATGTTTTAACATGCTGAATGATTTTATTGCTCTAAGACTTGGCTCCGAGAACACAAGCGTTGGTTTACAAACATGCATGCAAATGCTAGCTGCTCTAAAAAAAAAAATTCTCAACGTAAAGCCAGAAGACCCATTGTAAAGAATATTTTTGCAGTGCTAGAAGGCAAGTTGCTGTTACTTATCTTCAGCTGTCCTACATACATACGGTCATCCAGAATCGACCTTTCCCTTTCTGCTGACACGCCAGACATATCACGCAACTGAATGAAATCGCTGCAGCAAAGCCTGCCTCGTCTGCATTTTGGAAACCAGTGGATTACGCTGTTGTACTCAATATCCCCTACTTCAAGTTCAGGGGCTGCTGCTGCAGCTTCACCCTCATCAAGCTGCCCATCAGTAGCCCACATTAAATCTTTCCGTGACAAGGTCACACCTTTCTGCGTTACCGGGGCAATTCTGGAAGGCGGTCCTGCAGCCTGGCACAGGGCTCAGCGATCCGGGAGTCCCCGGCAGCGTGAGCAATCGCAGCGACTCTGGCAAGTTAGGATTCTACTACCACAAACAGACAGTTCAGCCAATACTTCACCATGAAAAATAGCATACAAGTCTCTTTCATAGACATCAGTCACATTTTTAAAGTGTCAGCAGACTCCAGCGAGACCCTCTTATTAAACTGTGGTCGTGGCTACTAGCATAAAAGGAAATTGCTTTTAAGAATTAGACAAAACCTGTTCCGCAGAAGAGATGCAGCTGTCAATAAACCAGATTCCCTTCAACACTTTTACCCAACAAAATCCATCATAATGAGGCAATTAAGATCAACTGGCCTTACAATTTGCCATCTTAAGAGTTAATATCTTTATTTCAAATATATGAAACTAAGTGAATTAATCAGCATTCTCTTTTTTGAGCATCACTAAGGTTAGACAACATGCATTTAAAAGCAATAATCAGAAGACACACACAGCAGTCAGGCTGTAACAGTCCTTCATTTACTCTACATCTATTCACAGACCCTGTACTGCACGGCATCCTTGCGAAGAACAGGAGCTTACACACAGAATTAAGAAGCCTCTCTCAAATGCAAGGTCTATTTCATCCACTCAAAGCACTAAGTAAAATATTTGAACTTTACTTCAGCAGATGCAGTCTGCAGTGATTTAGATGCAGTCCAGGTCAGAGGGGTTTACCTCAAACACTGATGGAAGAGACCAGCTTCCCTTTGCCACTTCCTATTCAGTGGAAGTCTGCAATAGCTTTTCAATATATTTTTGGAGATCAGCAATGTCATTTAAGACATCTCTTCGCCCCACCTCTCTTCCCAAGTCAGACATAGTCCTGTAGAACTGAAGCATTCTGCTCGTCTTCATAGAATCACAGAATCACTGAGGTTGGAAAAGACCTCTAAGGTCATTGAGTCCAACCGTCAACCCAACCCCCCCATGGCCACTAAACCATGTCCCCAAGCGCCTCATCTACACGTCTTTTAAATCCCTCCAGGGATGGGGACTCCACCACTGCCCTGGGCAGCCTGGGCCAAGGCCTGACCACTCTTGCAGGAAAGAATTTGTTCCTAATGTCCAAGCGCTTCAAAGTGCTATGGTAGAATAACAAAGCCTCCCTTGCAGCCTGAACCATTATCTTAAATTACATGTCTAAAAAAGTGACAGCTAACTTTGTCTTAAGAGTACATATTGCATTTTCTCATAAAAACAATATAAAGGAAGATGTACTGATGAGTTGTCTTCTATCGGAAGTAATTGAGAGCAGAGAGATCCAACTGCTGTAAACTTAAGCTGAGCAAATTTGATCAGATTAGACCTTCGAAACAGCAAGAATAATTAAACACAGGAACAGCACGTTTACCATGCCACTGAAATCTTTATTACCCATTTTTAAGATAAGACAAATTGATTTAAGACTTGAGAGCACTCAAACGGTTTATCAACTTGTTGAATATGGCTACAGTTTTATGGTCTACACTGCCATATCAAAATAAAGCACCGCTATGTTCACCTCTGTCCCTAAAGCTTTTCGTTACCACTGAGGTATCAGGTGATCAGAACGGAAGAGATGGTGAGTTACATCCTCATGGCGTCTTGCAGCGCATCTGTGTGCTTTCCTAAGCACCATGAGATTCACCCAACAAGTAAGTTTGAAAACCCTTCTTCTGGAGAAAACATGCATGAATTCATACTCTTCATAAAAGGAGTTACATAAGCAAAATGTCTGGGGAAAAAAATCACCATCAAACAATATGTGGCATTCTGTGGCAAAGATAAGCAAAGACATTCCTGCAGTTGTCCTGGCCCACAAAACCCACCCCAAATCGGCCAACTGGCTGCTTGATGCCATGCTGCAGTCCTTGCCCTTCACAACTGAAACCCGTTTGTTACTCAGACCTTACCATCTGCCACATCCCTCTGCCCTCTATCAGTTGTTTAGACTTCACGCTCACTTGGACAAGATTCTTTTGGTGGTAGGCAGGGCTCCAAGCACAATGGGACTCTGAACACGATCACTAGGATACTACTGCTAAAGATGTGCCAAGTTTGAACTTTAAATAAGCAACCCTTAAAGTGTTGATATTGTATACCAATATTCTGAGTGACTGGAAAACTATCCCAGACTAATTAGGTAACCACGTGCTACTAACGGACACGGCAAAGCCATTTTTCAGTGTTGACAGCATTACAAGTTTGAAGTTTAACTAACAGAAGTGACCAATGGAAACTTGCTTGCTTTGGAAAGTGCATGTTAGTCAGTTTAGGATGCATCAGTCCAAACCGATTTGACTTAAAATTTACAAGTTTACATAGAATTTCACTAGAAATTAAAACCTTTCCACAGTATTCAGGAAATCACTTCCAAATGTATAGAAAATAAGATTTGTTACATTGAAAAATCTGCTTTTAAGGAGTGTGCTATTTCACCCCTTCCAGAGGATACACCAACAAGAGCTTCAGACTAAGCACAGATCTCCCGTCACCTGGCTGCACGCCAGCAGCACAGATACTGGATGAAGAACAAAGTATGCTGCTGTAAGAGCGGTGGGTTAACCCCAGTACTCACAGGAAGCTTTGTGAAGGCAGGATTGGTGACATGTTTTCCAAAGGCATCTTCCTGGAATTGCAGCAGCTGCACCACCAGCCCAGCCAGTGTTTTATTGGTAGGAGCATCTGCTTGAACATACTGAAAGACAAAAACCACACGCTTACTTGGGATAGAGGATAATAAAACATGAAGACTGGTTTAGTAATTCCCCAGACCACTTTATCAGTTCTAGAGCACAGTTTAAGACATAAGGATCACTGTGTGCCTGGGGGGAGAGAGGGTGTGCATGCACAGGAGGAGCACCAAGCACAAACATTTGTCAAGCTTTACTCTTAAAATATAGCACAAATCTGTGAATCATTCATCTCAGCCACCCGTGTTTTACAGATAGAGATTAACTACCTCAATCTGATTTGTAGTTCCTAATAAAGGAACAGACTAATTCTGGCCCACACATACACAAAGCTTTTTCTACAGCAACTTCACAAGCTCCTTCTGTAATCAACTACTACACATTAATCCTAAGAGCATCCATTTGGTACTATACAGCATGTCATGTACAAACAGAAAAACTGATCCAGACAACTACATTTGCAACGCTTTGCGACAATCTAAGCATTTCCCAAGGTTATACTTCTAATAAAATACATATATGTAGAAGGGGAAATCACAGCACGGAAAATAAAAAAAAGTCCCACGGCTGCCGAGTTTTCGTTACTCCTAATATTACAATATTCACTTACTGAATGTAATCTCACCACCACGCCAGAAGACTTCCAAGAGTAGAACAAACATTACTTGTTCATGTAGAATATGGAGTAACATTAGCTATCCTAGAGTCATTTACCTGGGTAACACTATGAACCACAAGCCCTTTGCTCCTCCCTCAAATCAGATTTTTCTAAAGCCCCTTAAAAAAAATGTTGAGAGCCAGAACCCTGAAAAGTTTAAAGCAGCAGTGTTAAACAGCAGTCAAATCTAACTAAGCTTTCCAAAGCACCATCTACATTCCAAAAGACACTACAAAGACACTGACTTTTCCATGAGAATTTTACAGTATGACTACCTGAGATGCAAGT
This sequence comes from Pelecanoides urinatrix, assembly GCA_013400755.1. Lineage (NCBI taxonomy): Eukaryota > Metazoa > Chordata > Aves > Procellariiformes > Procellariidae > Pelecanoides > Pelecanoides urinatrix. The sequence goes on along the minus strand of VZTQ01013424.1, from coordinate 321,890 downwards.
TCCTTCAGCACTTGTTAAGAGGCAGATAGACATATCTGAGAAATTAAATCTTAGCAACTCAAAGGACACAAATACCTGTAAGACTCCCCAGGTGTTCTGCCCTGTGTACAAAACCTAATCTAGAAATACGAGCCTATAAAGAACAGAAGGTTAAATGTCGAAAGCTGCATTTTTCTTAGCCCTCTTCCCTCCCCCCATGAAAGGCAGGCAATTGTGACAATTTTATCAATTAATAACTCCTATCAATTCACATCAGCTACCACAGAGATATGAAGCAGCAATAACAGTCACTATTGCTATTAGAATCCAGTTGAAGATAAAGATTTTTGCTGTTAGGCTTTTTAAAACCTCTAGACATTCACACTCCTCTCAGCTAGCAGCTATTTTCTTTATAATTTTCGGACTAGAAGCTCTGTCTGCTGCAGCTGAGTTCACCAGAGCAGTTTAAGCCATCTTTTGTTGGAACTGCCATCCTGTCTAGGATCAGTAAAATGAAGCATGTGACTAACTCGGATGCCCCAGTTAATCCAGCATCTTTACTTAAAAACCCATCACAGCCTCTGCCTTAGCTCACCAGGTGCTGCGGCTCAGCGGGAAGCTGCCGTTCTCTTGCCTTTGTTACAAGTGTTAAAATTCTGCAGCAGGGAGGCACAGAATAATACTTCAACCCCTACTGCTAAAGTTGCCAGAACCGTTTTTATCAGCGTCCTAAGGGTTGCTAACCCAAGAAGGATGATTACAAAATGCATACAGTGCTGTGTATTTTTATATCTGTTAATATAAGATTTATCTTCTATTATTTTTTTGTATAGTTTAAAAATAAGTGACTCTCACACCCAGGATGTGCACAGAGGTAGTGTACCACAGCTAACAGCCCTAAAGCTCCCGTCATTTCACATGTTCAACCTTCGCGCCACCACCTTATGAAAGTCTGAATAAAACTCTGAGCTTTTAGTTCAACTATGCCCATTATAACGCAATCAAACAAATCTAAATTAAAAGGTGCAGGCAAAACAGGTATCTGCTAAACTACAGATTTAGGATTTGCAGAAATGTGAAAACAAAAGCATAGCAGATCAACTGCCAGACTTCATATTAAATAATCCTATTTCTACTACCAGGACAGCTTTGGTCTTCAACACACTCACATGCCATACGTGTTAAATATGTTCAAAAAGCAAAGCCACTGGTTCCAACTTAAGCCCAGCTATTTAAGACTGTCCATCCACCTCGCTGTAACACTTTCTCTAAATACACATCCAGAGTGACAGATACAACATTCTTCCCAGTAAAACAGAGTACACTGTAGTAGCAGACCTTCAGTTTTGCATGGGAAGTATACTCCAGGAAGGTAAAAAAATGCAAAAGTAGCTTTTGCACATCTTCTCTGAAGCTACGCAGCCTTCAACATTCTGGCAACATTGAATACAGAAAAACCCTCATTATAACTCATTTAATGGGGAAAAAACTGTACTGCTACATTTGCTTTTTTTATACAGGTTAAAAGTCTTAAAGCGTTTTGCACGAAGTTCAACACAGTATTTTAAATTACTAAAGCACCAAAAACGCATAAAATGCAACAAGACAAAGTATTGATGGCTCCTACTAACAGTTAAATAGAAGTATAAAACAATTCTGTACTTATGGCCATCATTTAAAACAAAAAAACCCATCACCAATCCAAAACCTTGGAATTTCACTAATCCACCTCTCAAGCCATATCGTATACTTAAACTCACAGCTTCTTTGGGGCACCTAGAACAAAACTGCCTTCAGCATGACCCCCTAACTAAGGTTCTCTCAACTTCCAGTTTGAGGATCCAATAAACCATGGGAAGATAACTCATGAAAAAGATAACCAGAGAAGAACTTATTCTTCACACAAATGAGCCAACAGAAAATGAAAATTAATAAGGAAAAGTCAAAATTTAGGGTTTTCTAGCAGGGTTTCTTTGTCACTCGTAAAGGAGAGTCACCAAGACAACACTGCCTGCGGTAAGTACATGATGACTTGGAGCACCCAGCACTGCAGCCTCAGCCAAAAAACTGAATCCAGAAGAGGTGGTATTCTTGTATTGACTTACTGTAATTTTTTTTCAAATGCTTTCCTTCAGGAAAAAAAAAAAAACAAAACACATTTACATGGGAATATGCCTGCGAAAGTGTATTCTTAGACACATGAAATTTTTCAGGCACTTATTCCTTTACTTGCAAATCCCATTTTTACCTCTTGCAGGAGGCACTGACAGCTGGAAGCTATCAGAAAGGAAGTTAACATTAGGAATCACTGATTTTATTCTGTATTGCTACTATCCTGCAAATTTTTTATAGAATAACGTCGTTTCTTTGCCTGAGGTTTCCCTTAAGCAATAAGGGCAAAAAAACCCCCAAACTTCAAAAGGAAACAAAAGACTCCTCTCATTCATTCATGCACACTAACCGGCAATACAAATGGATCTTTAAAGCACCAAAATCAGTAAGACAATTTCCTAATCGATAGGCAGTGGGTTTGGAGGACCAGAGGACTGAAGTCACAACATATCTGCAAGTTTTTCACTGATTTCCGCAGCAGACAGAAGCAGAAAGTGATTCTGCAGCAAATAAAGGTTTTTAAACAGCGAATTCCAGAGACAGAAACGACGCCCTGTTCCTAGACACACAGCTTTGGCATAAGAGGATTTTGTTCAAGTGCTGAAATACCAAAGCTCCATTGACACAAAGATTTTTCTAACATTTCCATGTCAATTAGAAATAAAAACACCCACACATCCTTATGCAGAAAATATGTATGGTCAGAAGTCTTTCAGTGTAACTCAAATAATTCAAGAATAGAGAGAAATCACTAGCAGAGGCAATCACTTCCTTCACCAGCAGATCTGCCACTGCAGCCGCACTGGAAAGCCTTTGTCACAGACCTAAGGGACAGATTCGTACACCCTGGTTTGATGTGGTTACTGACCTCAAACAACCACATTGTGGCTCTGCGTTGTAGCCCTGATGCACCAAATCCTTTCCTTCCCCCAAAACAAAGAACATTTCAGCTCAGATCGCTAAATAACAGGGAAAGGAAAAACAACATTAAAATACTTTGATTGAGGTTATAACTCTTGTTCCTTTTTTCAAGGTAAGAAGACAAAAGAGCTGCAAACACAGAGAAAATCCTCCCTCAGATTAAATCAAAGTCAGTCACTGAAGAAATACTTGATAAGGTTAGCACTGACACGAGAAGCCAGAGCCAGCCGAAAGATAACTACAAATCCTCTAAATTCAGCTCCCGGCTGGCGGTGAACAAGCGGGTGGTCTCCAAACAGACATCTTCGGCCGTAACAACTGCCATTTCATAACAGCTGCCAAGAAGCGCCTCATCCCTCCTCGCTGTCGGGCTGAGGCTTATTAATAGAAGGGCATAAAGGGATCCCACGCTGCTGCCCGTCCTTACCGTCCTGCAGTAGAACTGGCGTGCTCCATCGGCATCAGCCCAACACCTCACAACAGCACCGCACTATTAATGCGGAAAGAAAACTTACTATTCTACACTTGATACTGGTGCAAGCAGGTCCCAGATATTCAACAAACCACCCAGATTTCCAAGTGACGATACCTCCTCATACTCTGCAGTTTGTTGTCTATACAGACAGTCCATGCCGTCTTCTCCTCTAACCCACCCTTTAGGACAACACTCCACTTGTTCTTTAAAAACCAAACCAAAACACCCTCCTCCCTGCGCCCCAAAAAAACAGTTTCCAACCTTCTGTCTCCGAGGGGCAGGGCACAGCTTTCAGAGCCACGGAAGCTCAAGCTCCTAAAGGCCAATATATTGAGCTGGACATGACTAACACACTGGGAGCAGCCCTTAGGGACCACAGCTGTAAAGCTAAGGTTAGTTCCTGCATCCTTCTAACACACACGCAAAAAAAAACCACACCCCAAACTATCTCAGGAAGATGTTTTAAATACAATAACTTTGCTTTATGACAAGCCATTTTAAAATGGCAATTTGTTGCTTAATGTCAGAGGAACTACCTAAACAACACACAGTATTAGAGATCACTGAGCATTAATATAGCAGAAAGTGAATTACCCAGTTTATTTTTGAACTATAAATTTCTACTTATAGCAGACACCTTGATGCCAGCAGAGTTGGTCTACCCAAACGCTATGAAAGCCTGTCAGATCCCCCAGGCCTTGAAAACCACAGCACAAACCCGTTTCCATCTCACAGGGAAGAAAGGCTCAAACATCCGCACGATGGTCCAAGGCGTGGGAAGAAGCGGGGGACCTCCTGCGACTCTCAGTGCAGAGAAATAGCACAAGGTGACTTCCACACAAACAAAAATAGGCAGCAGGAGGAAGTTTGGAATAAACAATTTTGTTTTCTGTCATTATGTTTGTTGTCACTATTAGCCCTCGCAGTGTTCCTTCCATCTTTACAGGCCTCCTTTACTCAACCACCGGAGCCTTCCCTCCCCAACACAAGCTCCCAAGGCACATCGTCCTCCTGCGTGTCCAGGGAAGGGCCCTCCTCACTGCCAGCACTTTAGCCACGAAGAAACGGACCCGGGAGGTTTGTGTCAGGAAAATAGTACATTCTTGCACAGCAACGCGGGGTTACCAAACCCACATCGCTGCCCAGCAGATTTTATCATCGAAAGATCTGTGACAGAGACTGAACACGCTGCCGAGGCAGCCCACTTCTCCCCGTTAATGAGAGTCTTCCAATATCCAGCGCGAGTCCTCCATACTACTGTTTAAACCTCTTACTTTTTTAGTTATGCTCTAGAGACTCTGAGAACTCTCAGACTTGAAGACTTGTCTAATCTAGAGACAAGAATGAGAAGATTTGTAATTGCAGTTCTCTAACTCTTTCCTTGCCCATCATGACTTCTGGATCCTTGACCAAGCTCGCTGCTGCTCTCGGGATTCTCTCCAACTGCTCCCCAACGTTCCCGGAGCTCCCAGAACTGGACACAACACCTACTACTGCTGATGGCTTCGCCGCTGCCGAGGTATACACATATCCATTTTTAAGACTATAAGCTGGACAAAAGTCAGCTATAATCACCATGTACTTTTCTGAAAGTCATGAACGTACAGCAAGATGAAAACAGATGCAAGATGAACTCGAGTCTATTTACTGCAAATCAAAAAGGAATTAACACTTCCATTTAGATTATTAAGGATACATCTTTAAACGCTAGTAGTATCAAGTTTCCTTGTTTCTCAAAACAAAAATAAATTTCCATTTTTTAAAGGATTTTACACAGCAGTATTTTGAAATTCACTTGCCCAGTAAAGATTTCCTTTTAGCCAAATTCTAACTACCTTCCAGAGTTTAAGAAAAAAATATAACCATCTAATCTTTATAACCAGTAATATCATGTAAACCAATTATAATAAAGAAGTTTTTCTTTGGCATACAAAATGAAAGCTCCCATTCCTGAACTACAGATAACCCTGCCAGGCTAGTAAGGTGAGAATCAGCTTGTCTAGATAGTTTTGATTCACAACAGCAAAGGACAATAACCCTTAATACTTCTAATAAGGCGACACTTCTGCAAAATAGCAGATGCCAGTTCAAAGCTATTTCAGAAGTTTATTGTATTCTTGCGGGTATTCGGTTATGAAAATGAAATGAAAGAACGCTCCTCCCCAGAAACCTAGAAACGGCAGAGAAGCACAATCAAAACAAAGAAAAACTAAAGATATACTTTTATGTAACAATCCTTATCAACATAAACAGCTTAAGCTGCTCGCTCAAACTACCACCTCCCCGGCATCGTGCGGATACGACTGTATGGAGCGGCACTGGAACAAGCGATGTGGACAGACCGGTAAAACACACCTCTGAACGTGTTCTAGTTTTTAACCCAGACCAGTTCAGACACCCATTTCACAGATAATCCAGTCAACGGCACCCTCACAGCAACAGGCAAACTCACCCGTGGGTTACTGACACCAGACCTACCGAGGAACGGAGGGACGGACTGCAAATCTCGGGTAAATGTAGAGACTAAGACCTTTTGCTTGTCCAGCACCTCCCCTTGATAACGCTCTGCCCAGGATTGCTACAAAGCTGTCTAGACAGAGATATTTGTCTTCTGGAAAGTTCACCTGAGGTAATTTTTCAAGGCTTAGATATTAAAAGAAAGTTACAAAACCATCATGCGGGAAAAACACTTGAAAAGAAAGCAAAGCAGCAGAGAACGCAGCAAACTGTATGGAAGAGGAACAGGGCGACAAGGGCGATGTACAGCGAGCAACGACGCTACCGAAAAGCGAACTTGCCCTCAGTACGAGCAACACGCACCAGATTCGGTGAAACGCGGTTCTGAACAGCACGAACGGCTTTTTTTTTTCTTTCCTCCCCGCCTTTTCCTAAACACACCGACACTTCAGGGGTGCGGCTGGGGTGAAGCCCGTATAAACTCCTGGCAAGCCGAGCCGGGACTTGCCCGCACAAGAAAGTTACCGCTGCAGCTCGCCTCGGTGCAAACATGGACGCGGGGCACCGGCCGAACCACCGCGTCTCCGAGGGAGAGCGGGGGCCCACGACGGGCTCTCCCGGGTGCCGCCGCCGCCCCGGCCCCGCGCCGCCCCGGCTCCCCCCCCGCAACCCCGGGCCGCGGCAGGAGCCGGGCGCGGCGGCGAGGCCTC
>VZTQ01013424.1:268942-315209 GCA_013400755.1 Pelecanoides urinatrix | reverse complement strand
GCATGCGCGGCCGGCCCTTTTTCTGCGCGTGGAAGGGGGGCCGCCCGCTTCCTGCGCGTGCGCCGAGGCGTCCCAACGCGCTCCCGCCGGCGCTGCCCCCGCCCCCTCCGCCGCGGCTCGGCGCATGCGCGCCGCCTCCCCCTGCCTCGCGCCGGCCGTTAGCGCGGCTTCGCCTCAGCCGCTCCCCCTGAGAGACGCGGGCGGCGGCGGGCTCCGGTGTGGTCCGGACCCGAGACGACGCCGTCGGTGCCCTTGATCCCGGCTGAGGCGGGCTCACAGTGTGCTCCGGGCCCAAAAAAGGGCCGTCGGTGCCCTTGACACCGGCTGAGGCGGGATGCTCGGGCGTCCCGGGAGATATCGCCCTCCCTCCTCACGCCCTGCCCGGTCACAGCAGCCCCGTCCGTCCATGGCCGCCTTACCTCGTGGTGATTTTCCAAGTCCCTCCGCTGCACGAGCGGTTCATTGATGAATTTGTTTAACTTTGTTTAAATGTGTCCTCTCTTGTGCTAGCGCGGCTCTTGTCACCTCTGCTCGTTCCTCCGTAGTTCAGCCTCCACTGCCTTCACACTAGGCTGAGGTAGGTAGGTTACTCCAGGTAGCTCTGGGTTGTGGAGGCTGCAGATCTGATTGGATCCATAACTCCTTTTTAATTTGACACGTTATGCTGGTGGAGAGGAGTTGGATATGTAGGGTGGAAAAAACAATTTTTTCTGTTTAATGCATCCTGGTACTCTGCTAGCACTAGGTGGTGGCACACTAGGTGTGATACCACCTTTTTGTCAACAGATTTCCTCTTATATAGGAAACTTTTTTTCTTCCTGCTGTGGAAAGAGGCACAGTAGAGACCGATGTACCCTTTTTATTTGCTCCTCCATCTTAAGGACAGCAGGCAGTGACGCATCAGACCTTCATAAAGGATGATAGGACAGCTCATCCTCAGGTATGGCTGCAAGGACCTGTCACCACACTTTTTGTCCCCTCTGTATTTCTGAAGACAGTTGACCCCTTGCTATTGGGTTGACAATCCTTGCATTCCTAAGCAGGAATGAAGTGAGGAAACATCGCACAGGCTTCAGACACCAGCCCAGGCTGATTGTTCTCTCATCAGACACCACAGATGCAGTGGAGCGCAAGTATCGGTGCCATCCTCAAGCGGCACGGCTGCATGCCTTGTTCCTACAGTGACTAAAGCTTTACACAGAAGAGAAGGAATGGCATCTAATAAGTAATGTTTTGGGGGAAAAAAGTGGAAGACAGGGAAGTGGATCCTCAACTTTCAAGGTTTAGAAGAATGTCGTCTCTCCACTACACAATGATAAGAACTGAAAATGACAAGATAGCTCATGTGAAAAGAAAATGGAGAGTGCTAAGCGTACAGGTAGCTTAGCTGTAATTCAATATTGCACCTCAGCTAGAAAGTCTTCCAAAAGTCTCTTGACCACGTACTTATGTGAAACAAAAGTGAAAATAATAGAACCGGGAGCAATTCTTTAGATGGGTTATGGGGAAATCTATCAATCTGAGTCGTTTGAACGACAGCTTGCTGTGGGACAGGTTTGTAACGTGGCCTGCAGGAATGCGTGCTCATGCAGTTCCAGGTGTCTGAGTTTGCAGCACAGGAGCAGAAAACTTTTGGGAGCAGAAAGTCTTGAAGTCACGATTGCAGCCATGCCCCTCACATCTTGGAATCCCGGCGAGGAAGCCTAAAAAAGAAGGGAGACGGGGAGGAATTGAAGAGAGGAGGCAGGCACGCAGGAGTCCCTCACTGAGCACTACACGCACCGATGTTTTGTAAAACCTCCCAGGAGACAATAAAATGAACGCAGATGCTGATTTTCATGATCACAGGGACTAAGGAAACTGTTTGTATTTCAGTGACATCAAAGATGATGATCTTGGTCTGTCTCCCTTGTAACCACAGTCTTCTGCTGTTAGCGCTGACTCTCTGAGGTAGAATGGAATCGGGTCCATCTGGACCTTGAAAGGGAAAAATACGAAATCAAAGATTTCATCTGACGGGAACTGAGAGACATTTGATGTGCCATGTAAGAACCGTGAGATTTCAAGGACATGGGGGTTGCTACTCTGGCCCTACACCTAGACACCTCACATCATCTGCCCTTTTCTTTCTTCCAAATCCAGAGAGCCCCCTCTTATCCTAACCTGAGGTGTCTTTTGAGATTGTAGGGTAACTTGCACCTCTGAGTTAGATGAATTGGACTAAGACTAGGACTTTAGCCTAGTTTCCTAAAAAACAAGACTTACTCAGTCATACCCCCTGTGTTCCCAAACCTTGTGAATTTTGGACCTGCTGGCCACCCTCAGTCAGTTTGCAGATGACACCAGGCTGGGCGGGAGTGTTGATCTGCTGGGGGGCAGGAGGCTCTGCAGAGGGACCTNCAGGCCTTGGCACAGGCTGCCCAGGGCAGTGGTGGAGTCCCCATCCCTGGAGGGATTTAAAAGACGTGTAGATGAGGCGCTTGGGGACATGGTTTAGTGGGCATGGGGGGGTTGGGTTGACGGTTGGACTCGATGACCTTAGAGGTCTTTTCCAACCTCAGTGATTCTGTGATTCTATGATTCTGTGACACACAACACGAATGCTGCGATTCCCTGGGCAGCTGAGGAAGTAGTTTGTGCTCCAGGAGCACATCCTTCCTAGTCAGGCACCAGGGGCATCCCGGGAGCCCGAGCATAGACTGTCACGCCAGCAATGGCGTAACGTTTGGCCACACAAAGAAAGAGGAAGACCACTGCGCTCCAAGACTAGCTGATGGCTGACAGGGGGTTGATAAGTTTGTTTTAGGACATGGTTGAGTGCACAGACACCAGAGGAGGCAAAGGGAGTGCTTAGAATACGAGCAGATGATTTGTGAGCTGAAGCTCAGGGTTTGCGTGGAGACTTTGAGATGTTCAGTGGAGAGATGTGATTAGGGAGGAAATGGGGTGCCAACATATGTAACCACCCTACAGTCAGTTTTGAGCCTAACGGGATTCTCTTGGGAATTTATTAAAGGCTAAGCAGAAAAAATGGCCCTGCTACATAATCTCCTGAAGAAAACATCCCATGGGAAGGTGGATGAGAGCAGGCAGGGTTGCGGAGAGTTTCTGTTATTCAGTGTGAACTACAGTTTGTCATCAGCCCACCAGGGACTGAGTCAATGCTCAGTCAGGACCATGCTCCTGGGCTTCATCCTATAGCATATAGGATTTTAACCCCAGCAGGACAGAAGTTTACAGCGAGGCAGTATTAGCCTTTGTGTGGCTCCACAGCAGTGGAAATGGCTGGATTATCTTCAGAAGCGTTACAAACAGTGCACACCTTCCACGAAGCACCTGATCAGGACAGGTCAAGGGGTTTGTGTGTAACCTGAAGGCAGGCACGTGGACACTGGCTTTCCTCAGCAAGGTCACACTTGGGGTCTGCCTCCAGCTGCTGCTGGGCGAGGAACAGGGAAGGATGAAAACGGCTCCATGCCCAAGCCGAGGCCACCTGGAAGCCACGCTGGGTGGATAGTACAGACCTGACGGGGAGCTGTTGGGTCACAGAGGAGTCAAACGACCACGAGAGGGGGATGCTTTAGGGTCAACAGTGATAAATACGGGTGTCCATGACATCGTCAGGGAGCTCCAGCTGCTGAAGGAGAGGCTGACAGCAGCATCCAGCTGTGGGAGCAGTGGTCTGGCTCTTGAACTTGCTTTTCATTGAAAGCGCAAGACAAGTTCCATATTAGAGAGGGGAAGATTAAAGGGAGAATTTAGTACTGGCACAAGAGGAAGATGAAACCAGGGGTAGCGCCTGAGCTTTGCTGAACAGAGCTGGTAGCACTTGTGTATCATCAGGAATATTTGGAAATAAACCTGTCGCAATCCTGCAGGACGCAGAGAGCAGCCGGAGAGGAATGGGGCACAGTAGAGCCAGCTCGCAAGAAAATACAGGCTCAGGCAGTGTTCATTATGGCTTCAAAAATCAAGTGGTTTAAAATATAATGAACAAATCTGCACCAAGTCTTCACTAGTGGGCATGTTCAGAAGTTTTATTTATCTTTTCATTATCACATCTAGTCCAATGGAATGAGTAATTAGGAATTCTCCCCAAATTTCCTCTTTTAAAAACATTTAGCTTAGACCAAGTCTCTGTTAATGTTTTATTTGTGAATTCAACCATTCAAAATACAAAAATTCAAAAAAATGACAGGCAAAAAAAAAATCTGTATGTACTTACAAAATACAACAAATTTTAGTACAGAAAATTGAATACAATTCCATGATTTGCTCCTATATTCAACTCCAGAAAAGTAAGAATGATGAAGTTGGGGGCTTCTCCAATTTTCATATTGTTGAAACCAACCTGAAGAAGCAGCAAAATCCTCGGTCTGCAGAACCAGTAACAGAAACCCGCGCCCAGGTGTGGCAGTGCTCCACTTCACTCTGCAGCTTTGGTTTTCTTTCTGAACTTGCGGTTACCAGTTTGCAGGCTGCGGGCAGTGCAACAGCGCAGCGCTGCCCGACTTTCAGCACAGGAGGGTATCACCGAATCATGCGATTTACTTTACAGAGTCTAATTAGGCAACGCTTGGGCATTTTACTGCCACTTCATCAAACATTATCAAATATAGAGACAAAAAGCTCTTCGTCAAAATCACAATCCCCACATAAAAACTTCCCTGGCCTTACTACAGGTTGCAAGTGTCCCCCCCCACACCCGAACACTCCAACCCAGAAATAAATACTTGCAAGAAAGGACACTTCTGGAGATACAGAGAATGATAAAAACAACCAAACATCCAGAGGCCTAAACTTCAGAGACCATTTTGAAAGGCAAAGCGAGTATCTTTCCATAATGAACCGGTAATAAGAACTTCATTTTGCTCTAGAACGTAGAAAAAAACCAGCACAAACATCCTTTGCTCAAGATAATCTTTTAAATGAGATGTTTTAGTCAAGCTGGAACATACTGTTCCTGGTCACCTTAATACAGATTCAAGTTCTTAGCAGCAGTGTTAGTCTCGATAGGTTCTGGTGGGACATTTATCAGATCGACCAGGGTTGAAGCTCGTTCCCTGAAAACAGCTCACTGCCCTGCCACTGGCACAGCTGGTGGCTGGAGGTCCCCTCTACAGAATGCACGTTTTTCTCAGCTGTACGGCTTATCAGTGGCTTGTTGCCAAAATCCCTGAGGCAAGGTCCCTCTCCAAGGAGAGAAGGCAATTCAGAAAAGATACAAAAAGTCAGAGAACTGTAGTGTATCCATTTTGTTACAGCAAGGACACTGCAAGACAACTGTGTGTTATGAAATGGACCTGCAGTTTCTTTGAAGGAAGCCGATACAAAACTTCAATTATGCAGGGCAAGGGGAACCTGATTTTCATGTACTTACAAGATTAATTTTTCAAAGCTGCATTTCAGAGTACAATACCATGCGGCTTCCTCCTTCCCTCTTCCTCACCAGGTCTTTGGTTCATATCAAATTCACAACACTTCCTCAGACCTCTGTGGCATTTGTAAATTGACCCGGGAGTGAGCGAGCACCACCCCGAAACCTGCTTCTAGCCACTAAGGACCCGACAGCCACCTGGAAGGCACTTTGTAAAGATCAAGGTTGAACAATGTTGTTTTCTTTCTACTGTTGGAATTAGTTTTACTCCAGTCCCCTTTCTTCGGTCTGTAGCAGCATCTAACCTTCCTGTGACAAGGCAGTTCAGCCTTGTTTTTCAGAGCTGACCAGAAACTGGTCTTTTTGAAAGGCACTATCCCTTGGAGGTCCAGTACCATAGCTCCATCCTTTGCCTAAACCCCTCCTCATCCGGAAATCTCCTCATTTTGCTGCTGAAACAAGGTCTGACACGCAGCAGTGCCACACACTGCTTGTGCTCCGCTGCTCCAGTCCAGCGGACAGCCTTTCGAACCACAGCATGCGGAGCTAGCACTTCATACCCCCGTGAAGCTGGGTGTGACAGTGTCTACAGAGGCAGGGCTGATGCCCCGCTTATTGCTAGAGACCCAGGGCTGAAAGCCAGCCTGGGCATAGCCATCTTCGCTTGAGGGCTGGAGAAGACCTTGGTATGCAGAATCCGAAAGTGGAAACGTGCGAGGCTCCCAGGGCTGCACGTTCTGTGGAGTGAAAAGGAGAGAAGGGAGAGGTTGCTGAAATTAAAAGCTGAGAATGAAGCACTCAAAGAACTCTACAATACCATCTCCTCCCTGTCCACGCCAATCTGCTGGAAGACCAGCAGATTCAGTTTAGAAAGCTAGCTCTACGTTTGCCAGGGTGCCAAAGCAAAGGCAGGTTTTAAGAGCAATGAACACTGCGCACTATTCACGGTATTTCCAGGATCACCAGTTCAGCTTTACGTTGCTATCAAGACTACTGCCTTGCCATCTCCACTGACATTCCTGATTTTGTCATAGGCTCTTTATCTGAAAAGGCTTCCAAAGCAAACGCTGTGCACTTGTGCCCAAACCAAGGACAGATCTGGTACGAAGCGTAAGACTGTGCTTGTAAGACTTCGCAAGACCATCCTTAAGGATGAGGGAGAGTTCAGTTCCTCTGGTAATTTCAGAATTTAATCTTTAACAAAGTTAACTCCTTCTGCCAAGAAGTATCCCATGATGTGTGCAACTGCCTGCAACGATTCACTGTCATGTAGGTGACTCAGTCCCACCTACTGGGAGTAATCTCAAACTCTGGGTCAATGTTGCTTTAGAATTATTTAAATTATGACATAAAGAAGAATAATTTATCCCACTCTGAATCCTTTAGCCAGCCCCAGTCTCAGCAGACACACAAGCTGAACTATCTTTTGAGCAGTGTCAAGTTCACGTAGCTTTCAGAAAATTTAGTTTTTATACCAGTAAAATTGTTTTAGAAAAAAACATGCAAGCTGAAGCCATTACAGACATTTGTTACAGCATAACCTCACCTGTATTGCATCATTTTCCAGGGTAGATCTGGTGTCTTCACTGCAAGACAGCACCATTCTAGTCCTGCTGTGGACAGAGAGGGATTGCAAATTGTTGCAAGTCTCCGAGCTGTGCAAGCCAGTGAAAGGGTGCACATACAGATCATTAAGGCAATTAAATCCAGTAACTGGAGATGCTGGCTGAGGCTGCCCAGCCCATCGGCCATCTGCTTTGTTGGAGGACCTAAAGCAAAGTAGTATTTGGAGCATAGTCAGTTGTGTACAACAAGAAACCCAAATAAAAATAAGATCACTGTACAGTAAAAAAGTAAGCTTTATCCCCGCTATACAATAAGATTATATTGCCGAGTTAGTGCTTTAATTAGCCCTTTCTCTCATCTCTTCAAAGAGCATCTCATGGCTTCCTGGGCAATCACTGTCCATTTCACTCATCCTATGCATGAAGAGAACAATTAAGCATTAAGAGAGAGTAAAACCTTGTGAAAAGAAATAAGGCACAACAGAAAAACACACCAACTACTAGAGACAAAACTGCTAGAGAACAAAGTAGCTGAAGCTACTTGGAGGTACTCCAACATTCCTCCCCGGTGCGACTACACTATTTTGGCCTTTTTCCAGACGTATGGATTACTAACAATATCACCTGTCAGTCCCTCTCCCCACTTTACTGCTCAACAACTTGTGAAAACATTAGACAATTTCAGCTCTGATCGAGGCAGGGGTCTCAAAAATACAAAACTCTCCAAATACAACAAAAGCAGAGATAGACCTCCTACGGCCCCCGCTGAAGGAAAGGCAGAGAAGAATTCAACTTCTACCCACGCAAACAGAACATGCGTACCTCTGGACACAGAACAGATTGTTTTCTGTTCATTTGCTCTATCTCCTTAGCTTTTTACCTGCTGCCTGGCCAAAGAACAATCTCCGTAGCAGTAAGTTCTGTCAAATTTATTAAGTAAGCCAGAGGAAAAATGCTTGGAAGAAGTATGAAGTACTACAGTTAGCACAAAGCTGTCAACACAAGAGCCTGAGCTTAGCATGAAGCTAATTTTTTAAACGAGTGTGATCTGCTGTGTTAACTATTCTGCTGTTCAGACCCTATTTTAATCAATGTTTTGCTTCTATTATGTAATAGACATATTATATGAGCAAAATGATGGACACCCAAGGATTTCTTCATTTAAAAGGAACTCCTTGAATCAGGATGTCTGTACAATTTAAAATGAAGAACAAATAAAGCCACCTTCTCCTGTGCCTGCTAGCAAGAACACTACCTGCTTGCTCGCTTATGGGAAGCGGCTGCTGCCCAGGAATCCCAGCGGGCTCGTTCAAGATCTTCATATTTGGAGTGATGACTTGAGTACATCTCATCAGAAGTATCCTCCAGCTAGGAAGAGAAGTCTTGTCTGAACACCTGGAGCATGAAATCTTGCCTGCAGGCCAAGCCTACTGTTCTAAAAACCCAGGTAAGCAATATCTAACCCATTCAAACTGTCTGGGAACCAGCACACGCACTTCGTATCACTACCTGATTTTCATACTTTTCATTATGTACTGAATCGGGAACTTGCTCATCAGCCTGAATTGTCACGAGACAGATGCAGGCTGTTGTACGCACCATATAAATAGCTACCGGGGCATTACATCATGCGCAATGAAAGGGTTTGTTCTGCCTGCAGCTAGCGGTGGTGACCCACAGCCGACTTTCCTCACAGCTTACATGCCACCGCCAGCCTCGCTCCGCTGGCCTTTCACTGCTTCCGATGCAACTGCAGCCAGCAGAACTGAACAGCATTTCATGCAGCGACTTTGCTTACCGGGCTGGCAGAATTTAATAACTGGTAAAGACTGACTCTAGAGCTACTAACATGCCATTTGCACCTTCTCAGAACGGCTACAGACATTTGAGACAAATTGACAAACTGTTTCCTTACCTCAGAGTCCACTTGATTGAAAGGCTCCAGTTCCTCGAGCTCTACTATCCTCCAGCTGCAAGGGGCAACACAAGCTAGAGATCACTTCAAGGAAAAACACGTTTGGTACTAACATTTAAATCCAGGCAATTTTTGTTTGTTTGTTTTGGGGTTTTCTTGTTTTATTTTTTTTAAAGAAATCTTTCTTTTCTTTATTCATTAGGAAAAATTTCCTTATGTCATTTCATGGTGAGGAACAGCTCCCATTCTGCCCAGCTAAAGCTACTTCCTCCTGTCACCCGCAGGAGGGAGGATCGATAGCCTGGTCTGTAGATACCTTGGCACTACAATCTCTTTGTACTGAGGCTTCTCCACTCGAGTGGCAGCTGCCATTGTCACTGGGATCACAATGTTGTCAATGTCATAGGAACACCCCGCTTTTCTTCTTTTTGAGGACTGCTGAAACACAGAATGAAGAGAAAACCCCATGCAGAAAATTGATGTTGGCACAAAAGCACATTTGAATATACCACAGAATGCGACTTCTCCATAAGAGCAAGTGCAGTGGGTTCTTTCCACTGTGACTGGCGTTCAAGGACATTTTGGTCATGTCACACAGTCTCTGCGGTTTGGTTTATTCTTATATGAAGCAGGATAATACTTACCTACCTCGGTGGGCGGGATTTCACTTATAACTTTGTATATATTTAGGTCATCCGTGTAGCAAAAAATAATTTAAACAGACAAAGAAAAAGGCTATGATGATAATTTAAGAAACAAAAGCCTGTCATTTCAGTAGACTAAAGGAGCTGTACTTGTTTCGCCTTGCAAAATAAGGGCTGAAAAGGAAAAAGTAACACAAGTAAACCCATGGAAGAACACCACCTTCCTGAGGCAGAGGATACAGCTGTTGAGACAACAAATCAGGAATATCGCAGCATTTGGGCTGGAAGTCAGAGTATTTCCAAATTGAGAAGCGAGGCTCTGGAACAACATCCTAGGAACAGTGGGATGAAAAGACCCCTAAATAGTTTTGAGATGCATTTTTATCAGCTTATAAAGAGGTCCATATGCTGCGGTTCCCTGCAGAGCTGGACATTAGACCTGCGATCCAGAATGGAAATGTCCCTTTTACTTATAAGCCAAAAAGTCTCCAAGATGCTACAGTCCTTTTGTTCCTTTCTCAAACAAACATCCTTTTGTTTCTAGGGAGGCCAACGACAAATTGAAGTTCTCGGTGGCCACAAGGTTAGCTATGGTTTGTTACTGATGTAATATTATTTAAAACCTTAATAGGCATAGGACTACTCAGAAGTGCCATTAAAAGCCTGATTAGGACTGTACCTGGAAGAGCTTACAAAAGCAGCAGCCAACTCTGAGTCGGACTGTTCACTCTTCTGTGCCCCAGAGAGGGAGAAGAGCACTTGCAAAGAAAGCACTAACAGCATGGGAGCCATAAAACCAGAAAATGAGTAGCTGATGCAAGTGAAACGGGTGTCACGGGGACTGCAGGCTCCATGGAGGAGCCCACTACCCCCTTCTACAGCGGAGATCCACCAGTACTGTGTCGATCTCCATGGGACAGACCTGAAGCACAAAACAGTCAGACCTAGGAAAAGCTACTTGAGAGCCTCAGCTCTGGGAAAGGTCTGTTCCTGCCAATGAGACCTAACAGTCACCTATAAGCAAAAAGATAAGTAATAAGGATAGCAAGTCTGAGCCCCCGTCCTTCAAGGTCTCCTTTGCTCAACATACTTAGAGGACCAGGAGTTACTCAATGCCTTCCTAGAAAAGTGCTTGTTGTGGGATGTATTTTTTAATCCTCCCCTACTTGTAGAAAACCAAGAAAATGTTAGAGATCATCCCTTGGCTGATGTTCCTGCTTCACATGGGGAAGTCCATAGCAATTAAATCCCTACTATTAATTTGTAGCCAAATAAAACTGTAACATTACGTGTATATAACTATTTGCTTAAAAAAAAACAAAACGGAATCAGTAGAGTATTGTCAGTACTAAATTTGAAACCAACCAATCTGGCTGGGGAAGCAGTGCAGCAGGCACCTAGCCAGCCGAGGGCCGCCTGAGGAAAAACAAAGCAAGTAGCCGTTACTGTTTAACACCAACATCCAAACTGCAGTTCCCAGCAGTCCATTAGCAGTAACGACCCATCGGAACTCCCAGTGAGTTTGCAGCCCCTCGGCAGTGCTTGGTGAGAGAAGCATCCCCCAGCTCCTCTCTAAGGCTACTCCCCTTTTCAGATTAGTTTGCCACAGCTTTTGTTTCAACTCACCGTTGCCGAGCTGCCAGGGAAAGGGATTTGGCTGGAAGAAGGGGCTGTAGGAGTCTCCGAGGACAAGGACGGTGGGTGGTGCAAAGAACCGTATTCATGTGCCTGAGGACTGGAAACAGGAAAGCTGTGACGGGATGTTCCTTCAAGCTGCCTTCTCCCTTCAAACAATGAACCTGTTCATAAAACGCGAACAGAAACACCAAGGTGAAGCCAGGCTGGCTCAGGACTGGTCGGTGATGTTGCACAAGGTCACCAAACCTGCCCTGGGGAACAGAGAGCGGAACAAACACCGGCTTAGAGAACAACTGTAAAACAGAGGCCTCCAGTGAAGTGTCAGTGCTCTGCAGCACTGAAGATGCCAGCCCAAAAATGTTACTTTTGGTGGGCATTCCCAAAATGAAGTGGAAGGTGAAGCAGGTATTACAGCCACCAAGTGCACTTCCCAGTCCAAAATACAGCCACGTAAAAAAGCTTTCTTCACTGTAGGACTGGTCAGGCTGGTCCTATTTCGAACGATCACCCCAATGACAAACCACACTGATTTTAAGACAAACGTACTCTTCTCTCTGAAGTCCTATATAACCTCAGCTTGATATGCTTTTTCTCCATCAGTTAACTTTTTATTCTTTCTCCCATTTGTCACTGGCTTATTCCATGCTGAATACCACAAATGGAGCAATCTTCCAAACCTATTGTGCCAAATTACTCTACTATTCAAATCCTTCCTAAAGCTCTAGCTGTGAGGCTCTTTGAGAGTTAAAAATACATGAAAGTCATCCTGCATTACTGCATCATCCATTAAAACTCTTCACAGTAGGTGTCTGCACACACACACCCCCCCCATACATGCTGCACATAAATAATAATAGTTTTTGCGTAGCCTTGTGGCTAAATATTTGAAAAAAGGAAGGAGATATAGAAAGATAAATCTGTTAGAAGTCAGACAGCTACTGACCAGTTGATAGAATCTATACTGGTATGTTATTAAGCATCCTCTAGTAGGTATCTCACATTTATTCAAAACTAACCACCTGCTTGTTCTACCCTCATTACATCCTGAGCTGATTATTGGAAGGATGATGTATCTCCAGAGCACTTCTCTTAGAAAACAACATCCATCCCCATTCAAAGCTAAGTATCCTCAGCTCAGACTAATTAAACATCATTAAACCAAGCTGTAGCTCAGATCATTAGGGCCAAAACCACACAACCTGAGGCTGCTGATGTACTTTCAGCATGGAAGTTGTGTTTTTTGTTTGTTTGCTTGGGTTTTTTTGTGTGTGGGTTTTTTTTTTTTTAAATACTATCTGGTTTGTTCATGATAGTTTTCATCAGCAACCACAGAACATAAGTATTCCAGATGCAGCAACTGTGTCCCATAGGAATGTCAAGGATACGGCCAGCTTGCATTCTGCACATTATGTTACTTTCACAAAATGATTTGGCCTAAAAACATGCCTTTTAAAGCAAGCCAAATGGAACATCAACCCTAGTTCATTTAAAAACCAGGATGTGTTTTAGCTGGGTTTCCCTCTTTCTGTCTTGAAACTGGTTTGAATCTTCTGTCACTTATCTTAAACTACTGTAGACCATTTAGAAAAACCCCATCAACTCTGATGGGCTGATGAAAAAAATCAGGCTTTCCAAAGCTGTAAGAGCAGCATGGAACTGGAACAGCAATTGCTATCACAGCAGGAAAAAAAAAAGCATTAGAATTTTGCCAGGCAAATACTGATTTACCTTGATTTCAAATAAAAGTTCATAAAAAGCTCCTTTTTGAGTTGCTTGTTCCCTTGAAAGAAATACAGAGAATAGCAAGATTTATTTACTTATTTTCAATAACTTGGCTGAGGCAAGTATTTCTGTGTCCCTCCAAGGGGGTCAGAATTTCTGTGGTTTGCAGGATGCTGGATTCAAGTTACTCAGACATTACTACAGAACAGAGTTCAAATTATCTTCCTCTGGAAGAAAGGGAGCTACTTTCTCCACTCCACCTTGACTGGTTGCCCTCAGGTACTGGTTAAAAGCCCACATTTAATTTTTTTAACTTAATCTCAAACTCCATTTTGCCTAACTTACGGGAGGCAAGCAGGAGCGAGGAGTGTAGCTTTGGGAATGCGCTGTTAGTTGGATCTTGTTTCTTTCCAAAACGGGACATCTTTAGAGTCTCGAGTTCATGGCTCAGCAGTTTATGCAATCCGTCCTCTCTTAATAAGGTTTCAAAGTGCAAGTGGAGAGGGTTGCCTGAAAGCAGAAAAAACAAATTATTTTGGCAAGCACAAATTTTCCTCTTTTCATATACACAGCGCTGCATACGCATCGTTAGCAATCCAGACCTGTCAGTACTTCAGGGAAAGAATGAAGGGACACGGCTCCCTCGCCCCACGCGTGCTGTGACAGAGCGAGCAGGATGAGACCGTCCCCAGCACAGCAGCCTCTGCCCTGGCCCTCTGCTAGCTGCGATCCGACAGCCAGAACCCAAGCCTTGCGTTGAGCTTCTCACCCTAACGCTATGCTGACCTGAGTTATATCCAACTACACATTACTCGGCACTTATTTGTATCATTATTTAATGAGCAGAGGTGAGCTTATACTTTTTGTTTGTTTGTTTTGTTGTTGTTTGTTTTTGTTGGTTTTTTTTTATTTTTTAGAATGATAAAAAATTTTTGGAGACATGCTGTCATAGTTGCACAATAGAAAAAGTATTTCCTCGCTGGGCCTTAACCGACTCAATAACTCCTTAGTGCACATTCTTGCTCTTCCATGGTTAGAGGCACTAGCAGTGCTGCAGCCACTATCATCCTTCAGTTATTTGAACAGAAACTAAATGTTAAGATTCCACAGCGCATCGTTCATAAAGCAACCACAGAGCACATCTAGAAGGCCACAGGTGTTTAAATAACGAGTGCTTAGACTCAAACCAGTGATTTCACACAACATCGGTGCTCGAGGTCTACCAAACAACTGCCTCACAGCCTGTCAAAATCAGCGTTAGATTTTAAGTCTTTCAAGTAGCCTCCCAGGGCAGGGGTGTAACAGGAACTTACAATCGTTGTTCCGCATGCCTCCAGAATTAGAATGTTCCTTGCAGAAGACAGAAAGCTGATCCTAAAGAGGTGATCTAAGCTTACATTAAACTAGAGATGGCAACTGCCTCAGACGCAGGCCAAAACACAACGTGGTTTCCTAGGCCCAGGAATCTCCACGGACTGCATCCTGGGACTGAAGGGGATGCGTCTGGTTACTACGCAGAACATCACCGGACATTCTTCATTATCCTCTAGAAACACGCTTACAACTCTGTTCGCGTATTTTTTACCTTCTTGGACGTAAGGAGGAAGAGCAGAGAGGGCAGGGGCACAGTAAGGGATCCTCTTTCGCTTTATAACACGTGATCTACTCACCGTGAGATAAAGAGAGAATGGGGTGGAAGCCAGAGTCCAGGAGGGCTATGCGCTCTTCCAGGGACATGGTGGCAGGGTCTATGGTCTGGACAGAGGCTTTGCAGCTACACAGGATGCAAGAGTTGGGCCACTCACAGCTGCACTTCACGGTGAGAGGTTTCAGCGGCTAGCAGAAAGGAAATGTCTTTCAGATTTAAGTAAAACCGAGGTTCAGATCCAGTATCTCCCGCCTGCTTTCTACAGGTACACTAGTTTCCATTCACCAAAAAGCAAAGCCAAGTTTTAAAAAACTGGGGAAAAAAACCTCAAAACCAAAACCATATTCAAGCAGCAGATTTGCAGGGTGAAAAAATAAAGTCAAGAGCCAGGATCAATGTTAAAAGAGATTGCAAGAGCACTACCACAGGCTGTTGCTCCTTCTCACCATGGACGAGCTACCTTATCAAAATAATTCAGTGTATTAAGGGACACATTTTGTGTGATTCTTTACTACTACTTCCAAGCCAACAGAGCTGCTCCTCTGTGACTCCAGTGAAGTCATCATACTTAACCATTTTCTTTTTACAACTTCAGACACCTCTGTGCCTTTTCCCATCCGTTCTTCCTCATCTTCCTTAAAGGCTTTTTGTAGCTCTGATGCTTCCAAAAACTTGATAAAAAAACCTGTTAGGCAAGCAATCCACTACCAGCAGCATCCATCATTCTGACCAATTCTGTCTTGTTTTCCACTTTTCCTCACTCGCCTGTTGAAGTATAAGCTGCAACCACAACAGCCCCAATGTCCTTGTTCCACCATTTTCCCCCACGCTGTCGCTAAGACACCCCCAATGCCCCTTCCCCAACAACACATCAGGTTCCGTCGTATCAGTCAAACCAGAAGAGGGAGCATTAATAATGCTTTTACCTACAGCCTAAGCAGACTGAATTAAATCATACTGGCTTTGTGCTCTGGCGAGACAAAAGATCAGACCGGGAAAAGTAACACAACTTTTAATTGTTTTGTCTTAAATCTGCAGCTTGTTAAATAGCTGTTACTTGTAAATCAATATTTGAGGAAAAGGCTACAAACAAGCATATAAGATATGAGCAGTGTAACAAACTACCACTTGTCAACTGACAGATGTTACCACACACATTGTTTGTCAGAATTCATATATTGAACATCTTTTAACTGATGATTAAAATCACAGCTAAGTGTCCAAGGAACGCTTACTTCATCAGGCTTGGTAGCTCAGCCTTCGAATACCCACAACCCAGTTACACTCAATCACACGTTGGCTTGCCAAGTCTTAGCTAAGGTTACGTATTTCTGGGGTTTTATTTTTGGGTGGGTGGTGGTTTTTGTGTTGTGGTTTGGGGTTGGGCTTTTTTGAGGGTTGTGATTTATTTTTCCCTGGACAGTTCCAAAGTAATCAACTCCAAAACGTAATTGGCAGAAGGTTGCTGCCCACGCTGAAGTCTGAGGTAGACTCTGGTCATCGTTACTTAGAAAAAAACAGCTGCCTGATTTTTAAGAACGGAAATTTAGAATCAGTTTCTAAACCACAGTTAAATAGAGAACTCGTGACTTTTTTGACATATCTGGGAATTTCTGCTAAAATTCTACATGAACTTTAGAAAAATGCTCAGAAAACACTGTACTAAAACCAGAGTCCAACATTATGATAGTTTTTGCTAAAAATAAATAAAACCACACCTTCTAAATAAAACCACAGCATAGTTTAGTAATCACATGGTAAAACTTTCACTTACCTTCCTGCTGAAGTGAGACACAGAGGTAGCTCGGACAAGCTTGCGCTTCTTGTATTTGCAAACTGGGCGGATTCTAGCAGCGATGCAGGTGTTGTCCGACACAGCAACAAGGTTGTTAAATGGGTTTTGTTTGCCAAATCTCTCTTCAACATTCACACTGATCAGAGAACTGCTGCAACCAAATGAAAAGCAACTCAATCTGAGCAAGAGTAGCAAGTTGTAATTCTGTATTTGTTACTGTGGCTGTGACGCCCAAGGACTCCTTAGTCACGTTTATGTCAGCAGCTAGTGATTACCAGTCTTGTTCTCATCACATTTTTAGTCTTTGCTACATTCTCTCTCAAGGGATATGTAGATTTTTGAGTATTCTCTTCTCAACACAGAAATGGACACTGAAGGGTCTTAACAGCTATGTTTTCATCAGTTAAGGGCTGAAAGTCTTAAAGCCAATGCAGATGTGGCAGCCACTAATAACTTGCGTTCTTTCTCCAACAAAGAACTTCAGTCAGCAGCTCGATTTATCATCTGACAATAACAAAGTCATTTACTTCCCATGAAAAAGATAGCCATGAAACCTAAAAACATTGGCAAACATTCTTTCCATTTCTCTCTGTTCACCATGGAGTTATGGTTAAATCTAAGGTTATATTTCAATAAGCAGATACAAGTTTATTGCCTTGCAGCATATTCTTCTTTGGAAACCATCTGTAAAACAGTGTCTTCATAAAAGATGTTTTTTGTAATTGGTCACATGTTCATAATATTGTTTAAAAACTTAATTTATCTATTACTTTTGATGGGCCTAATCAAGTGTGGTAATTTTTTTCTTGGTTTGCATAGCAAACGTTCTAGTAAAATTAGAAGTTTAAAATTTTGCCATGTGAACCAGCTGGGTATTCCAACTCCATGCTGAACTGTAGGACTGCCCGGCAGAAATCAGTGTCACCAGACGTAGAACTGAGGTACCGGTTGGTGACAAGTCTTTAGAACAAGGAAAAACCCAAGCCTCCCTGCCCCTGCCATTCTTCATGAAATGAAGAGCTGCTGATTCACATCCAACTTAGATCATTCTATACTGTTGTCCATTTATTTTCAGTTTATAATTATAAACTAAACCCTATTCAGCTATAAACATATAGACACGAGGAAACACATCTATAGGAAAAGATGTGCTTAAAGAGACCCAAATTTCCCTAGTCAACTCCTCTTAACTGCATAAACCAGAAAAAGCACAAAATTTTATGGACAAGACTAAGAGGCAAAATGCAAGTGAGAAAGGATTCCACAAAAATACGTGCTACTGACGTTCCATAAGTAAAACTGAACTAGTTCTATATAACAGGGTATGATGAACCTCTGAAGTCTACAGCAGATCTGCATGAGACTATTCTTTCCCAGTGGCCTCATGCCTCCTGTTGCCCTACACAGAATACACAGGTTCGCAGCAAAATTGGTGTACGTATTTTGGACCTGAACAATTCCAATCCTTGGTAACTTCTACAGTGGATAGCTCAGGTAGCGGGAGGAGGAGGAAAGGGTTGCTGTAATGAGAAGTCACTGCCCAACCTGAAAGAACTTACTGTGTGATGCAAACAGGCCATCCCACCTGAAAAGCGACCATTTAAGAAGATGATGTAGCCCAAAGTCATACTAATCAGTGGTTTAGAAGTGTGGTAGTGGTGTGATAAGCAATAATACAATTTGCATTACGAATTAATATGTTAGCTGTAGTTTCTAGGATTTCATTGCATAAATACACATCGTCTTGTACTTTGATGATGATACTTTGCACCAGTTCTCTTTTCTGGGGCTTGGTTTTGCTGAGGTGGAACCCAAATACGACCCCCCCTGGCTACGGGCACACTGTCATTCAGCCGCACGCGAGGACTGGTCTTGGCCTCTAAAACCAGGCCACCACTCTACAGCTCATTGCCTCCGTCACCCCAGGGAAGTGCAACAACAAAGGAAAGAAGATTCATGGCCAGAACCACAGTAACTGGGTTCATCTCCATCAAAAACCCGTTCTTGCTCATGTGCTTGCATCTGCCGTATTGTTATTTGTCACACAAAGAAAATTAACTTCTAACGCTCATTTTTTGATTGTATAGCATTCCACACCTGTATAGCACGGAAAAAGTTACAAACACGGGTCACTTTACTTGCAATTTCTCAATACATCTACTTATTATCACAGAACAGCCTTAGATTTCCACTGTAAAGTTTTAGTTAGGAGTACAGCCAATGATCCTATAGAAGCCAGGGATAAGCAGACCAGGAAAATGTAAGATATATTTTCAGTTTATCACAGATGACTCAGGGGTACAAGCATCTCAGTGGCATCTTGAAAGCTTAACTCTAGAGAGCATTTTTAAACTTGCATTCAAGAACTTGCACTCTCCAAGTGCATTCTAGGAAAGTCTCATCTAGGCCTCCAAGGAGCTCTTGTGAATAAGAAAGTTTGAGAAATTTCTATTACCTTGTGGTTAAACAGGAGGTTCAATGTATCAGAGTTAAATACAGAGGAATTCTAGGGCTCTTACTCTCTTCTGACTGCAGAATAAAGCTCTGTATTGAGAAACTTTAAAAATATATGGTACAGCTTGTGAAAATCCATGCTTTCCAATCTACACAAGATACAGTTTTCCTTCCAAAAGAGGCAGAAGCTTCAAAAGCCATTACTAGATTAACAGAAACAAGGCAAGCAAGTTACTTCAGGCAGCGTTTCCAACACAAGCAGAGGACAATTTAACTAAAAAAATCTGAACAGACTAAATATTTAAGCTTTGGGATCATGTTACATATATCTACTCATTTAGGAGTGATCAAAGACAGATCATACTACACTGCACACGAACTATCCACAGGAACTTATTTTTACAAGTTCCAAAGCGGAAATCCTGATTCTGAGTCTATGCTCAAAAACCTTTGGTCTCTTCCCTGACAAGGTCCAAATGAATTCCTAGTATCTGACAAAAATTCCAGTCTGGGTACTGGAAACTACAGTTTCATGCTTTTCTTGCGATGTTAGCTGGATACAGCCAAAGTTCTCAGTGATTTTTCCAGACTGCCTACTAGGGAACTGCCTCCCAATGCAAGCACCCAGCCAATTCTACAGAAGAGTAAACAGCGCTGAAAAACATCTTAAAAGCATTTAGGCACCAGAAGAAAACAGAGCATTTCAATAATATCTTAGGCACCATCTCCTCAAGTTAACTGGAAGAGTCACAAGTTCTGTAACTTGAAGAGACGGTGCCTAAGATCTGAACGAGAACACGGTGTAATGCTGTGTTTGTAAAACCAGGCTACAGTGATGCACAGTAACAAGTTTGAATTGACACGACCAAACCTGAACAAAAGAGCAAGGCTCACACCTTACGCAGCAGAAGGTGAGAGGTCCAAGTACTACGGTGAAACAGAAGGAGAACACAAACGCTGTTCAGTGCCTCTGCCTCCCCTCCCCTCCCGCCTGAGAGTCAAAACGTGGTCACTACAACTCAGTGGTGCATTTGCAACACCAACATTTGCCACTGATCCTGCTGCGGGTCCCGGCAATTATCCTGCTGGTCTCTGGCTCCTGCTTTCACGCTGCGGTGGGATCGTTTCAAACAGAGCAAGCAAGGCAGTGGTTGTTCAGCCTGTCTGCAGCACAGCAGTCAGCCACCACCCTCTACAAAACCAGAACTTTACCAGCTCCAGCAGGTCAGCTTAGAGATCCACATTCCTTCTAACTCCGCTATTAACAACGGCCTGCCCCACGAGCAGGTATGCGTTGCTGATGAGGGAACATGGAGGTGCTCCTCCCAGGGGGCAAGGCCAAGCTTCCTCTACTTTTTCCTTGTCAGACCTTTCATGGAATTAGCTGTTAATTAGAGCCAGGTGCTGGAGGCCTGACCAGAGCTCGCATTATGTAAAGAACAGCGACTACCTGGTATCCCAACCCTTCAGCCTTCTGGTTTTTCACATGCAAAAACATGCACTACCAATTCTGTTTTATCAAAGTTGGTAACTTATGTATAATAAAATATACAATGCCTTACTGGCAATTATGAAGATTAATTGTAAGGGGAGCAAGCATAAAATTTCATGGAATACAGAAGCAGAAAGTAGTATTTCAGCTGGGTTTAAGATCACTATATACATCCTCTTAACTCTTCAACTATGAAACAGAGACCCAATACACCACACTGCAAGTAACTGGATTAAAACAGCCATTTAAACAGACGTAGACTTTTATAATTTGGTCTAATGCTTCCAGAATCCCCTGGATTTCTACAATATAAGTCAAGAGAAAATGAGGTTTATTATCTGCAGAACTAGCCCAGAATAAAAACACAACTACTAAAGTATCTACCTTCAGAAGATTAGCAATGTTACTGCTTGAAGCTCAGGACTAATCTGCTAAGAATTTGTTACCCTATCAATCACTGTGGCAGAAATACAGAATTAAGTGCTTTGAATAATCTGTACTTTCTGTTCCCTCATTCTACAGCAGTCCAATCAATCCTAGCCTGAAACTACCACTCTTAAAATGCAAGCTAGTTTTACTCAATGAATACAGCAAGAACAACCTTTACTGAAGCCATCTATAAAAGAAAACAAACTCTTCCCTAACAAAAACACAAGATGATTTATTTGATTAGGCAACACATCAGCCTGAAGCCTCTGCATGTTGTGATTAGTCCAATTTCAACTCCCCAAGGCTAAAGCTCAACCAATTGATTATAAGAGCATCAGGTACCTCAGAAGGTGCTGATGATTTGCAAGAATGATCACGCTGGATCAGACCAAAGGTCCATCTTGCTCAGTATCCTGTGGAGCAGCTGGGCTAAAAACAGGCAAGGAGAAAGGGGTGCAGAGAAGGCCTGGTGGTCATGGGGAGTTCCTGGAAGTGGTCGCACCCAAGAACCGAGACGGTGCTGAGGAAGAAGGGCACAACAACCAGGACGCAGATGCTTCGCATTGCCAGGCACGTCCCATCACAAGCAGGTAAGTCCAGGCCGTCAAGCGCCAAGGTGCCTCTGAACGCCGGGAGGGTGAGAGCAGCTCCCCGCCGTGCTAGAACGACACAGGCAAACCGAGGCTTTGCTTTGCACTGGACTGACTCCGTCTGTGCTTCAACTGTTTGTTCTTCACCCACCGCGATGACAATGGCAAGATGTGGCCCAGGAGGATCTGCCTACATTAACAGAAGAACAGCAGGTAGGTGGCTCTGCATGAAACAAAACGCAGTGGCCCTGGCTGGGATGTCTAGGAAAGGAGCGTAAGAATCGGGCAAGTACATGTAATACACACCCTAGTGCTCTACAGAGTCTCTCCCAGCACCTTTAGCTCAAACCACACTTAGCTGAGGTAGTCCCAGTGTATTTAGCAGCTTTCTACCCCGCAGCAAAATGCAGACTGTATCCTGCTTTTTCAGCAGCTTCACAGAAAATGGAACGATGTCGACGACCTTACAGAAAACGTAAGGAAAACCCCACAAGAAGTAGATGTGCACCAAATTTTACTCAATTTAATTTGAAGTGCCAACCTGTCTTCCTGGGCATTTATGCCTCCTTAAAACTAAACTTGCTCGCAGGTCTTTTGCAGATCCCCTAAAGTCTACAGGCATCCAGGACCGGAGGCTGAAAGCCTTTTCTCCAGACATAAACAAAGTTGACAGGGGAACAGGGAAGCTTCATTTGAGCCCCTTCTTTGTAAGCGATGAAGGCCTGAAGGGCAACGGAGTTTCAGCCATTCTGCTTACAAGGAAGAACTGAGAAAGCAGCATGCGTCTGGTGGGGGAAAGGATCATTTTCCTCATAAGACTTCAGTGCAAGTTTCACCATGTTGTTGTCGTCTGTATTGGGTTTACATCCCTCCCTCCCTATCACTGCTTTATCCGATTCACACAGGATCTGATACAGTGTGAAGTAGTGAGGTTTCGGGCTTTTTTGAAGCAGCACTAATTCTTCCCTCTCTCCCCTCCCAAGAATAAGGTGGCAATAGATGGAGAAATCTTCACAGAAGTGAAATAAAAGGCAAGGAAATAAGATTAAAAACTTCTCACAGAGAATAGCCTAAACCCCAAGGAGATACCACAAAGCTACACATGAAAACGGATCCGTTGGAAGAACAGCATGGTGAATGACCGGGACAATCAGTGCATTTAATGGGTGTATTTTCTAGGGAGCTTCTCTTAACTGATATATCCAGTGCTCCATGGGATGAAAAGCTTATTCAGCAATGCTACAGACTAAAGTTTGCCTCTTGCTACCGAGCTTCTTGAAGCCTACTGACTCCTTGCACAGGACATATGTCCCCAAATATTAAACCAAACTGAATGCTAGTTAAACACTAACAGCAGAAGGAAAGTTCCCAATTTATTTAAAAATTACTGTCCCCCACCCCTCCCCAGTGTTTAACAAACACTTGATCAGTAATACCTTTTTTCCTCACAGATTCAAGACTCCATAAAAATATGGAGAGTTAAAAGGCTAAACTCTAGGTATCTCCTCATCACCAGCAAGACAGGTAAGATTTACTTCTCCATATATTGAAAATTAATAAGCAGAAAAATACGTTCTACATTCTGTGCAAGGAAAGAGACTCAGAAATTCACTCATTAAAAAAATAAAAATCAGGTCACCAGGATGCTGTACAGCATCCAGCCTTAACCCAGCAAGCAAGGTACTTTGGTCATCCATTTATGAAAAGGAGGTAACATCTTCCAACATGCTGGAAGATCATCCAACATCGTCTATATATTTGGCGGTTTTGGGGTTTTGGTTGTTGTTCTTTTTACACAATAGATTACAACAGGTAATTTTATATTACTTCTTAAAATAAATTCCCCTCTAGAATCCTCCCAACAGACACACATACCTATTTCAAATTTTTACAACTGAACTGTACATACAGAAGTCATTTAGCTAAAGACCCCTTTCTTAGCCACCATCACCAATGTCTTAAGTATGAAATTACTTTGATCAGCCTGTCAGAGGAGGAGAACTAACCCGTTAAACACTCTGTTGACTTGGTGGGGTGACGTGGCGCAGGCTCTGAGGGGTGCTGGAGAGCCACGGATGGGGGTGCAGGAAGGACTTTGACACAAAGGGTTTCCCAAAGACTGTGTAAGATGAGAGCTCTGCAAGAGAAAAATGAAATTGCAAACTCAGTAAAGCTTAAGGTGATAACGAATCTGAAGGATGAGGGCAGAGAGGCAAAAAGCTCAGAAAACCAGAAAAGCAGTGTAATCTAAGGAGCATTCTGCAATTATAAATAACTGAACTTAAATAGGCCCAATGTAAACAATCACATGAATATAATCAATTGCATTTCAAGCAACAATCTCCAAATCAATCTAAGTTCATATTTTAAATGTATTCTTAACCATCACAACATAAGTATCACAATAGAGCTTTTAGTTCTGTTTTATAAGCTGGAGACCATTTTCAGAGCAAGATGGCCTCATTTTTGAGCTATTCTTTGAGCTAGCCTTTTCCACTAGACAAAAAGCTCATACTGTACTAAAATCTGTACTAAGTGCTGTACTACTATAATAGAAACTTTCAGAAGTTTTAATGAAATACTAGTATTATCTAAGAATATTTGATGGTTCACACACACTTATTGGACACGATTCTGAAGTCAGAATTTTTGGTCAAAACCAAAATACTTCCGATTTCCACATCATTAAACCCCAATACCTGCAGTTCACTACATGCGTATATCTACATTAGCATTAGTTAAACCTCCGCAAAGATAAGAGAGCAACAAAAGTAGTTTTCCTCATACTGCACTGTCAGTGTCACAGTTTCATCCCTTGAAGGAAGCATCTTCTTGTCAAATAATTAATACAGGGATTTATTGAGTCACAGACTATACCTGGACCACAGCGTTCAATTGGCAGAGCTTCCATTGACTTGTTTATTCCCATTTTGAACAATTTAATTTTGCCATAGAATGTTTCAAATCTGAATGTAATTATTGACTACACTTCCTTTTAGTAGATATTTCTATTGTACAATTAAAAAAACAATGAATCATCCCATATTCATCTTGAATTTATCAAGGACAATCTCTCACCTCTGTTCCCACAAGAGTTCAGTTACTTAGTCTCAAGTACCCTTACACACACCAGAGTATCTTCCCTCAGAATTTGCAACCAAAAAACTTAAAGCTGGCTTTCAAGAAAAGGAGGAGTCTTAATTTTTTTTGTGTGTGTTTTCTGAAGCATGAGTATTTTCCCTGCTCTACAGCTGCAGCTTGTGACAGTTGACCCTCCATAGCTTCACAGAAGTTAAGGCCAAAAGCACCTGTAAGTCACTTGGTCTGGTGACCTGTATACCAGAAGCTACCCACCACCACCCAGAAACACCAGCTTCTGAGCAGTACTTAGATACGTCAACCCTTTAAAAGGGTCTTCAAAACCATCATACACAAACAACGCGAGTCAGAAGTGCCATCGACACCAAGACTCTAGCAACAGCTTAAGATCAGAAATTAAAATTTTCCTAAACACTGGTTTTCAGGTTTTTTATGACTGCAAACTCAATCACTTTCCACAGACCTTGCACAGTAGATTTTTGTGGTGTTTGTTTTTTTTTTTTTGTTTCGTGGTTTTGTTTTGCTTTGGTTTTGTTTACTTTTGGAGGACTCTAAGAATACACAAAAGTACAAGAGTTTTTTTTAAAAGCATAAGGTGAAGCAAGTTCAGTTGTCAAGTGTCAAATACAAAGTACTAGTAAACTGATATTAGCTGATGCATTAATATATGAGAAAAAATAGCAAAAAAGAGTTATAAAGAAACATTAAAACAGTATATTAAGACCCAATTATTTGATGTGATTTATAAACTGCTGTTGATTTGAGACTTGGTTTAACGAAAGTTTCTTTCTTTGCTTTATCACTGCAAAATTACTGACCTGCTTCTGCATATTATACAGGAAACGGGAAGGAACGGCATCTCCTACAGGACACCTTGGGATAGAAGATGGAGGTGAGAGCCACTCGTTCTTTTTGGAGGTCACCAGTGCCACAGAACCCAGTCGGCCCTGCTTCTTCGTTAGGTCTCCAGGCTGCCAGTCACCACCAAGGACTACTGGGCCCTGGGGATAAAAAGTGACACCAAATTCCACTCACAGAAGCCGCAGCACAACTAATATTTAAATATACTCTAAAAGGGAAAGAAACAACTTGGAAGTTGCATTTCTACGGCAACTTCATTAATTCAACATTTAAGTGTTCTCTCTAACCTAGGGGAAGCAGTTTAAGGAGGAAATGTTACTAGGCCAACATCAATGCTGTTTTTCCTAGAAGAGCTGTCCACAACCATGGTTTATAATTAACATGCTGGTTTCGAGGTCCTCCAGCTCCGCTCACAGCTACAGGGAGGTGTAACTGAGATCAGCAAAAAGGAAATCAAGGCATGACAGGGCCCACAGGACATTACTTGCTCGGTCATGGACCAGCAGGCATTGGTGACTGCTATTTTAGACTATTCAGAGAATGTAGACTATTAAGAATAACGTGGCAGTAATTAATGAGTACTGCTCAAAAGATGATGATTGCCATGATTAAGACTACCATCCTCCCTTCACACTATTTCATTTCCATTTTTCTAAGGGGTGAGGAGAGCTGGCCACTCCGCAGCTCGGTTTCTACTGCTCCAGTCACACATGTCCTTTTCATCCTTACCAGCGTGTGCCTTGTGGCGTACACAGAGTGCTCTACACACCAACGTATTTCTCTCGACAATCTTCTCTGTGCTTAGCAGGAGCTTAATAGTTTCTCACACCAGCAAAATATCTCTTTAGTAAAAGAGATTGGTAGAAAGTAGCTGGAAATTTAGCATTCCTTACAGGGAAATTTCATGTTATTTGCTGTGTAGTCTACACTATATAGCACCTGTGGTATAATTATACACATACTTGTGAATGGAAGAAAATATTATGCAGAATTAACTTATTCATGCATTTGCATTCATGTCTGTACAAACATCATAATTGCTTGAGAACAGTAACTGCTTTACAGTGAATTAAAGATAATCATAAGCTAATTTGGTTAAAGAAATACTGAAATACAGCTAAGACAAATTCCAGTTACTTAGAAAAGATTCAAAGCATCTGAAAAGTTAGTATTTTCCTTCATCTTGTCGTGCTGCATTAGAGACTAATGTTATGAAAGTCTAGGGCCCTTAGGAATCCTTACTTTCCATAGCATTAGAGTAGAATCAAAGAGCAATTTAGATCGGAAAGTAAAGCTGGAGGTCACCTAGTCTAAGCCTCCTCTCAAAGCAGGTCTGACTGACCCTCTCGTTGGCAATCCTAGCCAAGAATGCCAATAAATTAAGGCTTTCCTTACCCGAGATCTTGCAGGAGCACCTACAAAAGTGTATGAGGAGAGAAGCTATATGGGCACTGCTCTTTATCTTTGTCTGAGACACATTATACCCCAGCAGAATAATAAGTTTTAAATTTATCAAAAAAGTCATCCTACATATTTGATATATAAAAGCTGATGCAAAAGGAAAGTGCATTTATCCAGAGAAAACATACACAGATGCAATGAGGACAATAATTAAAACAGTTTTCCTTCCAAACGAAGGGCAGAAGGAAGGAAAACACTCAAGCCAAGTAAAAATCCTCACATTCTGCTTTTTTTCTGAAGTCTGGGGAAGTGAGCTTTACAGTTTACACTGAGAGCCAAACAGATTCAAATCATTTCAAATCAGAACATGAGAGTTATTTCAGAAGTTCAGAAGCACCTTGAAAGGATTAACTCAAGTGTTTCCAGAGACTTTTGCAGTGGACTGAGAGGCTCTTAAAAGGGGAAACCCCAAAACACATTTCAAGCTTTGAAGATGGAAAATTTATTTTTTCCCAGGAAATCTACTCACATAGAAGTAAATATCATTCTAGTCAAGAAATGAATATTCATCCTATTTATTTTCTACCACAATGCTTCTCAGATATTGAAGTGAAACATTAAACGGTCATGGCCTAGAAGAAAAGCATAAAACTTGTATACACAGTGTTCTGAGATTTAAAGATCCACGTGCTTTAAATGATAATACTTTCCAGCAAGCATCAAGGCTTGAAACATGAACGGTACCTGCGAGCACCTCTGATGGTATCCTGGCACTACCCCAGCTTAGAAACCAACATTTGCAAGAACCGACTTGGTGGCTTACGCCGCTGTGGAACCCCGTTCCATTAATGAGCTGCTCTGCCTGGACAAAGTGATGAAATCAAGCCCCCGCTCTCTCAGCAAGCGCTTACTATCATCTTTGTGAAGCAGACAGAGCCCTTAAAAGACAAAGGTAATACCTCTTACCGGTATGGGGCTAACTCAAAAGCTTTTTTCCTCACACTTATTTCTACAGAGAAAATACCATTTTGATAAAGAAATAGCCCGTTAATAGCTTCCAGAGAACCTCCCAAGTCATAAGACAGAAGGCTAAAATTACCTTGGCAGCACGAAGTCGCTTGTAGATATCTGTCTGCTGTCTTATTCGATATTCCAAATCAGTGATTTGAGCCTGCAACCACGTCCAACGGCAAATAATGGCTGCTCTCTCCATCGCCCACTGGCACTCCGCATGGCGACGTCTGAAAAGCAGAAGTTTGCTTGTGCTTACCATTTAACAGTTTCAACGCTAAAAACACTGACAGAAATTCAAGAACAGTTTCACTATTGAAAAGTGATTAAGAGTTTGTGGCAGGTACAGGACAAATGAGTTTTCCCCCCAACAAATTCTAGCCTTAATTTACAACTCCTGTCCCCAGGATAGAGCAGTCAATACAATTCTTCAACTCTGCAACAAAATATATTAAAAAGGAGCCGTATCATTATTTTGACTATCACAACCAATGCAGGGGTCCAGTTCTTTCTAGATAAGCACAGAAATGACTTCTCTCCTCTGCAAATTGGGGGATGGAAATCACAAAAAGAACTGCCTGAAGGGACAAAGTCCCAGCTTGCGCTGCTGTCCAGAGAGCAGCACAACCTGCATTTGTGACACTCCTCAAAGCTGTTCGTCTGTAAGATTTTTAGTCTATTGCTTGAATCTCTGTTGCTGTAACAGAAGACTATCACACCAGTGCCATGTAGAACACCAGATACTAAAACACCTACACAGATAATACTTTTTTCATTTATTCTCAAAGTAAAAGAAAGTATTGTCTTCACTGAAAGTTACTGTTTGAACGCAGGTTTACCTGAAAGGACCACACCGTACGCTCTAGTGGGTTCAGCAGCCGATGCGCTGTGTTTAAGCACCAGGCACTGTGCAGTAACCTTACTGGCCTCCCAAACAGCATCAGAACCTCCAGGCTACAGACAGACAAGCACTGACACCCCGCACTACAGCATTTTAAGAAGCTGCCACGCTGAGCACAAATGACAGCCTGTGGCACCTGCTATAATACTTGGCACATGCATTATAGCTATAGGGGGGGAAAAAAAGGCAGATAAGGTTCCGCGACTAAT
The DNA here is from genome assembly GCA_013400755.1 of Pelecanoides urinatrix. NCBI lineage: Eukaryota > Metazoa > Chordata > Aves > Procellariiformes > Procellariidae > Pelecanoides > Pelecanoides urinatrix. The sequence continues at coordinate 286,458 of VZTQ01013424.1, read as the reverse complement.
AAGCAGTTTGAATTTCTTTTGCTGAAACAGAAAAATCACCTTGCATAACAAGTTTTTTCACAATTTAGTCTGGAGAAGAGGAGGCTGAGGGGAGACCTCATCGCGCTCTGCAACTGCCTGAAGGGAGGTTGGAGCGAGGGGGGGTTGGTCTCTTCTCCCAAGTAACAGCGATGGGACGAGAGGAAATGGCCTCAAGTTGCGCCAAGGGAGGTTTAGGCTGGACGTTAGGAAAAAATTCTTTCCGGCAAGAGTGGTCAGGCCTTGGCCCAGGCTGCCCAGGTCAGTGGTGGAGTCCCCATCCCTGGAGGGATTTAAAAGACGTGGAGATGAGGCGCTTGGGGACATGGTTTAGTGGGCATGGGGGGGTTGGGTTGACGGTTGGACTCGATGACCTTAGAGGTCTTTTCCAACCTCAGTGATTCTATGATTCTATGATTCTATGATTTTAGTGTTACAATTTCAGTTATACTGGTTACTAAACAGACCCACAAACTACTATATCACTATGAACTGAAGCACATGAGCGGTGTTTATTGACAAGAGCTTTTCCACAGAGGAAAACATCTGATGCGAGTACATTCTCGATCCACACGGGGAGTTTTAATACGCAGCTGCAAACTCAATGACCTAGGGCTCTGGGCGATTCTCGGTGGCAGCACTGTGGAGGGGAGAGCTGGCATCTCAACCACAGAATACAGGACAACGCACGGCTGCAGGGGATCCTACAGCAAGGCTGTTCTTATGAAATGAAAGCGTTCTTCTCTTCCAATACCTGCACCCATAAATAAATTTACAATCCTAAGATGACCTTGTGGCTTAAAGACTTCCTCGGTGTTTTGTTATTTCTGAGCAAGTAGTCTAAGAAAGATTTTGTAGCTCACAAATCCTAAATACATTTAGCACGTGATCTGAGTTTATGGAGATTAAAAGAAGCACACATTCAAATAATCCTCATAATATAAGCAAAATACAGCTACACAATGGTACTTCAATCGCTTTAGAGTTTGAAACGATGGCTAATGCAAACACCACTTCGTGAGTGGAAGTTTGTGGAAGCTCTGGTGTATGCTTCTTGCTTTTACATCAGCAGTTTGCAATAACTTCAAAAATCTCCTAGTGCAGGCAGGAACCTGCCTGCGAAAGAATAGGGATAAAAAAATAAATGTAAGTTTAATCTTCTGTTCCTGACTCAAGACCACTCACTTCACAGTCTGATGTAATTCAACTCAAACCTCTATTGCCAACCCCATGGTGGGGTTTTTTTGCTCTATTCAGAAAGTGCGTGACCTACTTTACATCAGCAGTAGACGGCTGAAGAACAAAGACCAGTTAGGGCTAAAACCACTTTAGGGAACTGTTAAGAGGCTCCTTTTCATCGGTGTGGGGAGTCTGCTGTATCTGCATAGGATCAGATGTGGCTACAGTTTAAGAACTCTAGTTTTAATAAAGAAACACATCAAAGAATTATTTAGAGCAATATATCAAAATTAAGAACAGAGCACTGACTAGATGAAAAAATCAGATCTCTCAGATAAAGAAAAACTTTGGATTTACTTTAAATTAAACCTTCTAGAAACAATTGGGAATCAATATGTAAGCAAAGAGATAAAACTCTGAAGGGGCCCCAAGCTAACAATGCAGCTTCAAAGCAACTTCAAAGAGTCCAGTTAGCACGCCAGTGAACGAGTATTCTGACTGACAAGTTCATGCCGAAGGGAAACCAAGCTACAACTTGACTGACCAAACACTTTGTAATGAGGTTTTTCCACAGGAAGTTTAACCGATACGCACTCCTGAGAACAGACCAGCTTTTACTGATGCAAAGACCTTCTCCACCCAAATGCTGTACCTGCAAAGTAAAGTTTATCTTCCAGCCTGAAATCCGCTTTATTTCAGACATTTCCTTTTATTTAATTATTATTTTTTTAATACTACCATCTTCCTCTTCCAGAAGATCAGCATTTTTTTTTCCCCTCTTCCAAACATACTACAGCAAGAGCATGTTATTTCAAATGCCTGAAAACACTGGAGTACCTAATCTGTTCTCTCTCGGTCTTCAAATGTGGCAACGCAACATTCAGAAATTAAGGTGAACAGGCCTACTGTACTAGATAAAAACAAGCACTGTTCGAAAACAGCCAGGAAAAAAAAAAGTTTAAAAGTAATTCTCAGCTAAAGATGTCTAAAAAGAAATTAAATAATAGGAAAGAGTTTCAGGCTACAATTCCATTTGAAATTGAAGCACCACCAGAACTCCTTCCAACTCCACTCTGATTAGACAAAATTATAGATGATAACAGGGAGGGGCAACGGAAGATGTTTGTGTCCTGGAAGTTATTCAGCCTGAGAGAAAACCACTGCACCAGCTGGTAACACAGAGCCATAGAAAGATGAAAGGCAAACTGAAGGCTTCTTCAGAATTGCTACTTAGCCTAAGAATTCATAAATGTACCAGTAGATAGTGCAATATAAAAACCTGTAATAATCAACTGCAATAGTCTATTTCCATGTAAGTCTTGATTATTTCATAGAATCATACAAAATTTGGGTTGGAAGGGACCTTTCAAGGTCATTTAGTCCAACCCCCTGCCATGGGCAGGGACATCTTCAACTAGACCAGGTTGCTCAGAGCCCCGTCCACCCTGACCTGGAATGTTCCCAGGGATGGGGCATCCACAGTGTCTCTGGGTGACCTGCCCCAGTGCCTCACCACCCCATGTCACTGACAGAGGGTGACACCCCCTCACCTCCCCTGCCTGTCCTTCCTACAGAACCTGTATCCTTCCATTCCAACACTCCAGTCATAGGAGCCATCCCACCACCTCTGCGTGATGCCAACAAGAACATAGCCCTGCAGGCATGCGCACATCTCTAACTCCTCTTGTTTATTCCCCATGCTACACGCGCCTTTGCATAGAAGCATTTAAGTCGGGCCCCCCATACCGGCTGGGGTTCCTTTGTGCTGCTCTTCAGGTGTTCTCCTGCTGACCTGTGATCCTCCACCAGGCTCTGAGCACCAAACTGGTAGAACTGGGAGGGACTGAGGTTCCCCTCCCCCAGCAACTTTAGTTTAAAGCCCTCTTCACCAGCTTGGCAAGCCTATGACTGAAGATGCTCTTCCCCTTCTCTGACAGATGGACCCCATCAGCCCCCAGCAGACCAGGTTTCTCAAAGCCAGTGCCATGGTCAAAGTGGCACCAGTCCTGTAACCATTTGACTCGCCAGATCCGACTGACCCTTTCAAACTCCTTCCCTTTGACCAGGAGGATTGATGAAAAAAATACCTGCGTTCCAGAGTCCCTTACCGCCGCTCCCAGGGCTCTGTAATCCTTCCTGATACTCCTCAGACTGCTCCTGGCTCTATCACCGGTGCCCACGTGAAACAGCAGCAGCGGATAGTGGTCAGTGGACTGTGCGAGGCTTTGGTAGCCTCTCGGTGACATCCCTGATAGGAGCCCCCGGTAAGCAGCACACCTCTCCAGAGAGTGCATCAGGTCAGCAAACGGGTGCCTCCGCACCTCTCAGAAGAGGCGCCTACTGCTGTCACCCGTCGCCTGTTCTTAGTTGCGCTGGTTGTTATATGGGGGACAGATCGGGCTGCCTCACTCAGCTCCAGCGTCTCTCCTGGTGTGGCGAGTCCTTCCTCTTCAGTCGGCGGAGCGGTGAAGCGGTTCTGCAAGGGCACCTCAGGCTTTGGGAGAAATCTCTTCCTCCTGCCGGTCCTTGCCGTTGCACCCATCCATTCTGCTGCATTATGGGCCCCCTCCCTTCTGTGTGTGCCGGTGGGGGAGTTTTTGGCAGTTTGGCCGTGGGTCCATTGCAGAGTGCGCTTAGAACCAGCTACCTAACAACTCCTCAGCCTCCCTTCTCGCCCCCTCCCGCAGCTCAGCCACCCTCCGCAGGAGGTCCTCGCCCTGGGCACACCGCGCGCGGGCAGGTCTGCGCCTGCCCCTGCCCCAGGAGAAAGGCCTAGGCAGTCCGAGCTCCGCACTGCAGCCTCTCCCTCCGGCAGCGCTGGGTAAAGGCTCTCACCTTTTACATGTCAGCGACGACACTAACATAGAGGAAGAACAAGGGAGGGAAACGTGCGACTCATACCAGGGTGCCTGCTTGGTTTGCAGTCTTAATTTTTCTTCCTAAAGAGCATGGTATACTAGCTTTACTTGCATTTTCTGTTCATATCTTTAAAATATGGGTTAATCTCTCCCAATTGCTCTAGAAGAGTTAATTTGTGTACCGAATTTGTTGGAGTTAATTCTTTAGATGCACCTTACTGAATCTCTCAAATCCAGGCAAGTCCCAGAATACCCAAACAAAAACTCTAATTGCATCATACTATTTTAAAACCAAAGTTTCTGTACTATCAGTGCTTTTCAGATTCTAGTTGTACAGAAAATAAAGAAGATACCTACAATATGAAAAGGAGTCTGTCTGCAACAGTAGCAAATCATTAGTACTAAATTGCTCTTGGGGAAAGCAGTAAAACAAATTAGATGAGATACCAAGCATTCTGAAATAAATCAAGACACCCTGTGGGAGCATTCATGTGGATAATTAGATAAATTTATATTACATTTACTACTACCATTATGTAATTGTCACAAACAAACGCATTAGTATCTTTGACATATCACAGCTTCCCACAGCCTTGATAATAATCGCTATACTTTATTTTCAAATCAACTAAAGCTTGGATAACTGTCAAACGTTTTTTCCCTTTCTTTCCCTAGAGAAAGAGTAGCAAACACACAGGTATTGAAATAAGTCACACAGAAATTGAGTTTGATTAAACTGACATATAAGGTAAGCGACATGGTACAAAACTGCTATTTAATAGAATGCATTTTTCAGTGGACTAACAGGCTGTACGTTTTAAGGGAATTACATGAGAAGAAAACAGAAACCCCAAACAAATGCATAAATAAAGTGGCTCAGTTCTCTCATACTTTTAAGTCAAGGTAGCAAGTTTACCCATTTTATGTGTATATAGTTCAATGGAGTTTATGACTTAAAGAACATGGGACACTGCAGCTGCTAACAGTGTAACGTTTGTCGGAGACACCGTTGGATCTAACCAGCAACACCTTACACACACCCACCTCACCTAGACCAAAGCTCTGACAGAAATTCAGAGCTGTTTCTGGCCATGGACAGTCCTCCCTGAAGGTATCTACCAGGGTTACAGCAGAAAAACCAAGATCACCAACACATACGCACAGAAAATGCATAAAATCAACTTCAATTTTAAGCAAACTTACAAAAATCTTGTTTATAGACAAATAACTCTAAAGCCTTTCACAGGACAGACCACACGGTACTGACATTTACCTGACCAAGTACCGGTCACCATGCTCCGAATTGGCTCCAACGGTTTCTCTGGCAATGCACGAAGCAAGAACAGTCCTTCCCTTCTCCCTTCTGAAACCTCTTACCTGCAGGGACTCCTACGTTCAGTTCTCCCCCAGCTATTTTCTACTAACATTGAAAAGAGAAAGAAACTATCAGTAAGCACATAGTCTTTCTCAAATGATGTATCTGCTGCCACTACCAAGGTATGAAAACATCTGCAGAAAGTAACCTTTTGAATAAAGACAAGACAACAAGCTAAAACAATGTCTGAAAGAAATTACTACCTCATCTGTAGATATGTTGATGAACAAGGCTGTTCACAATGATGCAGCAATCAAATGACTTCTTGAGCCTGGACATCAGACTTCTGTTTTCAGGAGACATTGATCTTGCTTGTAGTTTTCCAGAAAGCGCTCTCTCCTCCTCCCGACAATGACTCAAGCTCACCATATCTAATGAACTAAAAATACTGGTTTCAAGATGAAACGGAAGGAACTGCATAAGCCTCAGGTTACGTAAGAGCTAGTTGTTCACCTACAACTGCAAGTGTGAGGTTGCTGGAGGGTTTTTTTGGGTAGGTTTTGTGTATCTATACAAGAACCTGAACAGGCCACATTCAGATTACTAGACCAGTATTAAAGAAGTGAGGTGAGACTACGGGTCAAATTCCTTGTGATCGCAGGCTGAGGGGATATGGAGCTTTCTACACCCTTGCTCAAGAGCGACCAACCTGGTAGAAGAAGAAGAAACATACTTTTATTTTCTTCTTTGGTGACATTTTTCTCTAGAAGGTTCCTGAATGTCCTTAGACTGAGGGTAGCACAACCCTCACAACCTGATGACACCAAATGGGATCACTTGCCTCAGGCAACAGAAGCAGAAGATACCCTTCTGAGCATGCCAGATGAATCTCATCTATACAAGCTTCAGTCATGACACGATGGGAACACAGAAGCAGAATGATATCGCCCCGGGAGCTTCACAGAAAAAAAACAAAAAAATCAGGCATGCCCAGATTTTAAAGCACTAAGCCTGTGACCGGTTATATTATGCGTAAGCATATATGCTCTTCTTTCACAGAAAAAGATTTTCTAAGGCTAATTCTGATATTCTAACAAATTCTTTCAATTCTTATAAATGCTTTCACTTCAGAAACATCTGAATTTCCCCGCCCTCACTTTCAATCACTGACTACAAGAAGTTCTTGACAGGTTTGAATCTGCTCCTTACCGATTCACAGACTGAAGATCTATTTGAATATTGCCTGTGGTAGGGAGGTCAAGATCAGAAGATTACAATGGTTCTTTGTAGCCAGAAGAGAAATTTCACATGCTTTTGCCATTAGTTTAGGTTACCACAAGGTAAGAAATTTGCAGGTGTAGTAATCCACATCTGGCTTTCCACAACATTGGGAGAGTTACTACAGTATTTACAGTAGTCATCAAAATGAGAAAATAAGCATTTAACATGGATGAGTTGAAAACAAGTGTGCCATTTCAAAACATCCTGATTTTGCCAGATAATCTGACACAAGAAGAAGAGATCAATGTACAGGAGCATATCCAGCACTTAAGCAAGAATGATCTATCCACTATCAATCACCTTTTTTCTGCTTCAAATTTGAGTTGTTCTTTAGAATTTAGCTAATAATGCAGCAAGCAAAGAAAAGCAACATTTATGTTTATTAAAGGAAATGTACTTACACAAAGTATCTGGAAGTAGAGACAATAAAACAAAGCAAGAATCTGCAATTGATTTTCAAGCTTCTGTCGGGTCTGTCCCATTCTACAGGCTCCACTCCCCATTCCACAATCCCAGCTTCCCTCCGATTCAACAGCACAACAAGCACCAACTAGTCCAAAACCAAACCAACACCAATTTCCATACATTTGGCTGCTCATTGCTCTTCAATTAAGAGCAAAAGTTTGAACTACTCCTCTACACAGCCTGTTTTCTGTGGATCCTTCCAGAGGTCCAGAATCTAAACTCAGAATTGTACCCAGGTGAATTTGTTTCTGTGAGATAAAACACGTAACAGCTAAAATAAGATCTCACTCAGCCAAACTTAACTGAAGTATCCGAGACAGCAGATTTGTGAATGCCTGCATGAGTGTACAAGCAGAGGAACACGGAAAGGCAAGCTTTGTGCAAGTCCCAGTTGGGATTTACACTGCTCCAATGACAAAAAAACAAAGACAGTGAGGTCAACTTGAAAGCCTTTGCAACTGACAGATGTAAAGCAGCTGAGAGCACATTTTAAGTTGAAGCCAAAGTCAAAAGTAAAACAGGAAAATCATGTGCTACTTATTCTATAATTTTTCAAGCCATTACCCACACCAAACATCAGTATTTCATTGTTTCTGCACTAAATTATAAACTGGAAATAATGACATTCCTTTAGATATGCTGTTTTATGACATATATGTAGATTAAGCAACTAACCTATGATTAAAGAGTTAATGCAAAACCAAAGAACAGATGCAGGACTGTAGTTAGCAGTACTCACGGCAGTCACAACTTTTCCTGTAGGTTAGTTAAGAAACAGTTGTTTCTTCACAGCCATGTTTCAACAGCAGGCAGTTTATATGGCAAGGCCACTGACTGAAATACAGAGAAAACACTGAACAGCTGCTTCTTCAGTCATCAGCACCCCATTCACCAAACACAGCAGGTTTTGGGGGGCGTTTTTTGAGAGTTTGTTTTGTTTTCTTGTTTTTTTCTCTCCAGGAAAGACACATTGTAACGCAACTTAAAACAATCCTAACACAACACAAAATGTGCAGTAGCAAAAGCCCAGGATTTCCTGGAGGAATAATCCGACAGCATCAGTATCTTTTAGAATATGCTTCTGCAAGTTGTTTTTTTTCTGTTTTGCAAGACTAGAATTAAGCTAAATACCAAGAAAAATACTTGAAAACAAAACTTCATCGTAACGTGCTTTTGCTACAAATAAATATAAGTGTACAACACCCCTCTGAAACATTTCAGTTCCCATAAAAATCCAAGCTGAGTTACATTCAAGGGAAACTACATGGAAAATCAATAGGAAGAAAACTGAGTAAATACAGAATGTGTCTAAACACCACACATTTCTAAGTGTGCAATGAAAGATCTGGACAAACAAGCCAAAGGAAGATAAAGAAGATCAGTGCCATGCTGGGAAAGGCGTAATTTTATGAAATTGCTGTCTTGGATTTATGCACAAGAATTTTTGGATCCATTTTTGACTGCCAAGTAATCATTTCTGAGATTTTTTTGGTTTTTTTAAATAAACAGAGGGAAGCAGGAAGACAACTATACAACAACTTAACTCTCTGGCTGATGCCCTCTACTCTGCCACCTTTTTGGCCTCCTGGCAGATACAAGCTTCCCACAAACTCCCTTGCAGTTCTTTTGGGGTCCTCTATCCTTGCACGAATTACTCTCCAAAGGGCTGCCACTTCATTACATTTGTCACTGTTGCTCTCTGAATGTCGAGGGAGGCAGAATCAGGTCACTTCCAGTTTGCTGATGCTCAGGAAAGCTCCGAGGGCCAGGGGAAACAGGAATGCAACGGGAAGAGAGAGCACACAGAATTACTTAGATTTCCATCTGAGCAACCTCCAGGATCTGAAGTGGAACGAGGACAATTAACGTACAAAGCATTTATTCATCATGGACAGACAAGTAAAGAACAAGTTACAGTAGGAAATGGCAGAATATGCAAGTCTAAGAGACAGCTTTCTTTACTCTCCTCCCCTCCCCAAAGACAGTCATTCCAGCTATCATTTTCCGCTGCAGGTCATCTCAGAGTGGAGAGAACAGATACTTCAATAAAATAGTTAGAAAAAGACTAACCCAGGATCTCTACAACTCAACCAAATCTTAATAGGTGTCTAAAGCTAATCCCTGCCTCCTCTCTTCAGAAAACAGCAAACCTCGGAAGACTTCACACATGAAAGCCCACAAGGTACAAACATTATTTAGAAGATCTGATCCATACACTGAACTGCCCAGCAGATACATCCAGCAGGAATAAAACATCACCTGGCTTTACAATCTGTGCTAATCAACTTAAAATTACCATACAGAACCACTGCTGGTTCGGGTCTTTCCTAAAAGGCGATTAAATATTTCCAAGAGCTAGCAGCAGCCAAGTGAGGTAGCCCTGCTTCCCTCTCCCCTGCCCCAAGAGCTCCTCTTGGCAAACACCTAAAACCACAAACACCAGGTTCAGGAGACAAAGTGACAGAACAAAACTCATTTTTCTACAGAGCTGACAGTTTCACACCATGAACCAGAGCGATGGCTGCGCTCGAACAGGGGCAGAGAGCAGGCCACCCCTTTTGCCAGCAGCTAGCTGTTACCTGGCTTCTCTCTTACCAAACTGCATTCCTCGATAGACCGCACAAGTGCTACTTTTGGATATAAAGTTGAAAAAAAGCAGTAAGGACCTCTGTTCTCATTATAGCTAGTTTTCAGACTACTGACCACTTCACACAGAGAAAACAAAACTGATCATTTTGAAAGTCCTGTGTGTTTATCGTGAAACGCAGACACGCGGCTCACTACTGAGATCAGCAACCCTGCCACAGCAGTGCTGCCGTGTGCTGCTTCTAGTGCACTTCACAAACATTCCTACTGCAAAAGCACTTCAAGTTGGTTTGGAACAATAACGACGACCATTGTCAGTGCAGACGTTGGGCTTTTGAAAAGCCTTTATCTTTGTAAAGGTAAAAGCTTTCTCTTCGTATTGTTTGTCCGGCCATCAACACCAATTTAGTTAGCTCCTTTCTATTAACCCTATTCTGCCTTAACTTATCAAACTGGGGGCAAACTTTATCCTTTCCCCACGCCAGTTACATCAGGCGGTCTAACAAAAGGTCATTTATTCCTACAAATCTGACCTTGCTCATGTCCTTAAACCAAGACGGCAGCGTCACACTATGGGGCATGCACAGCAAAGGTTGTTCAAGCAACTCGATTCACAGATAAACTGTGAACATCTCATAAATATTTCTGACCTAATATACACAAAACCAACACAGAAGAGAAAGCACCATAAAAGCAGATGCAGTAAAGAATACTTGGTGTACAAGTTTTGAAGACAAAAAAAACCCCATAAAAGCTCACACGGAAGATGAGGAACTGAATGCAAGATGAAATCTCCCATCCTTGCAGCCTTCGGACCAACACTACCGCTTCTCCCCGGCCCTCCAGCCGCCTCCGACCCCCCCCATCGCCCCCGCGCTCCCCCACGGGGCTCCGAGCGCCGTCCCCTCCACGAGAGGAAACCGGAGACCCGAGACCACGGCCCCGCTTGTCCCCACGCACTGAAATTCATACCTGACACGACACCCCGCTCCTTCCCCCGCCAAAGCCCAGGGGGGCTCCGGAGCCGTCCCCTCCCGGCGACACGGGGGTCGCTTTCGGGTTTAAGGAACGCAGCTCGGGGGAAGCTGCCAGATGATAAACGGGGACCGCAGAGAAAGGTTTTTACCACAAAAAAGAAGCCGAAATTCAGAAGAAGCTCTATTAAAACGATGCTTTAGTCTTAAATAACCCGGAAACGCGCGTTTGAGCGGCCAGACTCCTCAAGTAACTCTACAGACAAGGAAATATCCCAGAGGCGCCTCCCCGGGGAAGGGCCCCGGCACCCCCGTACTCACTCTGGGCAGGCCGCGGCGGGGCGCCGCTGCCCCGCGCCGCCGCCGTCCGCTTCGCTCTCCTCGCCGGAGCCGCTGCTGCTGCCGGTGGCGTCGGAGTCGCAGGCGCCCTGCGTGGCGCGGAGGCGGGCGGTAGCGCTGGCCGCCAGCAGCCGCAGGTCGNGCCGCCATGCGGGCCCGAGGGCGGGAGGCGGCGCCGCGCCTCAGGGGGGGTGCGGGCGCCTCCCGGACACTGCCCGCGCCTCAGCTCCACCGCAACGCGCAGGCGCGCGCCGGCCCCGCCATCCCCTCTTCCCTCGCCGCCGGCCGCGGCGCCGATCGCCCATTAGTTGCTGGAGCACGCGCTTGCTTCAGAACCAACCAGAACGGGTAAATAGTGCCCGCACGTGCTGGGGAGGAGGAGCGGTGAGGAGGGCAGGCTGGTGAGCCAATCATAACTGTCAGCCCGCCCCCCCCCCAGTCTATATAAGGCCGCGGAGGGAGCAGCGGTCCCTTTCGAGAGCCGGTCGTTGGGGGGCGGGGGGTGGCGGCCATCTTGTCCCGGCGCGGCGCGGGAGCCGCCGCAGCGGTCGCGACCCTGGAACGCTGAACGGGTCGGGCCTGGCCCGGCGCTCTGCCGCCAGCAGCGATCCCCGCGGCCCCCGGCCCGGCTGCACGGCGGCAGGGCGCGGCCCCGGGTAGAGCGAAACAAAGAACACGTTCCGTACAAGGCCCGTTTCCACCACGGAGCCCATCCTCCACTCTCGATCCATTTTATACGCTAATCCAATTATAAAAGCATCTCAGCCCATGATTAATCCATGCAAAGTAATGAAAAGTCAACGTTCAGCCAACTCCCTGAGGGCTTTCCATCTTGTCTGGGCATGAGGGAAGGAGGCGCCCCACGCTCCCAGCTCACCCATGGCTGCGAGGGCCGTGGTGGGGAGGAACCCGGTCTCCGGCTCGCAAACCACCGCTTCCCCGGAGCAGGATTCCCAGTGTTGGTAATTCAGGATAGTGGGCAAAACTGGAAAAACCCAACTGGCACACTTAAGCAAAAAAAAAACCCTAAGACTATAATCCTTTACATCCGTGGATCTCGGAAATACTCCATCGAGTCAGGGAAAGCCTCCTTTGGCAGAGGCTGCATGGGAAATTAAGACAGCAGCCACGACCAAAGTCAACGTCTCAGGAATACACCGCGGTCTGCTGTCTCTAGTCAACACCTTCCTGAACTATCCTCCCGTAGTTTCCTGTAGAATAACACTGCGAGGCAGAATACCAATTACGCAGGGTTAGCATGACAGTACTGGGAGAGGAATCTGTTCTATAGAGTAACACCTGAAAACCACACCAAGAAGTTGCAGAGAGCTCCCAAAGCACACAGACCACCAGAAGAAACGTTAAGACTGAAGAAGCAATGCTTCCACACATGCTCAGCAGAAAGTAGGATGGTTTATGTCATTTAAAGAAGGGACAGTAATACTTTTATTTGATATTTTACTGAGAAAGGTCACAGAATTAGCTATTGTACCCCACAGTGTTTTGTTAGGGGTTTGTGGCAGCTTGGTTTATTGATGTAGCAGATTGAGAACATGGTTTCTGAAAATGTTATTTAATATCTGACCAAATATTTTTGCCAAAGCAAAAAGCCAAAAGCAACATTTAAGAATTTAATGTTCCCAATTGTATCATTTGCCCATGTAAAACCTTTTCCCAAAGGTTTACTTTACCGTACAGCTGCAGCTGAAGAGATAGTGTCATTGCTGGTCATACTTTCAGGCCAATGTAATTCAGAAGAAAATTGTATCCTTTATAACAAATATTAGACCACAAAAAGGTGCCAGAGACAAGGCGAAAAATGGAAAAAGAAGACGAAAAAGAGCATTTAAGAAGGCAGAGGAGGTGCTTTTTTTTTTTTTTCAAAATCCTTAATAAGCCAGTCCACTTCCAAGGAATTAAGATTTTTTTCTATTTCTAATACTAATGTTTAATTGGCAACAGATTAAAGTTACTTCATACAATGAGATATCACTGGGTGTTTTATAACTATTTCATATTGGGGGCTGGGGGGAAATCCATACATTTTTTTTTCTTGACCAGCACAGAACTTAGCCTGTGTAACTTCTTAACTATCCCACAATTACCCACATCCTATCATGTCTCATCATCAGAGCCATAAAGAGATATTAGAAATGAAAGCATGGAGTTTCATATAAAAAAAATTAAGATGTATTATCTGCTGACAATCCAGTCTAACAACTTCCATTAGAGGCACTTTTCACATTTTTTTAGCAGCTTGACTGCACAATTTTCTTTCACAATTCTTGGACTTAATTTAAAAAGCAATTTATCACTTTGCTCCAGTATCTACTTTTTTGATGTTTAATACATTATCCAGATTACCAGCGGCTTTAGAAGGTACAGCAGGGAATTTTAACACCCTCCTTCACAACACAGGGGATCAGGAAATGATCCTTCTTAGTTGTTCTGTTGTTTACAACTAGTGTACAAGGCCAGACAGATCTCCCTTTTTTGGGCTTGTGATTTTTTTTTTTAAACTGGCTTCCTGCTTCTAGTGCCTTTAAAATACTTTTTTGTTGCTTTTAACAACTTTAGTGATTTTTTCATCAAATTCCATCTATGAAGTTGAATTTTTCTTATACATTGCTTGTTAGCCAATGTTCATTGGCTCTAATAGAATCTAGCCTCTCCGATCTTGAAATAATTCAGTCTAAGTCAAAAGAGCTCGAGGCATGCTATTTAGCTAGATTGGTTTACTTGCTTCTCTGCCTCTTCTTTGGGTAGTTATGCTCACTTTCTCACAATTCAGTTTCTGTAAGTCATCCCTAAGCTAAATTCAACGATTTTGTATTTGACTTTTACTAAGCTACAGCAGTTTGCCTTTAAGATACCCCATCACTGCAGCAGCTGTTGGTAGCATCCCGTGGAGAAAAAAAAGAAAGATTCCTAACAGTGATGAGCTCAACAATTGCATTAATGACAACTGACCTTCTTAGCAACCACAGTACCTTTTCAAGTTAATCCTCACAGCTTTTCCAAAAATGGTATTAACCTTTTAATTAGAAAAAGCCTAAGAAAGCTTGCACTAAAATGGAAACACTTTCCTTTATGCTATCATATTTTTCAATATCCTCCAGGTACTGTGACAGAAAGAGCAGCAATCAGTCTGAGTTCTTCTGACAATAAGCTTCTATAAAATTACGTTAACATAGTATTAGGCCCTTTGTCTTTCGGATTGCAACAAGAAAAAAAAAATAGCCAAGTATGACCACATGCAGAACGGTATGAGCAAGCCTGCAAGACAGTCTAACATAACTGGATTCTAGAGGTGTTAGATCTTAAAATGTCTAAAAAGAGTATCAGCTACTCATTTCATTCATTGAATGAGAGCTACGGTGTCTGGGTTGTAATAAAAGACAGTAAATTAAAATTAAATTAAGAAGGATGTTCTACCAAAATTACAACCAGCCTTCATTGCTTGCACGCACTGAACACTGAACAGTCTCAAAAACCAGAATCTTTTTTTTTTGTGCGTGGTTTTTTTTTTTAATACAATAATTTTCATGATTTCTTAGGAATTTCACTTGGGAAAGAGACATATCAACCTGATACGTCTCTATTTTCATTTAAGGATGGGCAATGGGGATGTCTTTTTTTGACTAAAGGAACGCTGTCCCTTAGATGGTGCTGACCACCTGGCCACCTCTCTGGTAACTTTTAAACCTGCTAATTAGTTTCAAATAAACTCAACAGAGCCATTTAAAAAAAGCAGAGATACCGAGTTCTCCAGTGGAAATGAGGAGTAAAATCTGGACACAACGGCCACAGAGTGATTTTCATGGCTTTTGCGCTGCTTGCTGTCTGTTGTACAGCCGACGGTGAAGGGACACGGACAGAGAGAGGTTAACGGAGAAGGGGCAGGTTAGGGGATATGGCTGGGAAAATACATGGATTTTTAGGTGTCTAGGTGAAGATCTAAGGCGGATGGGGCAGGAGTACAGAGAGGAGCTGCAATGGTTGTACAGCAATTTGGTTAACTAGAGGGCAATAGACAGGAGACTGTTTTCTGTTAGTTCTGCTGGACGTGGTATTTTTAAGTTTGTTTTTTTTCCCAGAACAGAAATAGATTATTAGATAAACAAAGCTTGGGAACAAAAAAAGAAAACTCAAAATACTCTGTAGTTTTTATCTTCATTTTGCAGGTACAAGGAGTGATAAACTGTATTTAGATCTTACTAAAAACAGCCTTTGCAGCATCTCTTAGGTTACTTGGAAAAGAGACTACAAAGTAATACTAGTAAAAATATTGTAGGAAGCAAATAGAGAACTATAATTAAAGGATCATGCTTTAGACGGCTTGACATGTTCTCTACAAAGTCATTGTATTACAGCAATTTTCCATTCTAAGCCCCCAGAAACGAATTGCTTTACTTGTTACTTAACAGCTGACTTTTGAATGATTATGCAGGCTTTTTAAGCTAAGCCGGTAATAATGGCATAAGTTATTCCTCTTACCTTAACACTTTCTTTCATTGTCCTTGTTCTTATCTGTAACCACTACAGGGGGATGAAGACTATCCATTAACCTTTCGGCCTTCAGAGTCTACAGAAATAACTGGACTTCACGCTCCATCTTCTAAATAAAGGTGTGGTAGCTGGAGACCCCTAAGCATCTGCTTCAGATGCAGATTTTCTATATTCTTTGCCACTTCCTCCCATCCCACATGCGTTCTTCAGTTTGTCTTACCTAGACTTTGGGTTCTGCGAGCAAGCAGATAAATCTTAAGGAAGTTCCAGTTTGGCACACTCTTACCCCGAGATGACTTCCTTTCCATCACGTTTTGGCTCGTGTCCTTTCTACAGCCGACATGAAGATGGCCGTGGCCTGCACACCACAGTAAGAAACAGAGAAATGCAGTAAGCTTAAATCATCCTGGGCATCTCAACACTTCTCGGTGAAGAAAGCTTTTAAGTA
Source organism: Pelecanoides urinatrix (assembly GCA_013400755.1). Lineage (NCBI taxonomy): Eukaryota > Metazoa > Chordata > Aves > Procellariiformes > Procellariidae > Pelecanoides > Pelecanoides urinatrix. The sequence goes on along the minus strand of VZTQ01013424.1, from coordinate 270,486 downwards.
GTAAGAATGTTTTCAAATGTGATTTCAATCGCACCTAAACAAAGCTTTTCTGGGATTGGTACTCTGAAAGGTTTATTTTATAAATATGTGGATGAAAAATCACAGTGACTAGAAAAGGCCAGAAAAACAAGTGAAGAACTCTGCATGCAAATAAGCTGTTAGGTAGTAATTGCTAAAACCTCTATCAAAACCACTGAGTTCAGTGTTAAATTACCACACAGAACTTAAGACTTTCAAATTTTCCATAATTTTAAGTCTACCTTTTCCCATGTTTGCATTGCTGTACGAGTTCATGTTGCCAGAGAATCAGCAATACGATGGCAAATCGTCACACCCATACTACAACTATTTTTCCCTCATAAATTAAACGACCCTCATCGCATGTTTTCTGCTAACCATTAATGAAGCTCACCATTGCACCCACGAAACTCCAGCGTTTTGTAGAAAGCACAGACACATTTTGGCTCGTGGCTGTTGAGAACCCGAGCGTAACAAGTCCTTGCACACTCCTGCTGTACTGGCTTCTGACGGCAATGAAAAGCGAGGAAACGCCACAAGCCCTCCATGTGGTTTTACGGGTCGCCACTCAGTATCTTCGGGCAGCGCCTGGAACTACACACAAGCATTTAATTAGGCGATTACTGCAAACCAGGACCTCAGTAACGCAGGGGACAAACGCTACTTCTTTTTGCTCGCATTAGGATTACTCCAGCGAGAAGCAGCGATGAGCCTTGTGCTGCAACGAAGGAGGAACTAGCCCAGTCCAGTTTCAGCCCGAAGCACGCCTGCTGCAGGACAGTGGGCACCTGCACTGTGTATATTCAGCAGATCCAACTCTTAACCAGTGAGTATTTAAGATCAGGAGCAAGTTTCTACCTATAGATACATACAGCTAGTCGGTTAAATATTAACACGGTTGTTAAGGCTGGTGGCTGCTTAATTTGTTGATATATTAATGATGCGCATGGCTTCCCCTGAGTCAGGCAACATTCCCGAGGCTGGAGAGCTCCACGTTCTCCCGCTACCAGCGCAGGCCTCACCCGAAGACTGAGCCTGAGCTTCAGCCCAGAACAGGTTCTTCAGTGCTGGCGGCCCCTGCTCAGGCAGCTCTCCTCCCGGCTCCGCGGCCCCGCAGGAACGGCACCCCACGCCCAGGCCCTGCAGCCAGCCGGGGAACCCAGCCCCGGCCCGGGGCAGCCCGCCCTGCCCTTCGGACCCGGCGGGGCCAAGCGTTGGGCCCCGGCGCCTCAAGCGGCAGCGCCCGCCCGGGCACGGCAGCCGCTCTCTCCCTAGGGAGGGCGAAACTCACACGGAGACCCGTGTCTCCCCGCAAGCCTCGAGCTCCGGGAAGCCGAGCGGGAGCCGGGCCTGCGGCCTCTCCCCCCCCCGCCCCGGCCCGGCCCAGCGGCGGGGAGCCAGGCCCCAGCCGCTCCCCTCAGGGCCGCGCACCGCCGGCACCGCGCTGAGGCGGAGGCGGCACAAACGGCCGCGGCCCTGAGGTCGGCGGGGGGCGCAGAGGCGGCGACAGCGGCCGGGACCTACCG
>VZTQ01013424.1:181383-261650 GCA_013400755.1 Pelecanoides urinatrix | reverse complement strand
GGGGGGGGGTTTGTGACACCTACAAAATATTCACAAAACCCTTTGAGACGACCCACGGCCGTATCGCGGGATGCACCGTCGGTGTACGAGCACCCGCTTTGACTCGCTGCGTTGTTTCTGTTGGATGCGCACGTGTGGGGAGGACAAACGACTCCAGGCAGGGCTGGTGGAGCTCAGTGATGCGAGTTGATGTTTTAAAAGAGGAAGAAAATGTCTTTCTGCTGGTTTAGCGCTTCAGCGGGCGCCGCGAGTCCTGCGCACGGCGGCTGGCGCCTCGCAGGCAGGAGCCCGGTAAACTTCTGCCGCTCTCTGCCTCGGGCAGGGACGCGAAAGCAGGTTCTTTTGCGTTTCCTTTTCCCTTCCTTGGCCGTCTCCAGGCAGGCCCCGGGTGTCGTGGCGGGGATCTTCCACGCGTGGGCTCAGCGTCCCCNGCAGCTCCCCCCCCCCACCGCCGGCTGGGAGGGGCGACCGGGGCCGCGTCGCGGGCGGGCGGCCATCGCGGGAGAGCGGCGCGGCCTTGAGCGACCCTGCCCCGGGGAAGGGGCTCCTCGCCGGGATGCGCGGCAAGGGAGAGGAGCCGGCGAGCTGCGGCGGCGTCTGCACGCACGGCTGCGCCGCTGCCGCCGCCGCAGGTAACGGGCCGGTAGCGGTCGGTGCGCCTGAGGGGCGGGGGGAGGCCGGCGGCCGGTGCGGGGAGCTCCGGCAGCCGCCGGCGGGCAGCCGGGGCCGAGGCCTTTGTGGCAGCCCCCGCCGCGCTGCGCGGGTGTGCGGAGCTCTTTGTTGGCGGCGTGCGGACCGGGAGAGTTGGGTTTCTCCAGAAAACGGAGAAGGGGTGCGGAGCCCTTCGGCTCAAGGTCGCCGGTTGGAAGCCGGGCCGAGCGGGCCCCGGGCAAAAGTCCTCACCGCTTCTGATAGCCCGCCGTGGCCTGACGCGAGAGAAGAATCATAAATTGATCTTTCACTAGAAATCCTGATGGATTGAGCACGCCCATCGAGCATCCGCCAGGAAAACTGCCGTCGCTGTGCAGCAAGTTCCGTTAGGTCGGAGCAGGAGCAGGCTGCGGGTGGTTCGGAGCGTCGCTTTATCCGCGCTTCGTGTACAAAGGGCTTCGGTCTGGCCTTCCACCAGGTAGTCTCGCTGCCTGAGCTGAATGAAACGTTAATCGAGATATGGACAGCTCTCGTTAACGTAGATCCTGGTATTTGCGGTGTCCGTAAATCTGGCCAGGGGTGATGTCTCTGTCTAAAGCTTCAGAGATTTCTTTTCTCTTTTGGATGTCAGTCCTTCAGCCTACAACAGAGTTGTGTGTGAGAGGGCGTGGGGTTCAGGCGTTTGAAGGGTAAATGCCTTCCTGCTGTTCAGAAGGAATTGTTACTTTTTTAAAAGAATGTTTGAAAGTGTGTTTTGATGTCACATTTTGACAATTGCTTTTTGTTAGATTATGAAGCATGAAGAATGCTTCTAGTTTAGAAAGATACAAGTAGTTTTGTGCTGGAGGTTACTGCTTCCAGGCTGTGACTTGAACTACTACATTTTCCCTTTTAAAATCACTGGTTTAGTCGGAGTTTTGTTTCTTAGGCTGTAATCTTCCGCTTTGGAAATTTGGTTTAGTATTACATAAAAACTTCTTCTTTCTTTTTTTTTTTTTTTTGGTGCTTCCTTCCCACCCTCCAGCACTTTTTTTTTATTATTATTACTTTCTCTCTGTAGTTTCTGAATTCTTCCCGTTTTAGTTTCATTTTCCTTTCAGNGCGCACGTGTGGGGAGGACAAACGACTCCAGGCAGGGCTGGTGGAGCGCAGTGATGCGAGTTGATGTTTTAAAAGAGGAAGAAAATGTCTTTCTGCTGGTTTAGCGCTTCAGCGGGCGCCGCGAGTCCTGCGCACGGCGGCTGGCGCCTCGCAGGCAGGAGCCCGGTAAACTTCTGCCGCTCTCTGCCTCGGGCAGGGACGCGAAAGCAGGTTCTTTTGCGTTTCCTTTTCCCTTCCTTGGCCGTCTCCAGGCAGGCCCCGGGTGTCGTGGCGGGGATCTTCCACGCGTGGGCTCAGCGTCCCCCCCGCCCCCGGTGCAGGGGGTCCCTGCGCCAGGTCCTCCCCGCCGCCGGGGGGCGCTGCGGCGCGGACGGTGCCTTCCCGTCGGGGCGCCCGGCCGCGTCGCTGTCCGCGCCCTGCCTGAAGCCGGCGCCGGACAACCTCAAGATGGCGGCGCTGGGGTTGCTGCTGCAGGCGGCGGCGGCCTGCGGCTCGGCCGGGCCGCTGCGCCTCCGCCGTTGCTACCGGGCGGCGCCGGGGGCGCGCGGGCTCTGCACCCGGCTGCCGGCGCCCGAGAGCCCCGAGGAGGCGAGGCAGGAGGAAGAGCCGGGCGCCGAGGAGGAGGACGCCGCCATGGTGAAGGGTGAGCCGGCGGCGAGGCGAGGCGGGGCGGGGGGAGGAACCGNCCGGGCAAAAGTCCTCACCGCTTCTGATAGCCCGCCGTGGCCTGACGCGAGAGAAGAATCATAAATTGATCTTTCACTAGAAATCCTGATGGATTGAGCACGCCCATCGAGCATCCGCCAGGAAAACTGCCGTCGCTGTGCAGCAAGTTCCGTTAGGTCGGAGCAGGAGCAGGCTGCGGGTGGTTCGGAGCGTCGCTTTATCCGCGCTTCGTGTACAAAGGGCTTCGGTCTGGCCTTCCACCAGGTAGTCTCGCTGCCTGAGCTGAATGAAACGTTAATCGAGATATGGACAGCTCTCGTTAACGTAGATCCTGGTATTTGCGGTGTCCGTAAATCTGGCCAGGGGTGATGTCTCTGTCTAAAGCTTCAGAGATTTCTTTTCTCTTTTGGATGTCAGTCCTTCAGCCTACAACAGAGTTGTGTGTGAGAGGGCGTGGGGTTCAGGCGTTTGAAGGGTAAATGCCTTCCTGCTGTTCAGAAGGAATTGTTACTTTTTTAAAAGAATGTTTGAAAGTGTGTTTTGATGTCACATTTTGACAATTGCTTTTTGTTAGATTATGAAGCATGAAGAATGCTTCTAGTTTAGAAAGATACAAGTAGTTTTGTGCTGGAGGTTACTGCTTCCAGGCTGTGACTTGAACTACTACATTTTCCCTTTTAAAATCACTGGTTTAGTCGGAGTTTTGTTTCTTAGGCTGTAATCTTCCGCTTTGGAAATTTGGTTTAGTATTACATAAAAACTTCTTCTTTCTTTTTTTTTTTTTTTTGTGCTTCCTTCCCACCCTCCAGCACTTTTTTTTTATTATTATTACTTTCTCTCTGTAGGTTCTGAATTCTTCCGGTTTTAGTTTCATTTTCCTTTCAGAAGCCTTGCTGAGCTTTATCTTGTAGTTCAGAGTCAGATGGTCTTTGATTGTTACATTCAAGCTGTTCAACAGAGCAAATTAACTTACTTCTAAAGTAAATGGTAAGCCACCCCAAATTACTGTTTAATGAGCTGGTTCAGGTGTTGCCTGAGAAAAGTAGTAAACCAATTTTTTTTTTTTCTTCCCTCTTCTGTACTTCAGCACTTTTTCTAACAGCATTTTCAGAGAGTACTTGAGTACTTTATTGTTGGGCTTTGGCTCGCTTTCCCGGCATGCCTGCTGCCATCGGTGGCTCGCCAGCACAGTTCCATGTCACGGACTGTCCCTGTCACCCAGAGCTCGGGGGGGCAGTGGGGATGCGGCCCCAGAGAGCGGGGGATGCCCGGCAGCCATGCAAGGGCCACGTGGGGAGAGCTTGCTGGGGTGGGCCTCATCCTTCCAATTTGTGTGGTGGATTGACCATGCGAGGCTCTTCCGGTGAGAGTTTGGCAATACTGGAAGATTCATTTGAAATGAGCAAATAAAAAGTCCTCAGGGTCTCGTCGTAAGTCTGCCCTACCTGTACAGCTGTTACTTGAACACGTAGAGATCATACAAGTTATTTTAAAAAACGATGAGGGCAAGTTGTAAGCCTTCAACTTGTAAACTGGTGTCTTGTTAGCTATCCTCATTTGACTGCTTTTGTAACTAGCCTTGGATACAAATATGGAAAAAGCAACTCTGCTCTGAGGCCAGCTTAAAAAATGGCAGTGTTATATTGGTATTAATATCTAAGGCTTCGTTTCATTGGCCTAGATGGTGGGATTTTGGAGCAGAATCTGTGAAGAAGAGAGCGTCTCTGCCTGCTCAGTCAGGTCTGTGGCCCTTCTCGCTCTTTACTGAGACTTACATGATCTTGACCTCTGTTTTGCTCTAAGAAAGAATCTTTCTCTGAGACTAATTAAGTTTGCCGTCTCATAGTGTCACAGAAGAATTTAGGTTGGATTGAAGCTCTGGATGCCGTGTGGCCTGATCCCCTTCTCCGAGCAGGGTCAGACTGGAGCGAGTTGTGTCCAGCCGAGTTCTGAGTATCTCCAAGGATGGAGGTTGGCCGTCGGTCATTCTTGTTCTCTGGTGATCTCACTTGCTTTTGAAGAAGCCTGATCAGTTTTACCAATTTTTAAGTTTGTTCTTGTTTAGGCAAGGTCTGCATGTGTTTTTCATTACTGTATGTACTTGAAAGGAGCCTTGGTCAGGGTCGCTAGATGATGGTTAAAAAAACCCCCAAAAGCACAAAAAAGTAATATTGTTTTGGTGTACTCCAAACTAAACTGCCAGGTGGAACCTTCTCTGTCTCCCTTCATCTCTCCCCAGTAAAACGTGTCTAGGCTGATTCCTTATGAAATGGATATTATGGAGCCACAGGGCTTTCTTCTTCCCTGTGAATTTTTGATGCGTTAGGAGCATTCTTCACTGACTTGAATTTATTACTGCGGGGGCTTACATCTTGATGAGTGTTGTATTTAATACTTTGTCCTTGCTGCTCATTTGTTGCTTCTCCAGGGATGCTCTTTTGTTGCTTCTCCAGGGAAGAGAATTTGAGGGAAGATAGAAACTGTTGAAATCAATCTAACGCTCCTCTGTCTTCCTTGAACAAGACTATGGGCCGTTTTATTTGTGCTCTTGTTGTACCTGACAGTGTCTTTACTTGTCAGATTTGTTGGGGTTAATAGAATCATAGAATCATAGAATCATTAAGGTTGGAAAAGACCTCTAAGGTCATCGAGTCCAACCGTCGACCCAACACCCCCTATGCCCACTAAACCATGTCCCTGAGCACCTCATCTACCCGTCTTTTAAATCCCTCCAGGGATGGTGGAAGGCTTAGCCACTACAGCTAGGAGCTTTGTTTCTCCTTTTTCTTTCAACGTTGCTTGGAATTATCATTGACTGTCACAATCAAGTTGAACTAAAGCACTCACTGCTTTGAGGAACTTAAATTAGTTAATTGGCTTCTTTGATAACCCCACCCTGAATTGTGTGCTATCCAAGACAGGCTTTTAATATTCCTTTGTGATCTCGGAGCTGTGGTATGGACATCATATGTGGTCCTGGCTTGATAGGAATCGGGTATGAAAATAACTCTATTTTTGGGGGGAGTATTAGGTTATACTCCTCGCCTCCCTGGGGCTGTGACTACTGCTAATATGACTCCTACCCAAATACCCGTTCTCAGCAGTGAGAGAACTAAGACACACTTTGGAGGAAGGTGCCAAGAAATACAATCTGGCAGGGAAGGAAACATTCTGCAAATCCAGTTCTGCAATTTCGGATTGTTTCTTTAAAAAGTAGGAGTGAGGCACGGCTCAAGATAAGATCCTTTCAGCTCTCAAATTCGGGATAAGAATGGGCTGAGGGTAATCCATCAAGCCTTAGAGTCGCTGTTGATACGTCAGAGGGTACTGCTGAATATGGCATTGTCAGCTGTGAAGAATACATTGTGTCTCGGTTGGTAATTCGGAGTCTGATCTGCAAGCCAGAGCTAGGCTTTGTTATTTAGAGATCCTATTCTTCTTTGCTCTAGAATGGATTAAATATTTAGTCCTGATTGAGGAGTCACCTCAGAATGTGAGAAATTGGCTCTGTCACTAGGTAACTGCATTTGGGGGGGGCATTTAAGAATGTACTTCTTGCCTCCGCCTGTTCCTTATCACAAAATTTCTCAGGGTATTGTTTTTGAAAGGGGAAGCAGCTAGAGGCCAAATCATACAGGCTGGTGCTAGAGGGTGGTTTTTTTTTTTAATTTCTCATTTATTAAGTGAATTTAATAGTGCATTTGGGAATTGTGTGTTACTACTCCTCCCTCCATGCATCCTAGCGATGTGGAATGGAATGGAACTGCAGAGTGCCAAAATCTTAGTCATTTTTCCGGTTTTCTTGAACAGGTCAAAGGCTGAGCGTAGTGGTGCTTGCTGTATGAGTAAGTAGAAATGTCACATTTGCTGTATAATTACAGAAAATTGGCTTGTAGCTCTTCGTTAGGCTGAGACCATTTTCATGCTCTCCTGGCCAACACATAGAAGGTAATTCATGGACAACCAGCGTTCATAAATCAGAGTACTTCCTGCATATTCCCCTGTAATTGTCCAAGAGTTTTGCCCAAGTATGTGTGTGAAGCAGCAGCCTGTGGACTTTTTAATTATTCTTTATAATGGAAGATACCGTGGCTGACCAGCATATGAGAGTGGCAGAAAGCCCATTGTGTGTTGCGTGGTCTTTTCCACGTTGGTATAGTTGAAGGAGATTGAGCAGGCAGCAGTTCTGGTCTGTTCATTTTGACGCCGCCCTCTCAATACCAGCTTGTCCTCACCAGACCAGGTTGAAAAGTAACACTGAGCCAGTTCCATCTGCCAGTCAGAATTAGACAATTGTCGAATTACAATGCGACCTGTCTTCAAATGATACTCGGCTCTCGACATCCTTATCGCAGGCCACAGACGTTGTATTTCAGTGTCTCCCTGTACATGTTAAGGAATCCAAATTCCTTCTGTATCTGGTCCATTTGGCTTCTGAAAGCGGTTTCTCTGAGATTCAGCTGGTTCTATGGTTTGGAGGAAGAAGTTTCAAAACTAAGTGTCACTAATGTTTTTTTTTTCTGAACTCTGGATGAGCATGCTGTTTCTCTTGCTGAGAAGGTGATATGATCAGCAACGTGGTTTTTTGCTCTCCCTTACCCAACTATCCACAGTCTGACAAGTGTTGGGCTTGCAGTGGTACAACAAAACTCTTTTGCCTTCCCTAAAACTCCTGTGATTTCCCTGTTGGTCAGCTTCCAGGTGAGCCCTCATAACGCCAGTTTTCCCTCGCTGAGCAGCTTCTTGGAGAATGGCTCTTCCATGTGCCTGTATGACAGAGCCTTTCTCTGAAATACTTGCTTGCTTCTCTGGAACTAGTTACCGTGTATCTTCATTATAGCAATCCTGCAGTCAGAGTTTTCAGCAAAATGTGGTGGCAGATCTTGGTGACGCTCGAATGAGCGCAACTCTTGGGTAATTTCTCCTCGGTTTTCATAGCTCAAGCTGAAATTCCAGATTCTGGCAGAACCAATGATCGTGTGTTGCTGACTTCTGATTCATTACTGAAACTTCCCCTGAATAACTGTAGAGAATTAAAAGCCTTCTAAAAAGTAGTGCCCAAGCCCATTGACGGTCTGCAGGAGGATTAGTGAAGTTCTGACTGCCTGGGGAAGGTGTGTTTGTCATGTCGAGTGAACATAGGATCAGTGGCTTATCTGTGCTTGATGCTGCCAGGATGGGAGATCCCGTTCCTCTCTCCTATTCCCTTGCACTGATTTTGGGTACCTGCAGGACTATGCAGTTGACTGATTTACATCCGAGCCGAACAAAAACCAGCGTACTCTACTTTTCTGGTTTAGCTTTCTGTCAGATTAGGGCAGCAGATCATCTCCCTGTATGTTTGTGTTCGTGCCAGAGCTGGAGCAGTGGTAGTGTTAGAGCCTGGGAGAAGTGGCACCTACGTCTCACCACAACAGTGAGCTGTTAGAGCTGCCTGTTTGCGTAGTGTCCGTAGTTGTTATCACATTAAACTTAATCTGATCTTGCATGGGCTGCTGCTCAAAATAAAGGCTCTCCCCTACAGTGCCGGATACAACCGTGATGCATGCGAGAAGTGAGTTAGAGCAGCTTCCTCGCCAGCTAAAACTGCTGGTGTTGGCATCAGGAAGGAGGCTGGAACATGAGGTGGGTGTGACATTGCTCTGTCTGGAGGCAGTGTGATTTTTATCATTGTTATTTTTTTAAATGAGTGATTTGAACTGATCATTAATATCCCCTTCCTGCAAGTGCTGTTCCCTGAGCAGCATTTCTCACCCGTCGGGGCCGGGGACCTGTGCTCAGGTAGCCAGCCCTCCCTGCCACCCATACCTGCCGCCTCAGGCACTGCTTCTCGGCTTCCTGCTTGGGCTGGTTTATCTCCAAAGACTGTAGGAAAACTTCTTTCCAGGGGGTTCTCTGAGCAATTTAGTACAAAACCATATTCCCAGCCTCTAACCAAGCCACCTCAATAAATTCAGGGAGAAGTCCCCAGGCGTTATTTCGCGTTACTACCAATGGCTGCTGGATCTAATGTGTAACTTGTGTGTTGTCGAGACCGTTGATTTAACCCTGAGGTGATATGCATGGTTCAGGAGGGGGGTGCAAATACCAAAGTCTGTTTAAAATAGTTATTGCTCAGTTTGTTTTCAGTATCGAAGCATGACAAAGCAAGCTGCTTTTGCCTCCGTGGTGAGGAAAAAGCATCAACTCCATGCGTTAATCTGGGCTTTGAATTCTGTGCTAGGATATTTGTATTCAGATTCAACGGGTGTATGTAGTCTGTCACTGTCTCTGTTGATACCGTATTCTTTTTGGGGAAAAAAAGTCTTCCCAAACTGTTATGTGATTGTTGGTGTCACTGAATCACGGAGTTAGACTGTTGGTGCTGCAGCTCTAACTAGAGGATATTCATACTTCTAAAAGAGGGGGAAACAATCTGTGCATTTCAGGAGATGTATGGGATTGTGCTGGTTTTGGCTGGGGTAGAGTTAATTTTCTTCATAGTAGCTAGTATGGGGCTGTGTTCTGGATTTGTGCTGGAAATAGTGTTGATAACACAGGGATGTTTCGTTCCTGCTGAGCAGTGCTCACACACAGTCAAGGCCTCTTCTGCTCCTCACCCCACCCCACCAGCGAGCAGGCTGGGGGGGCACAAGGAGCTGGGAGGGACACGGCTGGGACAGCTGACCCCAGTGACCAAAGGGATGTTCCATACCATATGGCATCATGCGCAGCATATAGAGCTGGGGGAAGGTTGGCCGGGGGGCGGCTGCTCGGGGGCTGGCTGGGCACCGGTCGGTTGGTGTGAGCAGTTGTTTTCATGTGCATCACTTGTCTTTCTCGGTTTTTATTTCTTTCTCTTTGTTATTTTCCTTTTCATTACAATTTTTGTTATATTATTATTTTATTTCAATTACTAAACTGTTCTTATCTCAACCTTGATTTTTTTCACCTTTACCCTTACAATTCTCTTCCCCCATCCTGCTGCGGGTGGGGGGAGAGTGAGCGCTCGCTGTGTGGTGCTTAGTAGCTGGCTGGGGTTAAACCATGACAGGGACATAGAGTATTGTTGCCCATTTTGGATTTGCAGTGTCATCTTGCATTTGAAGCTCAGGAGACTTTGTATTCCTGTGTACCATTTTGCCGATGCCTGGAGACATTGTAGGTGAACCACTTAATACCTCGGCTTGCTTTTCTATCTGTAGCCTTAGAGACATTAATGCTCACAGAGCTGCAGTGAAGCAGGTGTTATAACATGTCTTTGAACAGGACTGCACAAGAATTACAAGACACTTAGTTCCTCTGTTGTTTTTTTTTTTTTCAGATTCCAGAGACTTATTAAAGGAATTTCCACAGCCTAAAAACTTGCTCAACAGCGTGATTGGACGAGCCCTGGGCATTTCTCATGCGAGGGACAAGCTGGTGTACATCCATACTAATGGGCCAAGAAAAAAGGTAATCCTGTTGTGCTGGGGATGGGTGGCGGGTAGGTGTGTTGCGCATAGAGTGGGAAGTGAGCCAAGAATACTGCTAATCCTGGATGTAACTCTTTGATAGACAAAATTATACAAGTGTTTTAATTCCACGTGAAAGTTGTGTGATAATCTTCAAAAAAGAAATATTCTCACTTCTTCCTGTTTCTCTTCCTTTTCACATACTTTAATAGGTATATAAATGTAGGTCTTGTCCCTCTCCTTTTGTGTGTGGAAGGATGGATTTTTTTTTCTTTTAAGTAGCTTGCTGTAACCTGCTTTTCTCAGCGGAAAGACACGTAGTCTGTGCTCAGATGTATTGGGCTATGTACCCCACTACTTTAGAAAATTAAAATTTAAATGCTGTACTTTAGACCTTAGTAAGCCTAGGTTTTCTTGTAGATTCTAACAGAACAAATGCCTAAGCCTAAAATGTTCAGTTGCAACCAGAAAAGAAGAATTTGTTTGTGATGGAGGGAGGCTTCTAATACTACTTAAGGGCAAAATGAAATACAGACTCTTTTTTTTTTTGTTAAATGAAGCAGAGGAATTTCAAGCAAACAGTTGCCAAGTAGTTTGAGCGCTGACTGGGATGCGAGAGGCCTAGATCCAAATCTGTGCTATAAACTGAGCAGAAGTTCTGAACTGATGGGTGCTCTGTGTTCAAGGGTTTGCCTCCTTTTATCGTACAAGCTCTCTTTCTAGAGCAGAAAGCCCTTTCCAGCTGAAGTTTAACTGTAACGTACATTCCAGGAAAAGATTCAGTTCTGATGGATTAACATTTTCCAACAATATTGTCTAAAATTTCCCAGACAGTGTTTTATTGCCACATCCTTTTTAAGCGTCCCTGCATTTTAGGCAATACATTACTAATGGTTACGTTAGAGTTCCATTATTATTTGTGTTTTTGTGTTTCTTGCTTTTCCTCGAGCAGTAGTGCAGTTTCCTGACTTAAATTTTGGAATGACATAACCAATGCCTCCTCATTTTAGTTTGTGTAATCAGTTCACATTCTTGCTAGCATTTACATAGATTAACATTGAATGTAACTTCAGATTGAAAAAACACAAAACCAAAAAAAAAAACCCAAACAAACCCCCAAAAAAACCCAAAACCAATTAGAGGAGCTGTTGGAGAAAATGAAGGTTGGATATCAAAAAACAAAACACCAACCCAGAAAGTGTTTGGGGACAGAAGGACAGGTGAGACAAACTGGAGAAGTCTCGGTTGGAAGTGGGCAAGGTTTTTTCGTGAGCGCCAAGTAACTCGGCCTTCATAAGACAACTTTTTTCTCAGCAGGTCTGTGCCTTTTCATGCAGAGCCCCTAGGCAAAATACGTAGCAATTTCCTACAGTAAGATGAGATTCAGATGGCAGGCAGGCAGCCAGCCAGATGTAGGCTGTTTAAAAGTCAGGAGCCTTTTCTCTAGCCTTATAGGTGGGGTTTTCCCAGCAGACCTAAATGCCACCTTTCATCTTTGCTGCAGAAACAGAAGAGAATTCCTTAGGCATTTCCCTCCTTTGAGCCTTGCAGAAACTCAGCTGCAGTATCTGCAGGGCCAGGAGTAGAACGAGTTCTTGATTTGGAGCAACGTTTTAAAAAGGGCAGGGTTCAGCTTTCAGCATTCCTTGCCTTTGCAGGTTTTTCAGCTGCTCTCATCCAACTGTACTGGTATAAGAGGAGCTCTGGTGGTACTGTTACTTCTCTTAATAGCTTGCATTGGGCAACACAAGGCTGCGTTTTCATGTGCCCGATGAGTACAGTAGCTGCCTGGGTAACTGTGGCGAAATATGCTGCTAATTAAAATTACAGCAAGGAAGCAGTGAGGAAGATTTGCTTCCTGTTAAAACTGGAAATGTGTCAGAGAGAGTATGTTGCTTCTCAGGCCTGATCTGGTATGCTGCAGCGTACATAGGAACAGTTACTCTGAAACGGAATTGTTCTTGTAATGAGCTCTTGGCATTTGATTCCTCTCAGCTGACACTCTGCAGCCTGGGAAGCTCTGGCCCAGAGTACGTGGCACTGTGCTGGAAGTCAGCCTGGCTCTGGGCCTGGCTCAGCCATGCCGCTTCGATGTGACTGCAGGTACCTTGTATCCCTTTTTCAGGCTTTTCTAACAAAGTTACTGGAATGGAGCTTCCCATAAAGGGACCGAGCATGGAGTGAGTTTGGGATTTTCATTTGCCTGGAGTTCAGAGATGTTTAAAGTAACTATGCTCCTGGTGGAGAAGAGAGATTGTTCTGTGCTGTCTCACTGGTTATCTTTGCTTTTCAGAAAGTCACTCTGCATATAAAGTGGCCTAAGAATGTGGAAGTGGAAGGCTATGGGACCAAGAAGATTGATGCTGAGAGGCAGGCAGCAGCCGCAGCATGTCAGCTCTTCAAGGTGAGCTTATGCTTCTCCTTAGCTTGAAGAAACAAGCCTTTGAGTGTGCAGGAGTCATCCATTTTGGTGATATGAGTTCTGACTTTTATCTCTCTCTTTGCCTCTTCACTCTCTTAATTGGCCTATCTGTTAATCAAGGGTAGAGGGTGAAGTCTTGAGCTGTCTGAATCCATTTGAGCTTAAAAGCCTACTTACTTCAGCCAGGCATGAGCTCGCTCAATTCTTTGAGTTCTGGTCTTTGTTCTTTATGTCCTAGACCTTAATCAGCTTTTATCTTAGTCTCAGCATCTATGGCGAGAAGTAGAGCTTCCCTCCAGTATATTTGCTGTTACTGTTCACTAACTCACGCTTCTGTCAGTCCACCTGTGTGTATTTGCAAGCGTAATACCTTCAGAGGCTCGTTTCCTCATGTGTGTCAATTACATTTTATGTTTTACAATTACTCTTTTAAAGTTACGCTAGTCTGCCACTTACTTATGGCTGGAAATGGTTGATATGTGTGCACAGCCAGTATCAAACAAGTTCAGTAAAGTTACAAAGGTCACTGTTTAAGATATGGTATTACATATCTTTTATATATTACATATTACATCTTCTCCCAAGTAACAGCGATAGGATGAGAGGAAGCGGCCTCAAGTTGTGCCAGGGAAGGTTTAGGTTGGACATGAGGAGAAATTTCTTTCCTGACAGAGTGGTCAGGCCTTGGCACAGGCTGCCCAGGGCAGTGGTGGAGTCCCCAGCCCTGGAGGGATTTAAAAGACGTGGAGATGAGGCGCTTGGGGACATGGTTTAGTGGGCATGGGGGGGGTGGGTTGACGGTTGGACTCGATGACCTTAGAGGTCTTTTTCAAGCTTAGTGATTCTATGATTCTACACAGCAGCTATCTGAGAATAAGATGCAGTTTCATCTTCAGCTCTGCCACTGACTGTTGTCTGTAACCTTGAGCAAGTGAATTTGCTTTTGGAGTTTCCCATTCATCTATGGAGTAGAAAAAATGATACCTTCCTTCTAAGGATCCTAGAAAAGACACTGCAGGTGTTCTGACAATAAGAGAGCTTTTTGATTTGCTTGTAGATCAAGAAAGCTACATTAAGAAATAACTACTTAGTTTTTAAATTAAGCCTTCAGAAGTTAAGAATTGCAGCATTAAAACTAGCAGTTTCTTCAGCTGGCCTCTGTGCTTAGACTAGTTTCTTTACTCCTGTGATTAGCAAAAATTGTTTCACTGACTGACTTCATCCCCCCTGAAGCATGGTTGGTGCTCATTCGGTTAGTGTTCAGTGGAAGTATATTCTTGTTTATCCTCACTAGTCAGTGTGCAAAGAAAGCATTGTGTCCTACTTACTTTGAGAGCCTGGAAGTTTTCAAAGGAAAAAAATTCCTACCTATGCTTATAATATATTTTTCCCCAAATTTTGGAAATGGCTAAACTGTACTTTAGTTTAGAACTTTAAAAAACCCCCCAAAAACCAACACCCTGAAGCCATAGATCCAGCATGCAAAGCTTTAACTCTGGTGCTTTGCCAGCTAAACCTATAACCCAACAGAAGTCCCTCATGATGGGAGGTCTTGTGCAATCATAGCTATAGAAATAGCTACAAATGGTGCTTTAAATAAATAGTCATCAGTTAAAGGAAAGTAGTAGCATCTAGTTGGTGCAGAGAGTGTCTGAATATAGCGATTTTGAGTACAGCAGCTAACAAAGTGAATTCTTGCTGCCTTAGGCACTCCTACAGCACAAAATAATACCGCCTTGTCTAATATGGGGCCACTGAGAGGCTAAAGATATAACTTTTAATTTATTGCAGCAGTCTGGTAAGACATGGCGTGTGTTGCACTCTAGGTATGTCTGGAGCTTCATGTAAGTTCAGTCCTAAATGTCAGTGGTAAGCCAGCAGTAATTAGGAACTCTTCTGTTTCAAAAACTGCTGGATTAGGGAGTTCTTATACAAATAACTGTTCCTGTGGAAAGAAAGGAGATGAACCATTCCCTGCATCCTCATCTTGTGCTATCCCAAATTATATTTGTTTAGACTTAGCCTTTCCAAAAAGATGCATTTTATGCTCTGAGGTGGGTTTCAAAACTTCAGAATGATAAATATAGTTAATACTTTGTAAAACACCAATAAATCCTGGCCCACCCTTTCTACCAAGCTATGTGATGCTAAGCAATTGTGCTCTGGAAAGTAAGGTTAGTGAACGATTCCATTTCTTAAGAAATAAAGGCAGGAGGAAAGCTGTATGTTTCTGAAAGTCTCTTTTCTTTCTCTCCTTTTCTGTAGGATATGAAGAAATTGCTCCTGCATTTCTCTCCTTTACCAGATGTGTTTTGGTTTCCTGCAGTTACTCCCATTTGTCTCTTCACTGCAGCTAACAACGCGTTTTTCTCTTGCAGGGCTGGGGTTTGCTGGGGCCCAGAAATGAGCTCTTTGATGCTGCAAAGTACCGGCTTCTCGCTGACCAGCTTGGCTGTCCCGATGAGAGGTGGTGCTCGGAGGGCAAGTGGCGCTCCAAGTCCGGACCTTCTCTCGCCGACTTGTCAACCTGCTGGCGACGGATGGAGCCGGACGATTCCATCCAGCCCATGGAACAGGGCAGAATGCCTAAAGCAATGAGGAGAGAAGAGCTGGAGGAAGGGGAGCTAGAGGAGGGGGAACTGGAGGAAGGAGAGCTGGAAGAAGAAGCAATCGATGTTTCTGATTATCTACCTATGGCACATCAGGATGCTCGAACCCCAGGCAGAGATGCAAGGTATGTCTGCCCTGATAGCTGCTAATCCTGGGCAGTAAAGAAGAGAGACTTTTCTTTGTAGCTGATACACCCCTGAATTTCTTCACAGTTGAGCTGCAGTTTCCCACGTTGCTGGTGTGGCCAAACACTGGCTACTGTACCGTTCTCTGTGCGAGCAACAGTGGGGCAGCCTGGTCTTGTACCTGGCTACCATCACAAGGGAATGCCCAGGCGTCTTCTCTGGAGTCTTGCCCTTTGGATAGGCTGCTGCCTACTTGTTACCTGCCTTTCTTATTCTTCCGTGCCTAGAGAGATTTCCGTTCCTAGAAATTGTGCATGTGCACTTAGACCTTTTTTGACTACCCTGCTTTTGAGGGCAATATTAAATCTGCTCCTTTTCATCACCATAGTTGCTTGCTTGACTTCATATTTTATGAGCACAAACCTTGGATTTTTAATAGTCAACAGGAGTAAGATCTGTAAGGACCTGATGGTGGTGATTTTTTTTAGGGATGCTCTTTGGATTCAGATTTATTTATTAAATCGGTTAAAATCTGTTGATGCTGTCTGGTTTGCATGCTAGTGTAAAGGTTTAATGCTTTTTAGTAGGTGGCTTTACTGGGCTTGGTGATTGTTCTGTGACTGACAGATTTTAGTAGCAAGATGCAGCTTGACTTTTCAGATGACCAAAATTATCTGTGCCTTTAACTACTCAGTTTCAGACCTCAGTAGCAGACCTAAAGTGAGGTGGGTCTGAGCACAGAGTGAATATTTGTATATCAAACTGTTCTCATCTTCCTTCTAGCCGAGGAGGGAGTTCCATTGAAATGACAGACGACAACACTGCCATCCGTGCCCTGACGCAGTTCCCACTTCCCAAAAATCTCCTGGCCCAAGTGATTCAGATTGCAACCTCCTCCTCCACAGTCAAGGTAAGGTGCTGCTTGACCCCTGCCAGGGACGAAGCTCAAAGACTTCCAACTGGAATCACTTTGGATGCTTTTTTTTGGGCAGCTGAGAAGTGGGGAGAGAAGGGAAGTTAGAACTAGGCCTAGAAAAATCAGCCTGAAGAGCAAGGGAAAGACTTTGTGGTGAGAACTGGGGAAACGTCTTAATAGAAGCATGAGGAATGTTGTTACTTGAGGCCAGGGCAATAGAGGAGCTGCTGTCTGAATGAAGGAGAATATTTTCTAAGCTGATAAGTTTGCATTTCCCCATATATCTGCAACAAACACAAATTTGTGTTACTTGGAGCAAAGTGTAATTTCTGCGCTGACGGAATCTTTCCACAACTTGATTCTTGCCAGTATCCGGTGATCCTCCTCCTTGGTATGTGTCACCCACCTCCTTTCCAGACCTCATGTGCTCAGCAAACAGGAGCTGTGCTCCACCCCGTAGGCTCTCAGTGACGTTCTTCACACAGCTGTCTGCTCTCACTTCTGCTTAGCCTGTGCCTTGTGAGCTGGGGGGGCGGAATTCAGCGCGGTAAACCTGTTCTAGTGCACTGTCAAGAAAACAGAACGCCCAAACAAAAAAACCCCAACCAAACAAAAAAAACCCCAACAATTTAAGGTCTGCTTAGAAATATTGGGGTGTCTTTGAAAATGCCTGCCTAGTTATGTAGGCTCGTAACAGCTCCTCCAGTTCTGATGTTGTTTGTGTGCCTTTTAGGAATACATGCAGTTCCGTACAGTAGGCACCAAGACCAAGATCTGCAAGCTCACGCTCCGCTGGCCCTGTCCGATGACTTTTGCTGCCAAGGGCCGTCGCAAGGTGGAGGCAGAAAACAAAGCAGCGGCACTGGCCTGTCAGAAGCTTAAGGTAAGTGCACATGGCTCCTACATCCCATGTCTACAGTGTCTGTGACCGTATTTGAGCCTGATGGGGTGATGCCTGAAACTTTCTGATCTTTGACTTCATGCTTAATAAACATGTATTTCTGAACCTTAGGATTCAGTCCAAACTGCTGTTGTACCCCTCTAGTGTCTCATCTGTGATGACTCCTTGAAGGCTCTTGTGCTTGTTTTGAGCCCTCCATAAGCCGATGTGTAGGGAAGTGTTAGTCTGTTCTCCTGGCCACCTTGCTGCTGTCTGCTAAGACAGACTGTCTTCTCATTCTTGTAGGTGGGCTAATCCAGACACGTTGCTGCAATAGTTTTGCTGCAGACTTTGGAGTCAGCAGAGGGGACAGTCCAAGAAATAGTGTAGGACTTACGAATTATCACAACATACCAGAACCATAGCAAGAGTTAACAGCCCTTGCAAGAGGGTTTTGTTAGATATAATTGTCGCTGCTCTTTCTTTGATGGGTCTGTTTAAGACCTTCTTGTGAGCGTTGTGTTGGGGACAGGTAGCAGTTGACTCCGGTGTGTCCATTTCACCAGAGTTGAGATGGGATTGTGTCTTGTTTCTTGCTATGGCAAAAGCAGGAAGTGATGGAGTTGAGATACGGGGTAAGGAGTTAGCCCATCCGAACCTGTAGGACCCCTGTGTTTTATATACCAGCACTTCGTATGCAGCAGTCTTGTGTCTGATAGTGTTGTTTGCCTCTTCCTTCGCAGAGTCTTGGCTTGGTGGACAAGAATAACAACCCCCTCAGCCATGCTATGTACAACATGACTTCACTCCGGGAGCTTGGTGAGAACCAGAGGAAACCCTGCCACATCAAAGTCCCCGAAGCTACCCTGCGCAAGATTGAGAACTATCTGAATCACGTAAGGCTTGCTCAGCTGTCTGAGAACCACCTTTGGCTGATCCCATTTAACGTCAGGAATTGCATGTGGGTTGAGAGCTTCATGTCAAAATGTTGAGGGAATTCGTGGCTTGATAGTTTGCCACAAAAACTGATCAGTCTCTGCTGACCTTTGGGGAAGGGAGACCCTTCGTGGGCAGTGGGTCTTCTCTGTATCCATCTGTGACATTTGCTCGCATTATTTGGCTTTTGGGATGTTATGGAGTGCCGTTTTGGCTTGCTTATAGCCTCCTTTGTAGGCTTAGGAACGCTGCCTCGTGCAGGTGTTGGTTCCGTTAAACTCTGGTTGTGCCTTGTAGCTTTACAAGGACGAGGTGCCGTACTTGCACATTTCCCTTGGGAACGTCTCTCACGGTATCGTACATTAGTGGTGGGTGCCGGTCCCCAGGCACCTGGCGGTGCTTTCACCCAGGAGATCCCTCTTCCTGGTGGACCAGTGGTGAACAGACGCCCATGGGAGCTGAAGCAGGGTTCCTTAGGAGCATTCACTGTCAAAGCAGGAGTTGGTGCTAAGGTAAGATGAGGTTGAGCGTAGCTCAGGT
The DNA here is from genome assembly GCA_013400755.1 of Pelecanoides urinatrix. NCBI lineage: Eukaryota > Metazoa > Chordata > Aves > Procellariiformes > Procellariidae > Pelecanoides > Pelecanoides urinatrix. The sequence goes on along the minus strand of VZTQ01013424.1, from coordinate 243,370 downwards.
ACAAATGTGTGTAGTTTATTGAAGTCATTGAAAATAATGCCCTTGTTTGGAAGTTGGCAAGCCACGATGCAGCACGGATGCCGTACTCTTGGGCCTGAACAGTGACGATCTCGGGCAATCTTTGCAGTATCTTACAGATGCTGTAAAGTAAACGGAGCAGTAGTGAACATCCTAGAAAGCCAAGACTGTGCTTAAGACAGCAGCTTTGAATGACCTGCTGTAAGTGAGTGAACCAAGGGCTAGAAAAGTTAGAAAAACAGCAGCATCTTGAAGGAACTTGGTCTGCCTCCCATGAGGCTTACACGAACATGAGCTGTCACACTATGCGTGGGAGGGATGGCTTTGCGACTCTGAGTGAGGCTGAATCCAAAAGTACTGATTTGTAGCTGAACTTTTCATCCTGCAAACAGCTGGGCCAATGCTTTGATTTGTGTTCTGGACAATTCCTGACCTATTGTTGCTCCTTCTAGTTCTTCCTGTGGGATGTGGGACTTCTGTTTTTTCTTTTGCCAAGATAGAATATTTCTGGCTTAGCCAAACTCGTATGTTTTTGTGCAAGTTACGTGTCTGGGCTTCCTGCGGGAGAGAAGGGTGGTGGTGTAACTTGATAGTTTCCAAAAGTTGTCTTTGAGGGGCCATTGCATCACTTGCATAAAGTGTAGCCGCTGACTTGGGAAGCTTAAGTTACTGTTTTGTGCCTGTCAGTTCAGGCATCAACACTAATACCTCTCTTAAAATAGGGGACGCAATGAGGAAAATGCAGGGAGCTGCCCAAGTTAGTTCTCTCTTTAAATAACCTCAACTCAGAATGTAAGTGGCTGAGTTACCTAAAATCTGAAGAGACTTTGGCAGAGCTTCATGGTCACGGCAAACCTTTGTGGTCACTGCAAAGCCAATCTGGCTGAGTCTGTTCCGGGCAGACTTGAAACAACAGTTCTTGTTTCCTTCTGTCCTTCTCAGGACTGGTACTAATCTTTTTGTCCCTGCAACTTTCTCTGTCTCTCCCAGTATCCAGTGGACATCAGGGAATCCAGGCCCCGGATTGCTGATGACATGATGAACCTGAGCAAGGAATCTGGTGCGATAAGTGATGCAATCACGGGGAAGACATATATACCCATGTTGGAAGCAGAGGAAGTGCGCCTTAGCCAGAATCTCCTGGCCCTCTGGAAAAGGAGAGGATCCTCATGGCAGGAGAGCCACCCACTGCCAGTAGATCCTCACAAGGACACCATCTTATCAGCCATTGAGCAGAACCCTGTAGTGGTAATAGCAGGAGACACGGGCTGTGGGAAAACCACAAGGATCCCTCAGCTCCTGCTGGAACACTACATCCTGGAGGGACGTGGCGCCCGCTGCAACGTAGTGATCACCCAGCCAAGGAGGATCAGCGCCATCTCGGTCGCCCAGCGCGTGGCCCAAGAGTTGGGTCCCAACATGAGGAAGAATGTGGGCTACCAGGTGCGACTGGAGAGCAAGCCACCCGCCAGGGGAGGAGCCCTGCTCTTCTGCACCGTGGGCATCCTGCTGCGGAAGCTGCAGGGGAACCCCAGCCTGGAGGGGGTCAGCCACGTCGTGGTCGATGAGGTCCACGAGCGAGACGTCAACACTGATTTCCTGCTCATCCTGCTGAAAGGCATCCAGAAGCTCAACCCTGACCTGCGCCTGGTCTTAATGAGCGCCACAGGAGACAATCAGCGTTTCTCGCATTACTTTGGGGATTGCCCTGTGGTCAAGGTGCCGGGTTTCATGTACCCAGTGAAGGAGTACTATCTGGAGGAGATCTTGGCCAAGCTGGGCCGGCACCGACACCGGCACTACGAGATCAAGGTGGGTGTGCAGCGTGGTGGTTAAGCTGTTTCCCTTGGATGAGGCACCGACTTCTGGCATATCAGCAGGGGAGAGTTTGGGCCTGGAACTGGTCCCTCTTTCCTGTGGTTGTTGGACAGCGTTTGCTTAGCTTTAATTCCACGTCAACCCTCGTGAGGTAAAGTCAGCTTAGTAGAATCCCAGAGTATAGAATCATAGAACAGAATCACAGAATCACTAAGGTTGGAAAAGACCTCTAAGATCATCGAGTCCAACCGTCAACCCCCCATGCCCACTAACCCATGTCCCCAAGCGCCTCATCTACACGTCTTTTAAATCCCTCCCGGGATGGGGACTCCACCACTGCCCCGGGCAGCCTGTGCCAAGGCCTGACCACTCTTTCAGGAAAGAAATTTCCCCTCGTGTCCAACCTAACCCTCCCCTGGCACAACTTGAGGCCGTTTCCTCTCGTCCCATCGCTGTTACTTGGGAGAAGAGACCGCCCCCCCCTCGCTCCAACCTCCCTTCAGGCAGTTGCAGAGCGCGAGGAGGTCTCCCCTCAGCCTCCTCTGCTCCAGGCTGAACCCCCCCAGTTCCCTCAGCCGCTCCCCATCAGACTTGTGCTCCCGGCCCTTCCCCAGCTCCGTTGCCCTTCTGTATTTTGATTAAATTGTGGATAAAGGTGACTTCAGATTTGGGTCTAACATACTTTTGTCTCTCTTTAATGTGAAGTTTGTTTATGTTTGAGTAGGCTAACAGCTTATTGTACTTGTGTATGTACATGCATAGATGCAGACTTGAATGTTTGCATACTCTGCAAGCCTGGTCCAAGACTAGGATGGTTATGGCTTACAGCAGTCTTACCTAAGTGCTCACCATCCTGCATGACTGAACTCCCTGATTGCTGCTTTTTGCAACTAGTCTTGCTGTTCCTCTGGAAAACGCCCTACAGACGTACTCTTTGCTGTGGGTAATCTTACTTCAGTTGTGGGTCATGGAGTCACAGAATCATTGAGGTTGGCTGGGACCTCTAGACATTTTCTAGTCCAGCCTGCTGGATGAGAAGCTGTCAGCCCATTTCTCCAGCCTGCAGAGGTCCCTCCCTATGGCTGAGCCACCATCTGGTGTATCAACCACTTCTCCCAGTTCTGTATCATCAGCAAACTTGCTGAGGATGTGCCGTTGCCTTCAGGGCGATCTTCCTGTTTCTGATGTGGCTGGGATTTTTACCTGCGCCTTTTAAGCTGGCCTGATAGGTATGTTCCAAATTACTGAGAGAGACAAAAGCTGCTGCTCTGCGCCTGGTGGATTTGAAGTCCCAGGTGCGGAGTCTTGTCCCCAAAAATTTCAGGTTAATTTTTGTTACTTGTTAGGTGCTGTTCAGTAGAGATACACAAATCTCAGTTAGCTTCCAAGTCTGCAGAACGGGAAGGGGACTGTATATTCTCACTGCACAGCAGAGGAAACTGGCAGCAGTTGTGACCAGAGCAGGTTCCAGATGGAGCCAAAACCAGGCTCCTGAGGTTCCTGGCTCCTAGTCCCGGGCAGGCCATCCAAGTACAGGCATTTGCTCTCTCCAGAAGATACTCTGGGAGGCTGTGTGCCTTTCTGCTGTCTGCTAGATTGCCGCTCATTTATCTCCATGTGTCCTCCTGTTTTATCCAGCAATCAGATGATGAATGTGTCCTTGATCTTGATCTGATCACCGACCTCGTACTCCAGATTGATGCCCACGGAGAACCAGGTAGATTCTGCCTTGCCCCCTTGCTCTTTCCTTTTGCTGGAGGGGAAAAAAGTGAACCCTGCAGAGCCCAGACCCTTTGCAGAGAAAACACGATGCTGAGCTGACTTCTGCAAGGCCACCTTGAATTCCTGTTAAACTGCATGGTCTTGAGCAGTGTGGCATGAACTAATTCTGAGTCTTTGGCTAAGGCAACATCTGAGTCCTCAGTGTCTCAGCCTTAGTGTCCTGAGATGCAGCTGTTCCTGGGGTGAAGGGCAAGACTTGACTGTGCTCCAGCAAATTGTGCAACCTTGTGCTGCACAACTTCGTTATTTTTCTGTATTGGAGACCCATCCCTGTTAAATATCTTTGCCTGGGAGGTAATGTTTTGGTGAAGAAGGCAGGACTCTCAGATGACTTCTAAGAGTTTTAAGTGTTTCAAAGCTAGTAGAAGGTATTCACTTTCAAACTACAGGTAGCCTGGTTTCGTTCTGGCTTTAAAACCTTGCCCTAACGAGCTCACAGAAGCAGATACAGCATAGTAGGTATGGAGTCTAGACAAACATTCCCCTGGGTCTGACTTCCCATAATGGCTGTATCTGTCATTTGTTCACGATAAGTATTATGCAGGTTTCCTTAGCAATCAGCTGTCAGGGGGCATCACAGACCAGGGCCCTGCTTTTCTTTGGGTTTCTTGGGCTAAAGGTTGCTGTGGACTTGGGGAAATAACTGGTGTCCCTTCTGTGCAGCAGAAGCGGTTTCTGTGTCTCCCTCTGGGGAAAAGTGCTTGGATTTCTAGGTCGCTTGTTCTTAACTCTTGCTCTATTTCAGGTGGGATCCTCTGCTTCCTCCCCGGTTGGCAGGAAATCAAAGGAGTGCAGCAGCGCCTGCTAGAGATGCTCGGATCTCAGAACAGCCGGTACCTCGTCTTGCCAGGTGAGATGGCAGCGCCAGACCTTTTCTCCCCAGGATTCGGGAGAATGGACGGGCCAATTGACTTGATGAGCCCCTTCAGCTGTTGCACTCTGATACAGAGCAAGCTTGTATGCTCGGATGTACGTACCTCTTGTGTAATTGTGCATGTTAAGCACAACTAACTCCTCCTAGCAGAGGCCATCCAAACCTGTATGTGATCAAAGAAACTGGCTTCCTGTTTGCCTCCAGCAATTCAGAATTGGGCAAGGAGGAAGCTGCTAAATTCTGCATTGCTGTAGCTGCACGCTGAGCCTACACAGAAAAGATCTTCAAGACCTGTTTTGTGGCATGGAGGTGTACTCTGTAGCTCAGCGTTCATTAGTGAATTTAACGTTCTCTATCCCAGGAGGGAAATTTGTAACAAAAGCCAATATTGCTCTGCGTGGCTGTGAGATTATGGGTTTGGTTTATTTGGGGTTTTTTTTTTGTTTGTTTTTTAACAGTCCTCCCTATTCAGTGTCAAATAAGACCAGCCAGGGGCACAACTTTGAGCAGCTCAGTTGCTAATAAATGCAGGTGGTGTTTTGTGAAAACTGCATGTTCTTATGCTCCCCTGCTGTTTTGTGCAGTTGCTGGGAATTTCTCCGTATCACTGATCTGTAATAGGGCAAATATTTGATATAGAAGAGTTACAGGCCCTTGCTGATAACCGTTTTTGACCAAGTGAAACCAAACGACAATGAGGATATCCCATTCCCCTGCCCTGTAGGTCTTTTGAAAAGGGGGAGCTGCAGAACTGGACTGTGGGAGGGAGTGGGACTTCTGCCTGGGGCCCAGGGGTGTTCTGGGGGTGCCATTAGCCTGTCTGGGATGGGAGGCGGTCAGAGCTCCTGCTGGTGTTGAAGCAACTGAAATGAGGCCTTCCCTAACGATGTGGAAGATTTTTCCTGGGGTCTGGCTGGCAGGAAACTGCTAACAATGACCATCAGTATTACCAGTGGTGTTCCCACCCCTGTCCCCCATTTCTGGAAGCGGGAGGTGATGGTAAAAGAGGGCTGAGAAAATCTGCCCACCCTGGCCTTATGCTGTACAGCAGCTCAGCAGGGCAGGACTGACTGGTTTTTATCTCCTTAGTGCACTCCAACATCCCCATGATGGACCAGCAGAACATCTTCCAGCGGCCTCCACCTGGCGTCAGGAAGATCGTCCTGGCCACCAACATCGCTGAGACCTCCATCACCATCAATGACATTGTCCATGTGGTGGACAGTGGCACGCACAAGGAGGAACGCTACGATCTAAAGACCAAGGTACTGATGCTTTCTCGCCTCTAAATGCATTTGGGACATAATGGAGCTAATGGATGTTTTCAGAGCAACATTTGAGATGCCATTAATTGGACGATAGAGCTGCTTCCCATTTGGCCCTTGAGGCACTGGCACTGTGACCCTGTTTGGGGACAGAGTGTTTGACTCATCGTTCACAGAGTGTTTGCCTTCACCAGGCTCCCTGCCAGGCTCCCAGTCGATTCCTACTGAACAGGCAAAAGTCTGGTGTCTTCAAAGAGATCTGAGGCAAATCCTGCTCCCTTCCCATCTCTCTGTCTAACATCTGTAACTTTTCCATTTGCTTTCTGCCTTTTTCTATGATTTCACCATAAACTGCTCTTGTTTGAAGCTATCTTGACCTCAGTGCCTTAGCTTGTTAGTCAGCTTTAAGCGGGATGGTTTACACTGCTCTCAGGCCACGTTTCTGGCGGCGTTGGGCCCTGCAAAGGCTCTTGTGCGTACGCTTTCGTAACAACGTGAAGGCAGCTGCGCCACTGTTGCCCTTGGAAGAAGGGATTCTGGCTGTTCGCTGCTGCCCCTTCCCCTCCCTGTGCTAGAACATCTTACAGGGCCAGGTGGCGATTCGCACCTTGGAACAGTTCTAGTTTAAAACCAACCTATTTATATTTGCCCCGTTTTAATCCAGTTCGTCTCGCAGCGCAGACCCTGCCTGTGCTAGCACGCAGCAGGGCTGGCGTGGGGGAAAGCAGGGACCAGGCTTCGCTGGCAGCTCCGGCAGAGCAGCCCGGGGGAGCGCGGGGGTGCGGGGCTGAGGCAGGTGCCCAGCAGATGGCATCAGGGTCTCGCCCGTGCACTGAGCGGCTCAGGCCTTCATGCTGCTGCTTGCTGGAGACCGGCGTTGCGAGGTGCAGGAGAGTGGGAAAAGCTTCCCTTGTCCTTTAGCGGGATGGTTGATCAGTCGTGAGGAGTTTCCGAGGTCAGTGGACTGGATGGAAGGCTGCGTTTAAACAGGACAGAGAGCCGTGAGAGCGTTCCTGCCTAATCCTTCTTCTCCTAGGTGTCCTGCCTGGAAACGGTGTGGGTGTCCAAGTCAAACGTGGTGCAGAGGCGAGGGCGTGCTGGCCGCTGTCAGTCGGGATTTGCCTATCACCTCTTCCCTCGCAGCCGCCTGGACAAGATGCCAACTTACCAGGTTCCAGAGATCCTACGCACCCCACTGGAGAACCTGGTGGTTCAGGCCAAGATCCACATGCCGGAGAAAACAGTAAGCACAGTACATGCCCGCAAGACTTCAGCCGACTGAACCAGCAGGATGCGGCCTGCCTGGTGCCGGTTCCAGAGACGTGATTTGACCGCAGACATGAGTAGGAAAACCCCAAGATGCTGATGACTTTAGTTCTTTTAACTAACTCCTAACTTTTAACTAGCTTTTAATTTCTAGGGAAGTTAAGACCAGGAAATGTATAGGTTACTTAGATTACAGAGTATGTCTAAAAGACTGCAAGAATGGAGAGGGCTGAGCTCATATCCCTGTTGGCAAACAAAGAGGGAACTGGATTGCAGTCTGGGGCCCTGGGGCAGGGCAGTGGGCTCCCCAGGGCTCTCCCACACTTCTCTGTGGGAAACGTGCCCTTTTTTTTTCTTTTCCCTTCCCCCCGCTGTGTTGCAGGCAGTTGAATTTCTCTCCAAGGCTCTGGACAGCCCTGACATCAAAGCTGTGGATGAAGCGGTGATCTTGCTGCAGGAGATTGGTGAGCTAATGCTGTGTCCTGGTGTGGGTGTGATGGAAACATGTTTGCTGTCTAAACATGGGAAGTGGGAGTTGGCACAGGATCCCGTGGGACAGACTGGGCAGGATTGACCCTAGATAGGGATGGCAGCTGATAGGGACTTCCCAAACCTCACACGTTGTGGTGCTATCTTATTCCCCACACTGTGTTGCTCAAGAACTGGGGAGAATTTCTCCATGTTTAAAAAAAGAAAGGGGGGGAGGGCAGAGAAAGAAGAAAAGCTGGGATCTGAAGTTCGTAGCTGGGGTCTTGTGGGTTGTCATCCGGCTGTTACAGCCTTTTCTTTGGCCTCGGGTCAGTTAGACCTGGGAGGTTCTGGGTGCTTACTGTGTGCCTCTGCTGGAGGTTACACCAAATCTTCCAGGCCCCGAGGCGGGTTCTCCTGGCACCTCCCCGAAGCCACTGGCCACCACTTTGGCCCCACTCGATGCTAATGGATGTGCCCTCGCGGGCGGCTCTGTTGCAGGTGTGCTGGACCAGCGAGAAGCCCTCACCACTTTGGGCAAACGCCTTGCCCAGATCTCCACAGATCCTCGGCTGGCAAAGGCCATCGTCTTGGCGTCCATCTACCGTTGCCTCCACCCTCTGCTCGTCATTGTTTCCTGCCTCACCCGGGACCCCTTCAGCAGCAGCCTGCAAAACCGCGCAGAGGTGGACAAGGTGAGGAGCCGCTCCTAGAGGAAGGTAGGGAGCAGGTAGGGAAGGGGCTGCCGCTTGGCTGACACGTGTCTCTGTCTCCCAGGCCAAGGCTGTTCTGAGTCGGGAGAGCGGGAGCGATCACCTCGCGTTTGTCAGAGCTGTGGCAGGCTGGGAGGAGGTGCTGAGACGCAGAGACAGTCGTGCCAGGGATAACTACCTGCAGGACTATTACCTGTACGGCCCCAGCCTTCGCTTCATCAATGGTGAGTCCCAGAGGCCTGCTTCTCTCCTCTGTCCTCTGAAAAGGCTGAAGAACGCGGTGCAGGAATGGGGTAGACTGGGCGGGTGACTGCTGGACTGGGCGCAGGTTCTGGCTTTGGCACTCGTGAGTGCAGACGTAGCCCTGTGTGCCGGGGAGGCCACAGGCGGGACAGGTCTCCTGCCCCAGCGCCGAGGCTGAGCCTCCACCAGCACACGCAGCTGGTGCTGCCCTGCTGAGGTTATTTCATTCACAGTGGGGTGAATCTCACGCCCTGGGGCTGTCTTCTCCCTGTAGGCCTTGTCAAGCAGTTCTCTGAGAACCTCTACGAAGCCTTCCTGGTGTCGTCCCCATCTGACTGTACCATGCCCTCGTCCGTATGTAACCAGTACAGTGAAGAGGAAGAACTGGTCAAGGGAGTCCTCATGGCGGGGCTCTACCCCAACCTCATCCAGGTACTGGCTCCCTGCGCTGCCATCACTCTCCTGGGCTTGCTGGTCGCTGCGGGTAGCACAGGGAAGTGTCGAGGTGCCAGAGACGCTTGTGCTTTCTCGGGAGCGTGTCCTAAGCAGGCTGCCTGCTTGTGCTTCTGCGTGCTGCTCCGGTGCTGCCCCTGGATCCCTCCTGGTGAGGAGTCGGCCCCCCAGCCCGCACAGGTCTGTGCTTGGCTGCTTGTCGCTTGGTCTGGGAGCCATTGAGGTGGCATCTTCCTCCTCCTCTTTGCTGCCCCTGCATGGCGTTCGGTGACCGCCAGATCCCGTACTCTGCTAACACAGCGGAGCTTCTGGAAGTGGAGGAAGATACCTGCCCCTACACACGCGTAGGAGAGACGGCTGTCGGGGAAAGCCAGGCTGGCTGCTTGTGGGCAGTGCCTGCTGGTTGTGCAGGTGTTTGAGATGCTCTTCTCGTTTCAGGTGAGACAAGGCAAAGTGACCCGTCAAGGAAAGTTCAAACCCAACAGCTACGCGTATCGGACAAAGGCTGGCACCGTTCTGCTCCACAAGTCAACAATCAACAGGTGGGTGATCTGTGTATGTCTGTGACCGTGGGACGGCGGGGAACCCCACACCATGCACTTCGCAGCACCAGCTGGCTGTGCTGAGGACCCCGGCACTGCCTCCGACACGTGTGCCCGCACCGGAGTACAGCCCGTCTCTGCCTGCGGGTGACGAAGCTGTTCCCCTCTGCAGGGAGGCCTCCAAGCTGTACAGCCGCTGGCTCACATACTTCATGGCGGTGAAGTCCAACGGTGGGGTGTTTGTGCGGGACTCCTCCCAGGTCCACCCGCTGGCCGTGCTGCTCATGACTGACACGGATATCCACGTCCGAGGTGAGTGCTGCAGCAGCGGCGGGGCTGACGCCTCCGCCTGCACGTCCTCTTGTGCCGCTGCGGGCTCCTCCTGACACCCCAGGCGCCGTCTGAGGGGCTGGAAGGTGGCTACCCCTGATCCCTACTGTGAGCAGCTCTGCTTCGTATCTTCCCCTGCTTTCTAAGCCTCTTGCTTTGGCCTGGGTGTTGCTGTAATGGGGCCGCAAAGGCGATGATCTGTGAGCTGTTCTCAGCTGTAGCTCTCCGGGGAGACAAGGAAACCAAGCCACAGGCAGGCTGAGCAAGCAGGCTTGCGCCTGGAGGCTCGTCCTCGGGGAATGAGGAGTTGAGCTGGTGTGGGGGGAGGAGTGAGCCCTTCTCCCCGTGGATGTGTTGCTTTAGCCCGTGGGTTTTTGGCAGTGCCGCGGTTGGTCTCCAGCCCTCGAGCTCGGATGGGCTGTGCGATCAGTCACCTCCTATGGGAAACAGCGGGAGGATCCCAGTGAGACGGGTCAGAGTGCTGCCTGGCTTTTGTGGGAACTGTTTGGCCCAGTTGAGTCCCCGGACTCTGGGCTAAAAGGGGAAGGACCCGCGCTGCCCCTGGTAACGGTGGGGGAGAGGGCCGAGCGGCCAGCATGGGCTGGAACAGGTCAGCACCGTCCCTGCTTCTCACTCCTCTCTTCTTCCCACTAAGATGATGGCTGGCGAGCAACAGTCTCCCTGACAGACAGTGATCTCCTGGTGCTGGAGGGAGACTCCTACACCATCCGCCTCCTGCGTGATTTCCGTGTGTCGCTCTCCAAGATGGTGGAGACGTGCCTGTGCTACGAGATGGCAGCCATCCCCGGGGACCTGCACCACCAGCACAGCCAGCTGCTCGACATCCTGGTGGATCTGCTCAAAGGCCCTCCCGGCAGCTTTGGCGCTTAGGCAGAGCTGGAGGATTGTGTGGGGACTTGTAATTTGTATAAAGATGTTCACAAATGTTTATTTAAATAAAGTTCTATTTATCCCTTGTGAAGTCATCTCTCTCCATCCTAGAAGATTAATGTTGTCTGAATCTCCTGCTGTCGGCTCCGTGCATGGTCACCGCGTAGGAGGAACCAGCGCAGTACCGCCTGGAACGGACTGGAAGTGCCGATGGACCCTGACGCGAGCTTCGCGGACACCCCCCTCCTCCGCTCTGAACGGCGTCGGTGCCTGAACTGGAAAGCAAGGACGCGGCTGCTGCGGGCCCTCCTCTGCCCCATCCCCACGGGGCCGGGCTGGAGCAGCTCTGCCGCGGGAGCTGCCGCCGGCTGAAGAGGACGGACGGACGGACATCTTGGCTTGCGGCTGTGCCTGCTGCCGGGGCCGGGCAGAGCGTGGATCCAGCAGCTCTGGTGCAGGGTGGTGATCGTTGTCGTCTTCGCTCTCCCCGCGCCGGGTGCCCTGAGGACGTCGGAGGGGAGGAAGCCCTGAAGGCGCCGGACGCAGGCGACATTCCACGCGGGATCTCCGAGCCTCACGGCAGGGCCCTGCCACCCCACAGCACGAGCGCAGTCGTGCCGTTATGAGTGTGAGCTGTGACTTGTCGTTCCTAAACTGCCTGTACTTTTTGTCCTCTTGCGTTGTTATTATTTTTTTATTATTATTTCTTGTTCTCTCTACGTCAAGGAGGCCGGATCCCTGTAATTTGTGCAACACAGGGCGTGATTGTAGATGCCAGTCTGCCTGTGAGCGCTTTCTCCTGCGGGAAGCCAGGAGCATAGGCACAAAATTCTTTGTTTTCTATGAACAGGGACCATATTTCTGTGGAAAGAGGATTGTGACAGGCACACATTAAATGAGAAATCTGGAGTTTAATCCCAGCTTTGCCTTGGATTCCCTGTCAAATGAAGACGGCGACCTACCTCACAGGGCTGTTGTGAGGCTTCATTAATGTTTGTAACGCATGCGAGCCCTCGGGCTGGACAGTGCGGGAGAGGAACGAGTACTTCGCGCTTGGTTTGCAGGCGGTGGGGCCTATAAAGGGTTGTGCCCGGATGGGGTGGAAGCGAATGGTGCTGGAGGGACGGGCGGCCGCTGCTCTCCCCAGCAGCTGAGCAAAAGGCAGTCGCGGGGCCTGGGATCATTTGTTTTTATTCACCATTTCTTATGCTCTTTGTATCTGAAACCAATGCGAGGTTTGACCGCAGCAGCCGGGGCACGCTCTGCCGTGCTCCGCCGGGCGATGGAAGTGGCAGGAATCCGTCCGCTGAGGGACGGGAGCTGCCTTCCTTGGGGGCCACCGTTTGGTTCTCCCAGTTGTTCTCTACTAAGATTTAATTTACTCGTCATGGGCTTTAATTATCGGAGCTGTGGCCTCTGCCATCTGAACTGATGTCCTGTAGCGGGGGGTGCGGGAGCCCCGCGGCTCCAGCGGCTGGGGGCGAAAAGCACAAGGGCGGGGGGGGCTGTGGGGGCTTGTGGCCAACTCCAGCAGCGGGAGCCGGGGCTGGAGGCGGCTCTGGCTCCGCTCCGCGGGGCCCTCGGAGTCCTGCAGCCTGTGTTCACTCGAAACTTTTCATCTTCATTTCACTTGCTTGAGGTTGTCACTATTATTTGACCAGTGTTTGTTTCTTTTGGCCTGTATAATGGGCAGTATGGTTTTCCCTTCCAGCAGGTTTAAAAAAAAAAAAAAAAGAAAAAAAAAAAAGACTAAGCTATTGTCTAAATGGTTCAGAACTAGTGTGATATTGGGATACTTCAGTGGCTGTTATGTGATACTGGATCTTTTTACAACATAGATTAAAGACAATAAAAAGGGATAGAGTAGTAACTGCCTCTGTCCTCTTCATTCTTTTTTTCTATTTATTTTCTTTTTTTTTCCCCCCAATAGCTGAGTAGAGTCTGAAGCTGCTCGTTTCCTTCCTGCTGTTCCCGGGATGGGGAAGCGCAGCCACGGCTGCTCTTCCTCTGCTGGGAGAGGCGCGGGGGAACCCCCGCCACGTTGTGTGAGACCGGGGAGCGCCGTGGCTGCGCTGGCCCCGCAGGCCTCCGAGCTCCTGCAGGGGGGAAGGCGGCCGAGGTCGCTTGGGGTCCGGCGTGAGGGGCAGCGGCCGCGGTGACGGCAGTGCTGTAGTTCTGCTCTCCGCTAACACCTTTGTGAGCCGGATGCGAGCAGAAGGGTCTGGGGGGGTCACAGACACCTCGCAGCAGCCGCGGCTGCCAGAGGCCACGCGGCTGCCAGAGGCCGGGGATTTCCACAGCGGGGCTGGGGGAGCCGGGGGGAGCCGGCTGCGGGGCACAGGGACTTGGGGGAAGCCTCCCTTCCCTCCGTGGGTCAAAGCCCTGTCAAGGGCAGGGCTGTTTGGGATCTCGGGCCACATCCATCCAAGGTAGAAAACCTTTCTTTTTCTAAGAGCGAGCAAGGGGGCACCTGCTGCAAGGCAGCGGTGGCCCCTCAGGGCCCCCCTTTACTCACAGCCGTGTGCAGGACCCTGCGCTTCCCCTGGAGCCGGGCTTGGCCACTGCTCGAAGAGCAGCCGGGTGGGATGGGCAGAAGGGCCGGTGCCAACGCAAACTGTGTGTGCCGGCGGCTTTGCCCGCGGGCTGTACCGGCCGCGCTGCTCCACGCGCCAGCACCAAGGGCTCATGTTGGCCACGGCGAGATGGCAGGGCCGTGCCTGGTGTGACACCCTCCCCGCTGAGCCCAGGCTGGAGAAGCAAAGCCAGGACAATTTTCCTGTGCTTGAAGTCATTGGAGACAACAAAATTGCTTCACCCCCTTCTTCATGCCTTCCTCTGCCACCAGCAGGACATCAGGTGTCCCCTGACTGTGCCAACACCCCCCACCCGGCCTTCCCAACCCCCCACAAACTCACGCCCAAGCTGAGGAGGAACATCTAGAAGCTTTATTTCAGCTTTATTTCAACCCTTTACAATAGTAAGAATCACAACATCAAATCAGGAAATGTTGCTAAGGAGACGACAGTCTTACAGCCCCTCGCAGGAGGGCGAGACAGAAAGGCAGAAGCAAACTGGTATGAATTCACCCCAAGGCAGGAGGGGCTCTGCCCCCGGCCCCCCACAGAGCTGTTGTCTCAGGCCTTACACCCATGCACTAACCCCCCCCCAGCCCTCGCCTCCCTCCCCTCAGCACCACCCCACTACAGCACAGGTACAGCCCGGGCACTCGCACCCTCCTCGGGCAGCACGGTGCACCCACCGCCAGAGAGGAGACGGTGCTGCCACAGAGTAATCCTATGACACAAAATAATAATAATAATTATAATAATAATAATAATTAATAATACGTCACATTTAGAGAACACTTTACACACTGCTCACTCCTCACAACAGCCTGGTGAGGTAAGTAGTATCATCCCCACCTTGCAGATGGGGAAACTGAGGCAGAGAGGTTAAGTGACTTCCCGAGACCACAGAAGGAGCCAAGAGCCGGGATCAGCCCTCCTGGGTCCTGCGCCCCGAGCCCTTGTCTCCAGCCACACTGTCCTCTCGGTCTAACCCCCCCCAACACGGTCATTTCCCCACTACGTCATTACTGGTTGTACCTATGTTACGGGGTAATCGAAGCTGCAGGCAATGCTGGGGTGGGACAATCACAACGGGTGCAAGACAGGAGTCTCGTGTCTGATCTCTTACTCTAGACACCAGCTGGTGGCCAGCGAGACTCGTGTGAGGGAGATTTGAAAGGCAAATGCTTATTCTAGCTGGATTTCAGGTGGTGAGGAGGAAGGAGAGACGGAGCACGCCTTCCGCTGCTGCCTCCCATCGCCGTTTTCCACCCCACCCGCAGGCTGTCGGAGCAGGAGGGCTTTCGGGTGACATTTCTCCCAAGCCTGGAGGCTGCTGGCCTCAATACAGCTACGGCCACCCGGCCTTTTGCAGGGATAGCGTTGGACAGCCGTGGCTGGCTCAGGAGGGGCTCAGCCATTCCCTGCTTCCACCTGCAGGGAGGACACAGGAGCCCCTGTCACCCCAAGGATGTCACCAACATCAAGCTCCTGCCGCGCCCCAAGAAAACTAGAAATTCTGCCTAAACGACACAAACACACGAGGGTCCTAGAGCCCCACTCACACACCGACACTACGCAAGGGACAACAGCGAGGGTCAGCGTAGAAAACTACATTCAGTTTGCGGTCAGGACCCCAGGAGAGGCGTGTGCTGGGGGCAGCAGCAAAGCTGCCGCGGCTCCCGGCCTCCTGCCCCTGTGGCCTCAAGCCCACAAACTTGGTTACTTGAATGTACTTTGTTTAACAGTATAAAAAGCCCCAAAGTAACTGTATTACGCCACTGACTGCAGGGAGACACCAGGCTCCAGCAGACAGGACAGCAGCTGAGCAGCCTGGGGAAGCCTCCTGCCTGCCGGGAAGGAGCTCCCAGCCAGCCCTTCCCGCACCGCAGCCCCACCGCAGCCCGCGACCGCTTTCTCATGCTTCAGCAGCTCAGAGGCTCCAAGCCAACGCTCACCCTGACCACGAGCTTAGGTGAGGTCTTTCCCGAGCATCTTGCCTGAGGCAGGAGCGGGCTCCGGCACACCTGGAGCTCGAGTGCTGCCCACGCTGCCTCTGCGCCCCAGCCAGCGGGGACCGAGCCCACCAGTGCCCGACTTCTCCCAGCTCAAAGCCACCAGGCTGCTCCGGCCACCCCAGCCCTCCCCTCTCCCCCGCGCCGCCTTCCCCAAGAGCAGCGTCACGCCAAGCACCGCTGCAGAGAAAGCCAGGACCCACACGAGGCACCTCAGGACAGGAACGTGTACGTTCAAGTTGCATCTAATTCAGACCACAACTCTTTTTTTCCGCCCCCCCCAAGAGAATTTGCTATCTCTAGCCCTAGATCAAGCCAACGGCGAACACAGCTCCTTCCCCTGCTCTGTCCGGGCGCTTGGCCAGCCAGCAGCTTCTCTACAGTCTTTGTTTAAGGTCTCAGCACTAACCAGCTCGCTCCCACCTTTCCAGATAGATAGGAAACTAAAGTCTTTTTCACCACACATGGATCTCTTCCCTAGCAATATGTACAGCTGTTTCCTTCAAATAAAATAAAAAAAAAATAATCCATATTAAAACTGAAGCTGTCCTAGAAAAACCACACCAAACTAGTGTATCTGGATTTAGTTTGTAGCTAAACACAGGCACAACAAGTGTTAGAGAAAGTGGCACAGAAGCACAGGTCGGTTGGTTAGTGTTCAGCTGAACCGTGGGAGAGTCTGGGAAGGTTTGTGCATGTTCAGAGACAGGCCCGAACGCCGCCGCAACCGTATGCAGACACGAAAGCCTTATCCAAGACTGCCGAGTGGTCAAAAAAATCAGTTAAAAGCAATGCCGGGGAGAAGGTGGCGTTACTGCCCCTTTGCAGGGTGTTAGGGGTTTGCTTGACTTTTTTTTTTAGGTTTTTTTTGCAATCTCAGAAGATAAAGTGCAATGTTGCCACTTCCCGTCCTCCTGCAGCACCTGAACCAAGACCAGGACCCTGCTGCCTCCCCTCGCCCCGGCATCACCAGCCCCGGGCAGAGCAGCACGAGGAACGCGACACTTCAGCCTCCACCTCCTCTTTGGTTATAACCGCGACCACCACCGGCCTTTGCCGTCCCCACCTCCAGCCCGCGGCCGGTCCCCGGCCCTGCCCGCCGGCTCCTCTGCCGGGCCGGGGAGCCCGGAGTCGGCTCCAGCCGGCCGGAGCCGTCACCAGCTGCGGCAGGCGGGGAAGCCGGGCTCCGCGCACACCCGCGGGCACCTCTCGACGGCGCCCGCCTGCCCCAGCCCGGAGCAGATCGACGTTATTGCTTGGGGAAGCGCAGCCCCTGCCTTCTCCTGCCGAGGGGATGAGCCTGCTCGCCTCTCAGTCCCTCTCCTCCAAACTTCCCCTCAATTCAAGTGTTGGGGAAAAAAACAAACACAAACCACCCCAAGATTGACAAGATCAAGCTGGTGTTTAGAATTTAGCAGTAAGAGAAAGAAGGAAGCGTCAGCGAAGGGGCAGTGATATATACCGGAGGGCGGCATGCAGGTGAACGGGTGGCCGGAGGCAGCGGCGTTGCAGGCCTCGGGAGCGGCTGGAGGGGCTCAAAGCATCACGAGAGCTCCGCTCTCTGGAGAAAGGAGGTTCCCAACCCCAGCCCCTTCCCCAGCTCCAGCTTTCCCCTCTGCAGAGCCGGCCACGGGTCAGGGGAGCCGGAGGCCCCGGGGCGAGTGTGGGCTAGCCCAGGGCTGGCCTCAGCAGCCGCCAACGCCGAGGCCACCAGCACAGGCAACAGCAGGGCAGGGAGCGGCCAGCTCGGCCGCCTTCCCTGGCTCGGGATGAGAGGGATGTGGCATGGAGGGGGGGAGAGGTGGGGAGGAGGAGGAGGAGGAAGAGGAGGAGGAGGAGAAAGAGGAAGAGGAAGAGGAGGAGGAGGAAGGGAAGCACTGGGAGTTGTCTGGGGTATATATAACCGCCCCTTTCAGGTGCAAATCTGCATTGCTTATTTAAATTTGTATTCAGAGGAAAAAGCACTTATGAAACTAGCAGACGACTTTGATGCAAACTAGTACATTTTAATGCCATTTTATTAGAAATCATGCAAACTTTAATATAAAAAATACAAGTGCAATAAGAATCTTTGTGTGTAAATACAGATTCCGGGTTATCATGTCATTGTCGGCTTCCCAAATATTCCCACAAGCATGAGAAGCTGCAGGCTTCCCTCTGTCCCCTCCTTGAACAGCCCCCCCTTAGCACACGCCTGGTTCAGTTCACTTTGATCCCAGTGTTTTGTTATTCCGCTTTTTTTTTTTTTTTGCTTTAAATTAGTTTGACGACCCAAGAACACTTTTTTTTTTTTAATTTATTTACATTTCATTTCTTTAGTGTCATTCGCAACATGAAACGAGGAGCTCACGCCTCAACGAGTAGGTAAATCTCCTTCCTAGTCAGAGCTGCAACTCCCTGGCGTTCGAAACCTGCCTCCCCTGCCCCAGCCAAGGGCTCTGCCCCCCTCCCAGCCCTCCACAGACGTTCTGCTGCCCCTGCCTCACGCCCCGGGTGAGAGGTGGCTTCTCCCTTCCTCCCCCCCTCGGCCTCCCCCCAGCCTGACGATACGGTTCCCCATACCTCAGCCTCGTTAAAACAACGCACACGCACACCACAGACCTGCTTTTGCCTCGGAACTCACGGCCTGCGTTAACCTGCAACTCCACCGCGAAAGCAGCCTCCTGCCCTTCCTCCAGACCTCAGGCCCTGGCTGAAAAGAGAAATCCCAGGGCTTTGGCTGTGCGAGTTAATAAATAAACCGTCTTTGCCTTGCTAACGCACAGAAGGTCCTAGGCATCCTCCAGGGCTGGCGGTTTGGCCCTACAGGAGGTTTTTTTTACGGGCATCGATTCAACGCGTCTCGTTGCAGTCAACACAGGCTTCATCTGCTCTGTTACAGCAAGTTTTCCTTTAACACAGTCTCGTGCCTTTCATTTCAGACATGGCTTAATCCCATGAATTTGCTCCATCGTTTTAAAATATTAAAAAAAAACCCAAAAACCAACAACAAAAAAGTTACAATTGCTGGATATGTCAATAAGAAGCCAGCACTGCAGCAGCGGTTAATGTCTCTACTCTCCTACGGTTAGGAAAAGGAAAGAGAAAAGGAAACTTAGCATGGGTTTGTAGCACGATAAATCATCAACACATCGTCACAAAGAATAAAAGGTTAAAGTCAACAGTTAAAACAGCCTAACGTGTGTGTATAATATATATCATCATCAAACAGGATCAGCAGAAACTGAAGCGGCAAGGAGGAAGAGGTTGGGTTTGTTTTTTTTTTAAAAAAAAGACAGAAAGAAAGATCACAGCTTATCCCTATTAACTCTGGCCTGGCTTCAGCCACCGGCAGCGCAGGCGAGCTCCTGCCCAGCCACCCGCCGCCCAGGCCGGCTGCGCGTCGCCCCGCTGCTCGGGACAGCGAGACGCAGCCTGGAAATCACCAGATGCCCGTCCCCAACACACGACACTAACACTCAACTCTAGTATCCCCTCAGAAGCAAAAGGGACGAGGCGCAGAGAGGGAAGGAAGCCCCTTCCAGCCAAAAAGGGACCACCAGAGCCCGGCCCGCTGGGGCAGGGGCGAGCCTCCAGGATGCTTGGAGGAGTCAGCGCGGCCGAAAGGGACGCTAGCCCTGCTAAACGCTGTCCCCTTCCCACCTAAAGCCAGACACCGGGTTAAGAGAGCCAAGCTGCGTTACTCTGGGGAGCACGTGGGAGACGGGGCTGGGGGGGGGTCACAAGCCTTGCTGAGAAAGCGCTGCAAGGGGAGCTGGCTGTTGCAGCGGTGACAAGGAGGCGACTGAGCCCAGGCTCTCGCTGACGGATGTGCTACGCCAGGGGGAAGTGCTGCTGGGAAGGTTGGGGGGTTTGGAGACGACGATTTCCGCTCCGTGGTCTGTTCGAGCCTTGGCCTTCTCACGGAACGTCAGCTTGTGAGATTCAATCTGCAGCGACACAAGGGCAGGTGAGAAGGGGAAGGGCAGGAGGAGGAAAGAGGAGGAGAGAAGGGACAGGAGGGGAATGGAAGACGATACCATAATGTCATCATTAGATGCCTGGAAAATAAAAGGCAATTTTCTGAATTAAAAACGGCAGAAAAACCCTACAGACATCGATACAAACAGTTCAACGTTCAGATTACAGCGGTGTGACCAGTGCCCTGGGGCGGCTGCTCTGCCCTGCTGCAGTGCTCTCCCCATCCCACCCGGCAGAGTGCGTAGAGAGAAGGCGCAGGCACTTACTTGTTTCTTGTATCTGAGTCTCGAAGCTCTGAATTTCCCTTTGGTCACCACCGCTCAGGGCAGTGGGCACTGCCGGCCCTACGCCATTCTCCCGCATCTCACTGCCTGCCTGGGCCGCTGTCACCTCTCCGTTCTGAGGGGCTGGCGGGAGCTGCCCTGGCTCCACGCTCCCCTCAGCCTACAATGAGACAACGGGGTGGGGAGGACGACAGGGACGAGTCAATAGAAGATGGGGGTGCAGGGTGGGTGAAGTGCGGGTTCCCGGAGCCCCCTCCGCCCTCCCCAGCTGCCGAGAGACACGCGGGGGTGTTTGGAAGCGGGAAGCAGCCCCTCCGCTCCCTGGGAAGCCGCCGTCCGGCTTCTCGCAGCGCTTCGGTCCCCGCAGACCCATCGGCCCCGCGCTGCTCCCTGCCAGCGCGTCCCTGACCACGGGGTCTGGAGCTCAGCACCCTCTCCCCAGACGCACGCCTGTAACGCCCCGGTGACAGAGGACGGCTGAGGCAAAGGCAGACCCAGGCACGTTGACAGGACTAAAGCGGAGCGCTACGGGGTCAAAAGCGAGCGGGTGGTTTGGCTACATGGCAGTGAAGGAGCCTCCATTATTTGCGGACACATTTATAGACCAGACCCAAATGATACATAGCGGATCCCAAAACAGGAGGGCCAAGTTTGCGCAAAGGCCCTCATCCTCGCTTGATGCCGAACTCTGAACTGGGAGCGCGGTCTTTAGAGAAGACTCTGTCCTGGTCTGTTCTCCTACCACAGCTGATCATCCCACCTGGAGTCACCAACTTCTACCAGCCTTAGAGAAGAGCCAAGTCCTACTGCCGTTAGAGAAGAGACTAACACGCTGGTGGAGCCTGCCGAGAGCAACGCAGAGTTGCCCGGAAAGACATTCGGACACCACCAACACCGCAGGGCACGGCAAGCAGAGAAGATGCCACGCTGGACCAGCCCAGCTCCGGAGCCTCAAGTTTTGGGTCAAGGAATTTGGCAGACCGGGATTAACAGTATCACTTCAGATTAGTCCAAAAAGCAATTGGCTGATGTAACTAGACTAACGCAGGTGATGGGGAAGAGAATAAAACACATGTGAATTAAAAATAAATAGGAAGAAAAAAGGATCCGTTTTGCAAAGTAAAAGATAAGGGAGGTCTGGGAAATCTGATTCCTACAAAGCTGTGTTTACACCATAAAGCATGAAGCTACTTTAACCTTACCATAACTTTTGTAACTTGTGTTTTTATTGTTCATAATATCACCCACATCCTTCTAAACTCCAGCCAGCCAGGACATCCCCTTGCTGCCACGTTCAGCAGGGAGGACTACGGGGAGAGGGTGGCTCCCTCCAGTCCAAAGCAGCTCTGCTCTTACCCCACGTCCTTGTCCCACAAAGTCTGATCCATGGGGAATAATGCTGCGTTCTTCTCGAGTCCGAGTCAGGCCCTCTCCCCGCAGCCCGGGCAGCAAGGCGAGACAGCCGTGGACTGACTCTCTACCTGATTACTCAACAAGCAGCAAAACCAACAAAGAGAGTTATCTTGGAGTTGCCTGATATAGAATCACACAATCACTGAGGTTGGAAAAGACCTCTAAGGTCATCGAGTCCAACCGTCAACCCAACCCCCCCATGGCCACTAAACCATGTCCCCAAGCGCCTCATCTCCACGTCTTTTACATCCCTCCAGGGATGGGGACTCCACCACAGCCCTGGGCAGCCTGGGCCAAGGCCTGACCACTCTTGCAGGAAAGAATTTGTTCCTAATGTCCAAAAAACCACCCGGCCTTCCTCCTGGGGTCCAAGTTCCCACCGTGAACTGACACCAACACTGCAATCAGGTGCTTCTGCAGGAACTACAGGGACCAGGATGATCCAGGACTGGGAGCTCAGCCCCAGCCCCAGCCCTCCTGAGCGTGTGTGCCAGCCCCAAGCGCCGCCTGCCCCTGCTCTGAGATCTGTGGGATGCAACAGGGAAATGATTTGTCTCTGTATTGCAAGGCTAAGTATTAGAGCCCAAAAAAATACTGGATGAGTGTGTCATCGACAGAGACTCTTTGCACCCATGGAGATGGGGGAAAAATAGTTTAAAAAAAACAGACTAATTCTGAACAGGTAAGATTTTAGAACTTCAATGAAAACCCTAGTTACCAGCAAATAGCACCGGTGTACGGACTAGACACTCCAGTACAGCGGAACAGCCAGGCACCGTTACAGCAAGTTCCCTGTCCTTACCAACACACCAGCAGCTTCTCTGGTTCCTTTCAGCTTTTCACTGAGCCCCGATTTGACAGGCTGGAGTTTACACAAAGGACTGGAGATGGGAGAGTCCTGATGTGTCCCCACCAAATGTGCTGGCAGTCACCTCTTGCCTTGTTTTAATGGGGATGATTAAGCACATACTAAATATACTTGTGAATTCTGCTGCATGATCTGCTCTTTAGGACAGGGATTATTTCTTTCAAATTCACACAGCATTTAACACAATAGCTCAACCCGCCTGAACTCGAAACCCTTCCAACAACACAAATGTGCTCAAACAAAACAATGCTGGGACAACCAAGGGAACTCAGTGTTTAGAAGGGGTTTCTTCTCCTCCGCCTTCTATCCTGCTGGGGGCAAAGACTACGTCATATTTTAACAGTTCTGATGCCGGAGCACAGGATTATTTTCTCCACTTCCAGCGCTAACAGCCAATTCAGAAGCAGCGGTGTTTCACATAAAAGCCGCAGCACTAGTGACTACCTAAACATAATCCCCTGCTCTCATCGTGACGTGGCGTGGTAGGTCAAGCCCACCCATCCATCACTCGGTCAGTCAAGGGGGATGGTTTCCCTCCCGAGCACAGATGTTGCTGCAGCGAGACCTGCAACTTGCAGAGCCGAGGCCGGGGGCAGTTTGTGCTCTCATGGGGAGAAGCGCTGAATCACAGCAACGAGAGCGCAACAATCTTTTCTTATCCTCACACAAAGGGGCTTTGGGCTGGGCTGCAGTACAGGTTACGGGCTGAAAACTGCTCCCAGGAGCTGCTGTCTCCCAACACAGAGCACCTTGCTCTCACCAGCTTTACTGGGGGGTATAGAAAGGAGGAAGGGCCACCGGCAGCTTCTCTGATGGGCTCACAGCTTACAGAGCGATGCCTGCTCTCAGATTCTCAGGGGAAGGACGCAGACGGGCAGTAGGAGCTTTCTGAGTAACACCTAGCAGGGAGCCCATTCATAGCCACGGAGCTGGTTCATAGCTCTCTCCTTTTCAACTCCTGGGGTTGACAACAATAAGTAGATGGCTATAAAAAGCTGGGGGTGGAGAAGCCGCACTACATCAACAGCAGGACAAGGAGAACAACCAAATTTAAATGCTACCCTGATGTGCCAGAGCTTGCTGCACTCACCTTCACGGTTCCTCCTGCTGGTAAGTGTCCCACGTTGTCCAGAGAACCCACTTTGGCTTGCGCCTTCTCCTTGAAGTTCAGCTTCTGGTTCTCAATTTTGACATCTCCTCCCCCTAGAACAAGATTGTGTAGAAGTTTATTAATGCCTCCAGAACAGTTCCACCTGAGATCTGTCCCCTTCCCAGCCCCACCGAGGAACCACCTGGGACCCAATGTACTTTGGAGGAGGGACGTGACCAAGTAATATATTTAGTGTCTCAGTCTCTCTCTAGTTAAGGTTAAGAACCAGTAGGATCCAAGGTTGGTGATCTCCAGCTGTGCAGGCCAAGCAAGACGGCAAGCAAGCAGGGCTGCATGGCAAAGCCCTGGCAGTGCCCTCAGGTGGGGAGCTCCACACCTCCGGACAGACAGCTGGACGACACCCACACGCCAACTTCCACACTAGACCTGCTCACGAATCTGTCTGCCCCAGCAGAGGTGTGAAATGCCACTTCCACCCGATCCCACACTGGTGCGTTGGCTAATACCCGCTGCCCACGCCTATCAGTGTCCCTCGCCAAGGTCTCTGCCAGCTCAGCCCATCTGCGTGGTCCTCTGTGCCGGGACACGTTCTGCTCCGAGTCGTTAACTGCGTTCCTTTGCTCGTCATCCGCTCCCACTCCTACTCTGTCACCGGCAGTTGTACGACTGCCTGGACCGACAGCTCGCCCCTGGCGCAGACCCACGTGCCGCTGCCCGAAATCCTCAGGAGGCGGCCGTGCCAGAGGGAGAAGCCCAACGTGGCAACTGGACGGGCACGTCAGGTCCAGGAGAACACGAAGGTCAGAAAAAGCACTGCAGATTGCTAGCAAGATCTTCCTAGATTTAGAACACTGCAGTTCCCATTAATGTATAAGACTGTACGTGCAGTCCATATTCCAGTATGTTTCTCAAAAAAACTATTTAAGTATGGCTAAGCACAACTTTGCTTCCCAGTGACATCATTAAATACTCAGTCCTCAGCAGTTTGGAAGCTTTGCATGGCCAATGATGGAAGCCAACTGATTCGGTCTAACAAAAATCAGTTAAAACATCTGACAACAGATAATTCTGGATGGATTATTCTGCTTTCATCAGCCCCGAACAAGAGCAGTTATTGTCACGCACAGCTTGTTATTACAGAGCACTGAATAAAGAGAGGTCATGTTTGTGGCACCACGTTCTCTAAGCGGAAGCGTGTTTTGAGGCATTGAACCGTGGTGCTCGGTGTGTAAGGCTGAACTCCTTTCAACCTAACAGGCTGGCAGAAAGGGTGCAGGAAACTCCCCGGAGCAGACAAAGACACGCTTGTAGTATTTGGTTTTGGCTTTGGTCAGTGAACTTTGTCCCTTGTGCACAGATGTTTGATTGCCAGGAGTTTTCCTGTGCTGATAACTGTCCTCAGATACGGACAAACCAGCAAAAGTCAGAGAACTGACCATACTTCAGGATGCTACGAAGGTACAGTTCAAACATCTGCCTACAGCCGCAGGACCTTGAACTCGAGACTTGCCTATGCTCCAGCTGAGCGGTGGGCTGGTCACTGCTTGGTTACGACACCTGAGATTCGCAGGAATTCACGCAGAGTAATTGCTGTGTTCTCAGTGGGGAGCAAATAATTCCTGCACACTCATCCCATAATATGTTATTACAGAGCCAAAGGTGTTTTATGTAAGACAGGAGCTGCTACTGAACTGAAAGCTAAAAGAACCTTGTATCTGCTCTGAAGAACTGGAGGGAAGTTACTTTACCCTTCCATAGTGCACATGTTCAGAGAGCCCCAAAGCCCTCTGTAAGCATGGATGAAGCTTCCAGACTCCTGGAATGGTCATGGTAAGTATTCACTTTCTTTTTTTTTCTTTTCAAATGGGGAGGAAAAAAAAGAGAACTGAGTCAAAGCAGTAGATTATCTTCACAGACGAGATGAAATCCCACATCTCCTAATGCCCTTCTCTGCACCAGGAATTGCTAAGCAGCTAGAGGTACTTCTAGAAACACTCCCTGAAAGCAACAAACCCCTTAAACTATTTCAGTCGCAATCCAGGACTATATTTAAATGACTTGCAATATCTGCAGACAAATCATGAGGAAACGGTAAAATTTCTACCTGGCTTATGCTTGATATTTGCTTTAGAGCCACACTTCGAGGACACTTTGGAAAGGTCAACTTTCTTGTTCTGGATCTGCACCTAAAGAGGCAAAAAGAAACAACTCAACACAAAGAAACGTTTCCTGTGAATCTGGAGGCCAATGGGCCGTCTCAAACATCAGGTCACACTTAATGAACCTGCACCCCCTTTCCTACTGCATTATTTTCTCCTATTGATTTCCCAGCCACTGTATGCCAGACGCTGTAGTCAGCCGTAGCGTTATTTAAAGGCCTGCACCAGCCAGAAGTGGTTAATGTGAGCAGAGAGAAATTGAGACCAGATAAAGCTAACAGATGGACAGTAACCAGAAACAGGAGTCTTGAGCTCATGGCACATTCACGGAATACAAAACCACTTGGGAGAGGGACCAAAAAAACCCAGTCCCATTGCCATGTTCCCCAGACCGTTTCTGCCCAGTGCTGAAGACACGGGCCATTGCCTGGGCAGCTCCAGTCANCCTACGGTTCTACCAGCCACCCTCTTGCTGTAGGGCCAGAGACATGCCACCAGCTCCAACTTTTTCTCTCTACCACCTTCGATGGGCAGACTGACCCACATCTAATTGTCAGGCTTTGTCTGCAGCCTCCTGACAGGGGTCTTTCCTCCCTGCTGAGAGCAGGAGACCAGGAAGGATCATCGTGCCCAGATAACAAACTGCTCGAAGAAGCTATCCTTCTCAAAGACAAAACACTGGGAGCGGGGAAGCTGTTTCCTTCCCAGTTTTATTTCCTTTAACCTCGTTCTAGCAGTGACTTGATACTGGCATAGAAAGCCTTCAATGAAAAAAGTGTTCGGTGATGCAATCATGAAATCGTGAGATATTCATGACTCAGTAAATGAACTTCTTCCAAGTCAAGGAGCCAAATATTCTAGCATGGTGTTTGTGGACATCAGTTTGAATTTGGGGAGAAGCGTCTTCTCTGGGGTAGAACAAAGGTGGAGTCAAAATGTCACAGGTTTTATGTCTTTTTGCTCAAAAAATATTTATCTCTGACACCTGGACCAAGTTTATCATACAGAGCCCCATTTCTGACATCTTTAAAATTCCTCCGGCAGCCCCAGGTGGATAAAAAATTCCTCTATTCCAGAATTAACTTCTTGTCTAACTACTTGGAGATCTTTCATTTCATACAAACACAGGATAATTTATACTGGAAGGAACTTCTGGTCATCTGGTCTAACCCCCTACTAAGTTGACATTCTAACTTTCCAAGGAGAAAAATCTGGGGTTTTTTGGTAGTAATGTGAAGAGGATCACCTCTCCCAACCATGTCAGCAACCACCAGCTGGCACCTACATGCGCAGAAAGTTCTACTATAGATCGTCTCACAGAGAAAATGAAAATCTTTCTTTTTTGAATGTGACAAGAATTCGTTCACTTACAAGCTACTTTAAAAGCTTAGAGAATTATCACGATAATTTGCAATCTAGCTTTCTCAGGAAGCATGAATCCTCCTAGTACTTGTGAAGAGAGATGAGTCACAGCCCTGATGTCGTGTTTGCTCAGAACTAGAACAGCACAGTTCAGCCTCCTGCTACACTCTTCCATGTTCACGTACACTGACTTAGTGACACCAGACACTCCGAAAAGACGAGATCATGGCTACTGAATTTGATTTTCTTGGGGGTTGCTAGTAAAGTTACTACAGCTTTTACAATGAGTACTTGTTTGCTTGGAACTGGAATAAAACTAAGTTCATTTCACAGAACGCATTTTAAAATAATAATGTTTGCTATCAGCTAGGGTAGACATACCCAGTTATGACTCCTCATGATTTCACCTGGGACCCGAACAATTACACCTAAATGGAAGTGTATTTCTGGTAAGATTAGTTGCTTTGAGTTTGCAATGGGAGACACATTTAAAGGCTTGGGCTTGCATTTACAGAGCCAAATACTCACACTCTGGTGCCAGAAATAAACTTTAGATCTGAAAGCTTGATACAGAGGCTCAGATGGGAAGTATGATCCTCATCTCTTTTTAGATTTTCTAACTCTGACCATTGCCCAAGCCATCTAAACAGGTCAAGTCACAGGGAGAGAAACATATGTACATTCCAAATCACCTTGTTAAATCTTCAACAACATGTACACTATCTGCACTTCGACAAACCTACCCCTTTACTGTTGCTTTCCTTAAAAAGAGAGGGGGGAAATACTAAAGCACAACAAAAGCTTTTACCCAGGAAACCTAACTATGTTTGTGTCAAGATATTTCTGGCAAATATAACCTGAATAGGAACAATATCTACTGCTTTTGAACACGTCTTCTTGGGTATCTTGGAGGGGAGAAGAAATTATCTCTGTGCATAGAAGGCAAAATGGGTACCCAAACAGAACGTACCTGCTAGGAACCACTTCGCTCAGGTAGGATGTCCATCACTCCTACCAGAGCAACCCTAAAGCTGAATCATAATTTGCTACTAACCACAGCTCTTGAACACAGGATTCCTGAAAGCTTTAACTGAAGCCACAAACTAGAACAACAGACTTTCCAGACATCCCCATCAGCAGTGTGGTTCAGGAATTAAACATCGGGAAGTCTTCTACCAGAAGTGATCACCGTAACTATTTGAACAAGAAAACGTCTTGGAAGAGGACACTAATATTACAGTGCCCCAGGGGAGTGAGCAGATATAAAAATGAATAAAAGGAAACGCTTTTATAGGAAGCCAGACTGGCCGCTGCGCCTCATCTACTCACATTGGTAGAGGCAGTGCTGGGTTTGGGGGCGTTGGATGGCTGGGAACGACTGCCTGAAGCTGGTTTGGGGGCATTTGGAACCTGGAAATAATAAGCACTTTATTCTCTATTCTCAAAGCAAAAAGCTTAAGTAGTTGAGCAAGGAGAAGTGCAGTGGTAAAAGGAGAGTGTGGAACAAGAGAAAAAGAAAGCAGGCACGCACTTGTCCCCTAGAGTTGGGAATGTCCCCAGGACAGGACAGTAAAGAGGAAAGGACAGGTTTGGTGATTCATTAGAAGAAAGAATAGTTCACTAATGTAGTTAATCAAGCAACAAAAATATCCCCCACATTTAAACCACATTTCATTTGGCTTGAAAAAAGGAAAAGTATGTTGAGACTCATTGTCCACTAAAAGGCTATAAAGGTAAGAGTGGCAAAATTAAAGTGGCTTGTAAAATACAGCTCCTTTGAGGGCATGAGTTACCACAGCTGCTCCCCAAGAGTATAGCCAAAGGGACTTCTGCCACAAAACACTGATTAGGTATAAACAGTCTGTGCCAAACCTGGGGGAAAAACCAGATGAAATATGCAGTAGAACAGAAATACGCATAGTTAAAAAAAGTATTATGAGGGCACCTAATTGACATGATGGTCTCAACATCAGTTTTTCTTGCCATGGCACAGAGGATTCCCCTGCACGAGCATTTCTACGGGAAGCTCCACACACACACGTACACACTCCTATCAACGTTGGGTAAGCCACGGAAATATCAAGTAAGAATGGCAAATCCCACTACTGGTGGGAATCCACAAACTGGAAGGCAAGGAGGGCAGCGGAGATGTGCGTCCAGCGACTCTCAATGGGGAGTCGAGCTTAGTTAAGTGAACCCTGCATATGTGACTCCAACATCTGTCTCTTACCATCCTGGCAACCAACCTGTAGGGAACAAGTTGAAGAACGCAGATTTGGCTGCCTCTTGCAAAGATTTAAAGAAGAATTGGTCACGTAGAGTAAAGGTTCAGCCAGCTAGTCAAATACACACGTATTTCCCAAGAAAAGTGGCCACAGCAGTTTGCACCATAGTCAGGCCTTTGTAGCATTTGCATCCGCTGAACCAGACGCAGACAGAACACGCTGACTACACAGAGTCAGTCTGGCCCCAGAAACCCAGTGTTTGCACCTCGAGCACTACACAACGCAAGGGTGCAGGGAGGTTCATCGATGCTGGCACTCAGGCACCGGGCACAAAGAAAGCGTCACAAGATGCCATAGCTGGACACCTCTCCTCAGGAACCCGGCGTATTTAAACACCAATGGAAAAAACTTCCTTGGGTTTAAGTACTTCAGTGTCTTTTTGAAACCATCCAGTCTTTGTCTTTCTGCAAACTGTCCCTAGTACAAACAGCCTAGCATAGATTTGTTAAGGTAATACAGATTTACCCACAAGGAAACAAGTCTGCCAAACTATAGTCATGTTTTCAAAAGCTTTAATATCTAGATAGTTAACTTGGTTTTTTTGCTAGACGCTTCAGGATATAATACTCCAAAACCCAAGTACACAGACATTACAAGATTAGCTTTCTATTTTAATAAGCTCAACTCTGCTGCCAGAGATACCAGTAGCCTCTAAATTTAGAAATTAATAACAGCTCAAAGATTAAGCCCCAGTCTTTTCCTCCTCCTTTTTCAAAGTCTCCCTTCTTGTGAAACAAGAAGTGAAGTTAATCTGACTCAGGCTTGCTCTATTAGCCAGTGAAAAGTAACAGGCACCTCTAGGCCACAATTCATTTCATCTAAAAAAATCAGACATCTAAAATAGGTCGGAGGACGGATGAGGTACCTCCATTGACTGCAGGGGGGATCCATGGTGAACTAACTCCTGGGGTCAACAATGTGCACACCCTACAGTTGTTCTGAAGACCACGTAAACCGTGTCAGAAATAGGGCAGGTGTGTTTGTAGCACTGTGAAACAAACCACACACATTCAACCTAGGATCCCATGGGGGAAAAAAAAAAAGAAATCCTCCAGCCTACATTATTTCCAGAAGCCCTAAAACTCTGCCACACCTTTCTGCCTGAAACACAGCATTCGTAAGACTGACATATAAAAACATAGTACAAGAGAAGGAGTTAGTAGAAAGACAGCTTGCCCAGAGCCCATACTTACATTCCCACCTCCAGGGACATGCTTAATATTGTCCTTGGAACCACACTTGGACTGAACATGGCTGTAGTTCGCTTTTTTGGAGACTATCTGGACCTGGAATGTTACAGAATGGAAAACAACACAAGGGAAGAGGACTGGTTAGAGTTGTCATACGGCAGGCTGGAGTGGATGCTCTAACACGGTGGATAAACAAGGAGTTGTGTTAAACTCAATCCAACTTTAGTATTAGGCGTGAAAGCAACTGAGGAGGAGAGTGAGAAAGAAGTGAACGAAACAAGAGGCAGCACAGACAGTGTTAGTGCGAGAGCGGAAGCGCTACCGTGAAGACCGCTCCGCCATGTACTCTACGGGCTAGCACCACCGGGCGGGCGCCTGGGCTCATCTACGGGGGGTTCATCTACGGCAGTTCGTCTATGTCCCCCGTGAAGCTTCCCGGGAGCTTTCTGGCGAGAGCTGCTCTGGATCAAAGCCATGGGGCCACCGCTTCCAGGAACGCTCCGAACCGCTCGGTGCCTGCACTTCATTTCCATTTGCCACGATCGGCTCCAGTCTTGGGTAACGTCTTTCAAAGCCTCTGGGCAGTAAAGCCCGGTCTGAGAAACAATTCTTCTGACAAAGGTTGTCAAACCTTCGGTTAAATTTTATCAGGCGAGTCTTACGTTCATTAAATTGTTTCTCCTTTAAACTAGAAGTACTTGGACTTTTTCAAAATACAGAAGGAGCACGCTAAGTGAGCTTTTACTCACAAAGGTGGTAACTGAGTTAGAGCAACAGGCCCGTGTTTACACAAGGTTAGTTACGACACGTGTTTAGTCCGGGAGTTATTTAACACAGCACAAAACGTGGCAGAAGCTGTATCTAGAGTACTTTCTAGAAAGAGGTGATAAATTCAAAGCACAAAAGGAATCACCAGAACATTCTCAACTTTAGCAGGTTTCCAAAAGCTCCTTAGCCAGTTCAGAAAGACTGGATTCAGTGCAACAGCAGCTCTGAAAATGCACTCAGATTATAACGGTTTACTGACTTCTCTAGAGGTACAAATCCCATCCATTCATTAACAGGCTCTGCCTGATCATACCTGAATTCAACCAGCACTGCAGGCACCCGGCCTCACTCCCCATCCCCTTCTGCTGAAGCACCATGTCACGACAGCTTCGGAGCAACCCCTCACATGGAGTTAGGGAGTTTTGGTACAAGTGGGTCGGGAATATTGCAGGAAGGATATTAAGTCCTTAAGATTCTGCAATCTTAATGAAAGCAAGCAGCACTGAACTAAAGCGCTCTCTCTTCCTAGTTCAAGCTAGTGCTGAGTATGAAGAACTGGTCCTAAGGGAAACCTCCGACTCCAAGTTAGGCCCATCTACCTAAAAGTGAAAACGGAGGACTCTGCTCTGAAAACATTTACATTTACAGCAGGCACGGAAAAGATACCTACAGTAGTGATCTCTGAAGGTGTTTAACTGAGAACATCTCAGGGTTTACAAGAAAGAACTGTGTCTGTGCAAGGAACAGTGACACTGACAGGAGAAAGCAGAAGAGTTGAAGAGAAGGGAAAGTGACTCAAAATGGAAATGTTTTCCTTCATCTCCCACAGAGAAAAGTCTGAAATAAACTCACTTTCCCATTGGGCTGTTTTGGGGCACCCTCTTTTGATACGGTTGTTTTAGTAGTAGCCATTTTAGAGACCGCATTGGGTTCAGACTTTCGTGCAGCAGCGGCTGATTCTGGCTTTTTCTCTATTTTCCCCTAGATGGAGACAAATGGACGATGATTTCAACCAGCAAAAGGAAAAGTGTGGGCAGAAGAGTACGGGAACACAAACTACCCAGATAAACTTAGTGGCACAGATGACCCAGGAGAACTTCTTACGTGCTGTAATTCTCAGGCAAAGTATAATCCCATGCCCAGGAACAATAAAACTGCGGGGGTGGAGGGAACGCAACATCACTCAGACATGGGATGAAACAGGCACCCTGGGGTCATAAAGCAGTAAGTAACTTCTCCATGTTTCAAAAAGCTCGTAGGTGCCCTTCTTCAGCATCTCATCATTTCCCCAAGGTGACCCCAGGACATTACATTCTGCCAAAAAATTAAACCCAATCTTTTAGTAACCCAACGGCAGCGCAGGACCATCTCCTTCACATGGAGGACGTCACACAGATCTTAGAGGCAAACACATCCACTGACTGATTTTCTTTGCCTTCGAGCTCTGCTGGATACAGACACACTGTGCTTCCATTTCTGATTTCACACCCACACACTGATTTGACTCAGGCTTTGAGATCAACAGCTGATTTAGTTTAACTAATCAAATGCAGGTGGACTTAGCTAATCCAGCTAAGCAGAAAACTGAATGAAAATTTACAGGTTTTTAGAAAAAATCAGCAACTACCTGAGAATATCCATTCTTCTGCTAATCTAGATCCAGGTAAGTGCAGCAGAACTTGCATTTTTTGGGGGGTCAGCATAAATCCTATATTTAACGAATCTACCAGCAACAGAATGGTAAACAAAAAAACCCCCAGCACTCCTAAGGCATTCTCATACTCTATAAACATCCCAGCGTAAATGAGACTATGAAAAGGACAACTTTCTTCAAAAATACAATTGTTAGGATTTAACACTTCTACGAAAATATTTAGAAAACAAAGGACAGTACAATTAAATGTAAAAATAAATTCCCTTAAACCAACACAATAACCCTGTAAGCTAAAAAGCTCTCCAATCCTCAGAACCCTAGCACAGTGTAAAATGACAGAACAATCTTACACGTGCTTTCTGACCAGATGGCAGAAGGCTTTCTGAACTTCTATTTGATGTCAAGCTACAATATATAGTATATGAAAGGGGCACCCTCCTGCTTGCTTCAAAGTTTTTCAGCAGAGGCGGTTTGTCATTACCAGAAACTCTGTTTTGGGGAGTGGAAGCTTGTCCTCTAGAGCTCTAAGCTCTGAGGACTGTACTATGATATTGCAAACTGAGATACTCTTAACTCTGAAGAATAAATCCATGCTATATCGATGCGATATACAACACCACAGCCCAAGAATGCCCTTGACTTTAATGTGCCTGAAAGGAGATTAAGGCTCCCAGCACAAAACATGCTCTCTTGGCATCAGATTAAAGTTATATGCGGAGTTATTCATTACTGCAGACCTGCAGCAAAGGTAAGTGGGCAAATTTGTTCCACTTGTAGAAATTAAAGCCCTCTGCCTACAGGCGGGCTGCTAACACATTCGGTCAGGCAAAGATAGGTGTATCTGTTATACAATATCCAATAAAGGTTTTACGATTATGCATCTCTGCAAAATTATTTAAACCCTCAAAAGAGGGCTATAGGTATTTCCCTAAACCTTTATCATTTATATGGTAGATATTCACAGTGAAAGTGTAATTTAAGACCATTACTGATTGAGAGCCTCAAGTTATATCTATGTATACCCTCTCCCTACAGGTCATTCAACACTACCCTCTTCTCTTCTGGTGGCCACGGCAGGTTATCCAAAGGCCAGCGTATGTAGACCCATTTCATTGCAGCTTTAGGCCTGACAAGTTGAACAGAGTCCCCGTTCCTAGACCTAGGAAAGGTGCTGCGGAACTTGCTCCTGAATCCAGATTTCCTGCATCGTAATGCATTATTCTACCTCCTGTACCATTCAGCAGACAATTCCTCTATTCAAAGACAAAGTTTTGGAACACAGCCAAGATTTTGAGCTTTCAATACCAACTAGTTTCTACATCAGGACATACGACAGAAAAACAGAACCACAGAGTTTTGAATTCCTGTACGTATGCCAGTGAACACCATGAAGGCTCTTAAGGCGGATTCCTTCTGTACGCTACCATCACTGCCTTGTTAATGCCTTGCGCACAAACCAAGAACCCAAAGAGGAGCTCTGCAGAGCATAAATGAGAAGAGCAGTGAGGATACAGCCACCACAATTAGCAAAGAGCACCCATAATGCTTAAGAGCTACTGTTCCAAAGCGCGTATTGCTATCAAGTTCGACGAAACTTACCTTTCCTCCACCAGGCTGATGTTTAATGTTATCTGTTGATCCAATTTTGGAACGTACATTTTTCAGATCTGGAGCAGAAACGCTACTGGTGGGGCGAGGTGGCTTGGAAACAGTGCTGGGTTTAGTCGGAGCCTTAGCAGTTGTTTTTTTAGCGTCTGCTGTTGCAGTTGAGGTTGTGGTGGGTTTGGTTGCAGCAGGCTTGGTTTTGGGACGACCGGCAGCTACTCCAGGTAAAGTAGGTGCGCTGGAGGTGGTGGTAGAAGGAGTGGTGGCACTACTTTTTACTGCATTTCCAGTAGCACTCTTAGGGCGGCTCAAGTCTGCTACAATTATCACAGCCATAGTTGGAGGGAAGGGGGAAAAAGATGGGTCAGAGGCCATTTATACAAACTTCCTCAGACTCCTAAAGATGTCCAGTGGCCTGCTTAATAAACACAGCCCCGAACAAGGCAGATTTGATTTAGATGGACACCGAACAAAGTTACCTGATGGTGACTTTGCAGAGGTCTTCTTGGCATCTGCAGGCTTTGCATCAGTCTTGATAGCTGCCCAACACAAAACACACTGGTAAGTATTTCAGAGCGGGAGCCAGTTTGCACAGACGAGAAGCCTGGGATCCCGGCACAGCCTCCTCTGGAGGTCAGGGGCTCTCTGCTGCCCCTCACATACCGACGGTCATCTTCACCCACAGGCCCCATTTCTAACATGTTGCTTCAGATAAAGCATCTCAAGAATTAACCGCTCCGTTTGCACACCCGGCTGAGGTGGTCCTCATCGTAACAGCACAACGCATTCACGTTTTTCAGCAAAAGGATCAATTCACCATTCAGTGATGCAACACACCTGGGGTACGGTTTGCATTTTGTTTTTTCTTAAAATAACTTTCTGAATCTGACAGCACTCACTAACATTATTTTAATCCCATCCCAATTTCATTTCTTAAAAACAAAAAAACCCAAAAACCTCAACCAAAGCTCCTTTCTTTACTAAATAGCAAAAGCAAACCCACATTTGTCTATCTATCTATAACCTTGATATTATTGCTAGATCAGTTCTAACCAATGCCAATTTTCTTGCACAGACGTTATTGCACATATTTTGGTCTCTAATATAATTGTATAAAACCAAAAATCAATCACTAAACTGAACCACGCCTTTGGGCAAACACCAATGATCATGACCTGATTATATTCCACACAGACAGAGGACAGTCTAAACCAGGAACGCATCTGTATTTCTCACAGCAGAATAAAAGCATACACAAAGTTGATCAAGGAAAAAAAATCACAGACTGAAAAATATAAACTGAACCTTATTTTAAAGAGCTCTTTGATAATGAAATTCTAGCTTTTTTACTATCAATGAGGACAACTTTGGCTAAAATCTGCTTCATTTCAATAGCCAAAGGAAAGCAACATTAAAACCAAACACCAAATGGAAAAAATCTAGGTTAGAAATTACGAAAACCCCCATCTTCTAATATTTAATTTCCATTAACAGTCTTAGATATTTAGATAAACTCAAGTAGCTGGCAGGGTATTTTATGGAATGCAAATATAGAAAAGAGCAAGTAAAAGAGGCAGATAACGACAGGCCAAGTTAGTCTGGATCATTCCATCCAGATTTTGCTAAAAGCATTCAATTAAAGACCACAGATAAGGTACTAGCTAATGAGATGAAACACATTTGGATAATTTAATAAGGCCTAAAGGACAGACACATAATTAATACCAAACACTTCAGAAAAGGTCCTGTCAAACCAACCCAATCCCATTCCTTGAGACCACAACTTCAACTGGGAAAACTGCATGGACAGAACAGACTTAGTGTGGTATAAAGGCAAGAGGACTATATGTTACTTTAATATATAAAGAGATGTTATTTCTACTCGTGTGAGTGGGGAGCCAAATGCTGGAACACTTTTGTCTATGTTATTAGCATGTGATGTTGAAAACCTGGAGAATGATAAAGCTACAGGGAAAATGGTCTATAATGACAGTCCAAGACTTCGATCTTTTTCTGATCTGAAAGTCAGAGCGGCGGTCTTGTACGAACATAAAAGCCATTTTTACAGGGAGGGGGAAAAAAATGGACTGAGTGGGTGGAAACCAAGCACCACATAGCCCGTGGCTCTCATTTAGCTGAGAAAGTGACTGACATTTCATACCTGAAAAAGGGAAACCATATAATTTCAAAACAAGCTACTATGCACACATTTTTAAACTGAGAATGCCTAAACAATTGGGCAAACCACAAGGAAGTGAGTCTCTGCCTTTTGAACCTGAAAAGCAAGAGCAGATGTCCTTCTGAAATATCATCTTTAGCCAACATGTCTCAATGCTATGTAATGAGAAACTAGATTGCGATCAGAAGAGATCCAGGTCTCCAACATCTACACCTATGGATCCAGCTGAAGTTGCACCTGCTCTACCCAAACCGAATTGTTAGTGTTTGGCTCGTTGCGATTCCCCTTCAAGCCTCACAACACTGTCCATTTCTCTATCACACCCTTGCTTTCTCCTCTTGCAAAACAGGACTCCCTTCTTTTTCCATTCAGGACTCCTCTCTGCACTTCCAGATTCAGACACGACAGCTTTCCCTCCCGATGGAGTTTCTCCAGCTGACCTCATCTCTCCCTCGCCCACCCAGTTCTCACTGTACTTTGGCAACGTCCCTCCACCCTCGCGGGTGCAGAAGCCTCTTCCTCTGTACATCTCGCCACTTGGAACAACCCTCCTGCATCTCTGCATCATTGACTCCATCTCTCTTCAAACGTCATCAGAAAACACTTCTTTCTTTGTGTCTCCGTTTTGGAAGGAGAAATTAACTGAACTCATTAAAACATGTTAAGCATTCTGGGCTACACTTTGCATAAAAGACCACACAAAATGAATTTTACAAGGATGTCCACAGGATCAGTTAAGATACGTGGCTCTTGGAAAGTGCAACACTTCCTCTACACAGGATTAATTATATTTTCCCCTAGAGCATAAAGTATAGAATGTACATCTAGCCTAAGATATTTCAACATACTTAACACACTAATATTCTTTTGGGAAAGACAGGTTATGAATTCATGCTTTGGGACTCACAGAACAATGCAACCAATACGTATTATTAGTTTTACATGTTTACTGGCTTATTTTGCCAATGAGGTCTAGTCATTTTGAAAACACTTGAGAACATTTAACTATATTTTTATCTGTTGTTAAATCTCTCAAGCTCCATTAAAATGAGTGAAAACACTGTTTCCAAGATGCTAGTATGCTGCTCATGTTTCATGCTGACTGTGTTAAATTCATGGGAAGTTCCCTCTTCGGCAACTGTAGGACTGGGATACAGTTTTCTGATGAAGCTGATGTGATCAGCTCCAAATTCTTCCTGCACTAGTAAAAAACCTCCACTTATGTTCAACTCTTTTTGGTCCTCAGATGCACTAGTTTGAGTGCTTCAAGTCCTCTTCTGGATATTTGCTTTTCCTCGGTTTTAAACTGGTTTTAGTGTTATCTAACTGTTACTATGCCAAAACACAGAGGTAACAGCATCCTTTTTCTTAAATCAAGCATGTTCAGTAATTGCATTAACCCTGAATCACACAGAGCTGATGCAAGTGGCCTTGAAGGTCATTCAGATTTGGTTTTGGAAGAGGAAACCCTGGAGAGAAATAAGTCTGACCTACGATCTTCTCTGTGCCTTGGCACAGGGTCTTGTCTTGTGGTGTATTAAAAGGGTTGAGATTTCAGCTATCGCTAAGCTTCAAGTCAACTCCTGACAGTTTACACCTCTCAGAAGTACTGGTTAACAGCAGCTACGGCTTCTCCCAAGTGATGACATTTCAAGGGTTGGCTTTTTTTTTCTTTTTCTTTTTCTCTTTTGAACTTGAAGATCACAAGCTTGTTTATTAGGAGACTAAAATGATGGGGCCATGGGATAACCTAAACACAGGAAAAAGCAGTCAGCGTACTGGAAAACGTGAGAAAGACATCATAGTGTGAACCAACAGTGCTAGTCAGAAATGGCAGCTGGTTAGAAAGAGAGATCTGAAGAAAAACAAGAGAATACTTACACGTTGGCCTCTTCGGTGGAGAAGCAGCAGTATTTTTCGCACCAGCAGCTGCAGTGACTGGCGATGCCGCCGTTGTCCTAGGAGTAGCAGGGCTGCTCCTGGCAGTAGTTCTAGGAGTGGCAGATGATGGAGGCTTTGAAAGTGAGGTCCGCTTATCTGTGGTCTTCGTATCTGCAACCTGAAAACAAACAGGCTACGTTAAAGCCAGTATTTCACTGACAATCTCTTCAAAGTGTTTGCCAACAAAAAGCCTGAAATGAATTGAAATTGTTTAAATTCTTCAACACATAAGCTAGGCACCACTGAAACATTATAATGCAGAAGATTAAAAATATAATTAAGGCATGCAGAAGCAGCTGACTATATTCAGTGCAGGACACAGAGCACAGACCCTGCTGAATATTAGAATTCATCCAGATCTGTTTCAGCATTAATGTGTGGAGGCCATTTACAGATGTGAATGAGGTTTTGATTTCTGAACAAAATGGAAAACATCAGTCCGCTAGCAATACTTCTGGGAGAGATTTCTTTCCTTCATGAGCAGAAATGCTTCCTAAGCTAAGGCAGCATTCATTAAAACACTGTGGACATAAGAATTAAGTGTCCGTGGTTCATTCCCCACTTGGAAAACTATTTCATGTCTGTCCCTGGTAAGTCACTTGTTTGTAAACTGACTGATCTCTTAAGTATTAAAATACTGAGTTAATGCACAGAAACAAGTGAGATGAGGTTTTGATTTCATCAAAAAGGGATTCAGAAGCATGCAAAAACTTAAAACTGAAGACACTGGTTCACAGAAAAAGCACAGATTTATGCCGTGCTTTCATACTCGTCTTGTTATTTTTATTTAGTTAGTTTTAAAAGACTCAAATGCAGTTATTTAAGCTTAAGTGTATAGTAGAAATGCTAGCATTTAGACATCAACTAAAAGCTTCTGAAATAGACTTGAACATTCCCTTTCAAATGTGAATTCTTCTACTATATAACAAGTTAACGTAGGGAAGACATTTCCCATTCTTAACATTATGTGTGGATACCCTACGTCAGCTTTAAGATGCAACACTAAGAACTGTCTACAAATCACACATCTCCAATATTTCCTAAGCACACGAGTGTATTATCAGTTATCTTTGTACAGGTTTCATAATGACCAAACATCATAAAGAGACAATCAGTAGGACATATTGAAGTGTTCAAACTGATTTTTTTACCCTCAATATTAATATCGAAGCTCTCCATTCCGTTTTCCAATGCTCTTGTCTGGATTTAAGAGTTATCCTATGTTTGTAGTGTATCTATATTTAAAAAACCCTCCTCCTTTAGTACCGGAAAGAAATAAAGAATTATCTTGTGTACTTCATGACAGTTCACAAGGAAAATGGTGGTAATACAATCAAGTTTAATTTTCTCCTCTGCGATGACACGATTGAATGCTTGGGACTTGATGCCATAATTGGGTTGATGGAAGCTGATACTAATAACCGTGTGGCTCTGATAACACAGTGAATCACACTCCTGATCTTACCCTCCCATGATTAGCACTCGAATTATGTTTTGACTCTTGGGTAAGGCAGCTGGTAAGGTAAGATGTAAATAAGTTCTCAGAGCTCCCACACAACAGCGAATTGTTTCTTACCTTTGGTTTGGTCTCTTTTGGAGTTAAGGTGGAGGGACGTGTAGTACTGGTGGCTGGGCGTTTAGTAGCAGTGGCTGAAGTAGGACCTGCAGTAGGGCTCGTGGGTTTTTTGTTTGGGCCAGGCGTGGCAGAGGCTGGCCGCTTGGGGCTGGTAGCGGACAGGGGCCTGGCTTTCGTTGCTGCAGGCTTTGTAGATGATGTGGATGCGGCAGGCTTTATGTTTTTTCAAAAAGCAAAATCCAGTATAAAACCAAAAAAATACAACAAAAAATAGCGCATTGTAAACCAAAACATTGAGCTGCAAGAACATAAAAATGATACTTTAAATGAAACAAAAAAAATTAACTTTCTGTTTTCTGAGCATAGCAAAAAGACCAAACTGAAGCGGCAGAAGAGGGCTGCCTTCAGAGCCAGTGGAGTTTTGCCATTCAATTCAAAGCGAACAGGATTTATTCCAGTGACATCTAAGGCAACAGAAGGAATCGCTGGTAAAGCTGGGATTAGTAACTGGGTGTTCTTGGCATCTAGTCCTGCGTGCGATGCACAGGACATTGCTTTCCAACCACATGCACACAACGGATTGCAAGCTCTAAATCCTCATCTCATCAGCTCTAGTGGTCATACGCCCGCTGCCTTCGAGAGGACTAAGGACCCCCTGCCCTTACCACTGCCCTAACAATTTGGGTTTGGATTTTGCTGAATGCTGCAAACTTCTGAAAACAGATCCCTCTCATGATTCATAAACAGCCCCAAAATAAGAGAATATCGGATCCTGAGCAAGATCTCTGAATGCTGATTGTAATGCAAATAAACGTGTTGTAAACAACTAGGAGAGTATCAGTGTAGCAGAGTGTTATCGGACACATTTACTACTTCTACACCACCGATACCAACCAGAGAATTAACTTAAATAAAGCTTGCCACAAATTTATTAAATCCACTTTCAGTCACGCTGCTACAGGCTGAGTTGTTTGCAACTTCATAACGGGATGTCTTTTTTTCAGTAAAATGGTTCACAAATGGCAGCTCAGAAAACAGAACTTGTGTTGCCACAGCTTAAGAAGCAGAAAAGCCAGCAAATAAAAACCACAGAAGCGAAGACGCTGAACGTGCAACGACACCTACCTTTGTCTTCTTCTCAGGACTGGGAGGAAGCTCTTTGTTGGGAGGTGCTGTGATATCGTTCCCTGTCACAGCTTCAGCTGGTTTGGTCTCTTCTGGTTTTGCTGGGGGAAAAAAACAAAAGGAAGGGAGACTTCTTAAGTTTGAGGTCTTTTTTTTTTAATATATATAATTTTTTTTAGTGTATTATTATTCAACTCAGTAGCAGGAGGAGACAGAAGTGGGACAGTTACAGGTTAGCTATTTCTGGAAACTTTCCCCAGAATCAGAATATTCATAGGAAGAAAGATTTTCCCTGCGAGCAGTGCAGGTTCACCCAGACACCATTGGCATCCAATTTCTCATATTATTCCAGTGGGAAAAGACAGACAGCTGATGAAGGAAACCCCTGGTTTAATTAAAATAAACCTTCCCATTTTTCAAGCTATTAAAATAAGTTGTTGGAATGTTAATGCGAAGTTCTGACCTCCTCCAGGTTTTACACTATGACTTCTCCTGCAGCAGGGCACTGTTTCCAAGCTATCCCTACCGTGATGGCCGTTTCTCCTTGACCCTTCTCCTGCCCACGTCCATGCGCCGCAGCCCTCCGCGAGCAGGCGGGTTCCCAGCAGCCGCAGGGAGCTGGGCTGCGGACGGGAAAGGTCGCACACGAAAGCGGGAACACGGAAATCTCGTTCTAACATGCGTGGCTCACACCGACCCTTGTTAGTGCGGAAACCATCGTGTCATGCTGCCGTAACGCGGTGTTTCACAGCACAAAGCGTAGGTGCGGTTACAAGGGTTGCCGGTGTTTCGCTGTGATTGTTCATTTTTGTCATTGCCACCCAAGGTGGTTGTGCTGAGACACAAACACGCGGAGCGGCAGTGGAGCAGCCACAACCGCTTCCTCGTCTCCTTTTAAAAACCAGTCTCTAAAGCATCGTCCAGCCACCAGCAGAAGGATAACTACTGCCCTCCAAAGCAAACAATATAACAAAACATTAATTTAGGAGCAGCTTCACCAAGGTTTCTCCCTAAATCTTACCAATCCTACAGCAGAACTGCCGTGCTGCTTTGCACCATGAGACGTGCAAAAAGCAATTTCCCTATAAACAGCTTTTAAAACACTAATTCTCAGCGGTGTCGCTGTACAATTGCACTGCTGTGAGCTGTCTTCTGCTGCGATTCCTGTGGCATTTGAATTTTATGAAGGACACGGTGCAAACAACCCATCACAAATTTATGCATTTTCCCTTGTCATCTGGGGATTAAAATCAAGTGCATCTGTGTTGGATGTTTCTTTTTTATAATGACACAACAGATTGTAATGCTGCGGCGCATGCTAAGGGCCCACCAGACAATAGTGTAGCAATTCCAACAGTAAAAAGGTTGTTTCCCACGTCTTTTGAAAATTACTATTTATATTTCACATTTTCTTGCTTGTCAGTCTTGAAGGGAACGTCTCAGAGGATGGTTCAATTCTGGTACAAACGCCACTGTCGAAACAAGCAAAATAAAATTGTGCCTTCTGCCTGCCCCGGCGATGCTCAGCAGCAGGATGGTTTTGTTGTTATTTATTTTTCTGACTCCAGGACAAGTTTAGCAGTGGTTTTTTCCTTCCATTGCATTAGACTTTTCCTAGCCATTTAGCTTCCAAGTCATACTAAATGTTTTGCAGCACTGGGTTTAACATACTAGGCATACAAAAAAGAAGAAAAATAAGCACCAAAATGTACAAGCTAGACACTATTTTTAAATGCAAAATTCTTAAGAATCATTCACGTTCACCTAGAAAGACCATTTTTTTTGTAGCTAATCTATATTGGCTCCTCTATACTAGTTTTCTCCACTGCATTTCAATTAACCTTTATATTCTCTCTCATTTAACTTGTCAGTTTTATCCGCAGCAATACCAGAAAGAGCAATTGTTGTCGACGGTTCCCGTTTCTGAATACCATCCTTCTGTCCATTCACCGCTCTCTGCTCCCGGGACCCCACGCCTGGGGATGGCTTTATTTGAGACTGGCAGGGTTCAAAGTATCTCAGACATCAACGTGACTCTCCATCCGTTGGATGTTACCTTTCATGTCCTGCCTGTCGTTATTATCTCAGCTAATTCAGCAGCAGCATTAAACCTCTCGCTTGATGACAGTACCGCAGCATCCACACAGCAACACGAATTCGTCTGCTCAGGGAGCCTAATGCGGCTCCTCAAAAAACCTCAACTTCCAAAGTTTCAGGATTTAAACTCCAGCAGCTTCATGCTTCTGAACTAACGACAACATGAATTTCATGTTATTTCATGTTACTTAATCAAATACGGGCTACTATACAAGAAATTTGGAGTGAATAACTTCAACACACAGAATTATCAGAGAGTACATTAAGGTTCTACAAAACAAATAGGATTTTTTTTTTTTTAAATGTAACCAGAAATGTAGCATCACCGAGCTGATGGAGCTACACTGCAGGACAGCACACATACTGGTTAAGCAACTTGCATCTATAAATAATAATAATAATAATAATGATGATAAACCCAGGAGAGCTGGGTAGGGAACTTTCCTATTTCAGGGGCCACAGGACCATTACGCAGGTTCCATCTCTCCCAGCCTCTGCTGTAGCGGGGCACACAACCCCCAACACAACCCAAGGGATTACAGAAGCATAGTTTTGTTTTGTGCTGCCTCAATTCGAGCGACAACCCAATGTGCTCGTCGGTACATTTGCTTTCATTCACCGTTTAATTATGAGGGTGCTCTCTCCTACACAGAGCCGAGAGCTGCCTGGGAAGATTTCCTAGTTACAGGAGTATTAGGAAAGGCTGCCAAACCTTAATCAAACTTGTTCATTAGTCTGCAAGAATTATTTAAGAGACTTTTCAGTTTGCTTGTGGCAACAAACCCCTGAAAGATATTTCAAAGGCACTTTGTTGGGAGCTCTAGTTGCTCTGCCCTGCGCAGGGCTCCTCCGTCAGCCGCCGCAGCTCCTGCTCCTCGCGGCATCTGCTGATGGAGAAAATTCAGCTCAGCTGAGTCAGCACCCAGAGCCGAACTACTCCTGGGGGAAAGGGGGACGGGGGCTTGAAGGAGAGAGGGAAGGACATTCCAATCTGGCATCTTCCACCCATAAACTCAAAGGCATAATCCTGCGATCAGGGTTACCTTCTCCCTGCTGCTACTCACTGCAACAGCAAGCTGCATTGTGCTGATTTTTTATCTCCATCCTCACCCCCAGCTTACCATTCGTTACTCACTAAGCATGGTTTTAATGGTGGAAATCAAACTTTTTTGTATGTGTCAGTTCACAATACCGTGAAGCATCACTGCTTCACAATTTCTAAGAGTGATGCTGGAAGAAGTTACTCACGCCTAAGTGCACCAGAGAAAACAAGTGACTCCACAATAACGACTAAACCCACAAACCCCAAACTCCAGAATTTTGTCTGAGGTTTTACAGACATCAATTACGTAAGAGCAAACTTGATAAGTGGTGCTTATGTCTCTCTTAACAGCGATACCAAGCGTCCTTCAGACACGCTCCAGCCGGCAGAAGGAGGGATGGTCGGGATTCCTGACGTGCTGCGTGGAGGAGGGACTCCCCGGGGTGGCCCGGCACTTCTCACGCGGACACGGCGCTTCAGTTACT
Organism: Pelecanoides urinatrix; assembly: GCA_013400755.1. Taxonomy (NCBI): domain Eukaryota; kingdom Metazoa; phylum Chordata; class Aves; order Procellariiformes; family Procellariidae; genus Pelecanoides; species Pelecanoides urinatrix. The sequence continues at coordinate 199,021 of VZTQ01013424.1, read as the reverse complement.
TCGCATTTATAGTATCTGCCTCTAGATGACTTTAGACAAAACAGACCAGTTCTGAGAAAAACACTAAAGACAACTATCCTGCCTATCAAAGATAATTGCAGTGTTTTCCTTGACAAGGTTTCGCTCTCATCTGCTGCAAGAGGAGTCTGACGCTGGCAGATGCAGCCTTGCTGTCAGACAAATGCCTTCTAATATAAAAATCTGCTCCAATTCAGCAACGTTACAATTCACTGAAAAAACTCACCCCGTAGTTTGAAGCCTCTTGCTGGCCGAAGCCTGGGGTGACTCCCCGCGTGGGCCACGCTCCGTATAAATAATACCAGTGCTTCCCAGGCTGCACCCGCACCAGCCCCAGCGTCGGCTGCCACAAGCCACCTCCTCCCGGTTCCTGTGCGGACGGCGCTGGGCGAACCAAGACCTTCACAACTCGTAGGCGGCAGAAACCAGACTTCTCCCCTGCCTTGCCGGCTCACCGCCGTGGTGCTGGGTTGGTCAACCAAACCCTGCCAAAGGCAGTCCCCAAGCTGTAGTAACACACGGCCAAGACCACGCGTGGAAGCCGCAGCACTGAAACTACGTTTGGCTATGGCCAACAAGTTAAAAAGCATGTTTTTAAAATAAATTTGTCACCAGAAACCAGATATTTGCCATTGCTGGATGAAGGACCTAGTGAACAAGAGCACGTGGTGTTCAGGTAAAACTGAAGTCAGAGGGAACAAGACTCCTAGCAAATACCGAGTGGTGATTTTTCAGAATAAATAGTAAAAATGAGATGATCTGTGCCAAAACTGACACTTAAAAAAAAGTAAGAAGCTCCAGCTCCTTGTTGTAAAAGGGAACAATACTCTTCCTATAGATCTTAAAAACTGTGGAAAATAGAACTCATTATGTTTGTCTCGTACAAGCAGAGCGAGCCATAAAAAAAACCACTAATGAGGAAATTCATAATTCTGCCTCCAACAGCCAAGTTTAAATAAAGCACGTGGGGCCATCCACGCAGCCGCGGAGTCGGCACAGTCTCCTGAAAGGCAACTCGTCCTGATTTTTAGGTATCAGCAGCCACTCATAACAAGTTATTTACACAAGAACCCTGGTGTCTGAGGAGACTCTCAACATATTTTATCCTTAACTTCTTACTTCTATACATGCTGCCACTCTCTCGGTGGTTGCTAGCAGCAGGTGAGTTACCATTAGAAGAAATGTAATGTGTTATAATAATCAAAGAAGATGGTGCAATGGTTTTAAGAATGATCTCTTTTTTTTCCCCAAAAAAGAACAGACTGTAGAACAAGTACCTTATCACCCATATCACGCCTGTATCAGCACTGGTGTGGCCAGCAGGAGCAGGGAGGGGATCGTGCCCCTGCACTGGGCACTGGGGAGGCCGCACCTCGAATCCTGGGTTCAGTTTTGGGCCCCTCACGACAAGAAGGACATTGAGGGGCTGGAGCGTGTCCAGAGAAGGGCAACGGAGCTGGGGAAGGGCCTGGAGCACAAGTCTGATGGGGAGCGGCTGAGGGAACTGGGGGTGTTCAGCCTGGAGAAGAGGAGGCTGAGGGGAGACCTCATCGCGCTCTGCAACTGCCTGAAGGGAGGTTGGAGCGAGGGGGGGTCGGTCTCTTCTCCCAAGTAACAGCGATAGGACGAGAGGAAACGGCCTCAAGTTGTGCCAGGGGAGGTTTAGGTTGGACATGAGGAGAAATTTCTTTCCTGAAAGAGTGGTCAGGCCTTGGCACAGGCTGCCCAGGGCAGTGGTGGAGTCCCCATCCCTGGAGGGATTTAAAAGACGTGTAGATGAGGCGCTTGGGGACATGGTTTAGTGGGCATGGGGGGGTTGGGTTGACAGTTGGACTCGATGACCTTAGAGGTCTTTTCCAACCTTAACGGTTCTGTGATTCTATGATTCTATATAAAAAACCAAAGCTGTCCTCCAAGGCTCAACATTAATGTTTATATAAATTGTCCATTATTTCTTTTAAAAAACTTCCCTCTCAGAACGGCGAGTCTCTCTCCAAAGTCTCCTGTACAGCACTAGCGCAGCTCAAGAGAACGGCTTTCCAAGGAGCCCTCAGGCACATCTTACAACTAGTCGTTCAGACCCAGCCCATTCCACCGCAGCCACAGAAAACTGTCATCCACTAAAGCAAAAGATTCTGATGTCAAAGTTTTTCCTCTGGTTATCTTTCCTCTCGGGAGACTTTCATTAGAAGGAGGTTAAGGAATGGAGCATTTTCCCTCCATATCACAAGGATGTACACAATCTCCCTCCAAATGAATAAAAACAAAAGTATGATGATGGAGAGTTTGGTTGACTTTAAGCTCTGCTGTCTGAAAGCCACAGGTATCTCTTGGAAAAAACCAAGGAACGAGACAAACCAAACTCAAGTGTTTTGATGGAGTTTTGCAGATGCTGAGCAGGGCTCTTCCTCAAAAGCAGCAACAAAGCGGGGGCAAAAGCTGCTGAAGTCTGTTTGAGAACAGCCCAGCTGGGCAGTAGGCAACGACAGCGGAGGTAACGTTCACCTTCACACTTCTGAGGCAGCGAGGAAGGGCAGGGTGACGTGAACTGCCACGCCGCTCCTCGAGCTGTACTAGCCTAACATAAAAAGGAGGATTGCAAACCCGCATATTGAAAGCTAAGACAAGGCTTCATGATTTTAACCCTGAACTCATTACTCAAAATGCAATTACTGTGAGAATTCAGCAATCTGCCTGCGTAGATATATCAAAGTGGTCAAGCGACATAGGATCACAGAGCAACGAAGGGTTGGAAGGGACCTCGGAGGTCACCAGCCCAACCCATCACTCAAAGCAGGTCCCAGCAGATCAGGTTGCTTACAGTCACGGCCAACATAATTTCCAAATATAAGGAAAAACTCCTTCAATGTGAGGGAGGTCAAACACTGGAAGAGGCCCAAAGAGACTGCGAGATCTCCATCCTTGGAGACATTCAGACCTGGAAGGGATACACATGGCCCTGGAGCAACCTGATCTACTCACACGTGGTCTTGAGTTGGAGACCTCCAGAGCTCTGTTCCAGTCTAAGAGACTCTGTATTACAGCTACATAGTGGAGGATGCCCACATTGTACGCAATTAATCATACGCCTTCTTGAAGCCAAGTCCTGATTATGAATAACTATATATAGTTTTCCTAACCATAAGGAGAAAAAAACCACCCCACTCTCCTAAAAAAAAAAAAAAAACCAAACACAACCCATAACCAAAAAAAACCCCTCTCACATCCTGTCACAGAAACTATCTGCTTGTCCAGCATCTTTTTAGCCCGTGTACTCATTTAACATTGGAATAGCAGAACAATGTAGGTGGGAAGGGATGTCTGGAGGTCATTTAGCCCAATCCCGCACTCGAATTATACCAGATAGCTCAGATTTTTTTCAGTCATATTCTGAGCATCTCCAAGGATGGAGATCTTGGGGCTTCTCCTCCAATATTTGATTAGCTTCATGGTAAAAAAAAAAAAAAAAAAAAAAAAATACCACAGCTCACCAATTCCTGGTACAAGATGTTTTACAGCTTCACTGTAAATTGCTCACAAGTCACCCAGCATCATTTGCTTTCATCTGCTGCTGCTATTTTTATTTGATGACCCATATTCTTATACTGGAAAAACTGAACAGTCTTCTCTTGTTCACAACTTTCATGTCATTGATGATTTTTATAGACAATAATCACAACCATGTCCCTCTCCAAGTCCTCTCTTTTCCAGGCTAAAGAGTCTTAGTTTATTCGGCCATTTGCCATACGAACTTCTCTAATACGATGCCTTTATTTATCATGCTTCTAATTCTATTACAACCTTTTTGAGGCAGAGGACCACATGTGGATTTACACATTGTGTTCAGAAAGCAAGTGCATAGTGGATTTATAAATTGATGGGTTTTTTTCCAGTTTGTTCTCTCTTCCTTTCTGAATTCCTAGAACTCTCTTTGGTGAAGGAAAGCCACACAAAAGCATCCTTATGACATCTATAAAATCCTTACAACAGTAGCATTATTGCTCCTCCTCTACAAGCAGAGAAACAAAACCATCAGGGTTACAGCTCGTGCGAGGTGACGTTCAGCTGGAACCCAAGAGGAGAGCAAACACAGACCTTCAGTCTCTCAGATCCCTTTGCCACCAGTTTTGCTGTAACAGCTCTCTGGTGAAAGCTGTCACTGGGTGTGAAAAAAACAGGCACTAAATGTGAAAAAGCTTTACTGTTCCTGTTTCCTTCCCTGAAGTAGTAAAATTAGGAAAAGTACTTATAGAAACATATCCGTGCGTATCTTTTTAAAGTTAAACCACGTGGTTTTATACATCATGGAACTCTGAATAAAAGCCTATGTGCACGTGTTTCTCAAATATCATGCAGCAACTTATTCAAGAATAAGCGTTCCCCAAAATTCATTCTCCACATCAAAAGGAACAGGTGAGGACCCCAGTATAAGATATCTTAGGCTCATCTCAAAAGGCCGAAAGCAAGTATTTCTATTTTCTGGTACTGTGGTAAGCAAAAGCTAAAGTGAAGATAAAGGACAGCAGTAACTACATCCTGTGCATCTGGAAGACTTTTGAGAATGTTACATCTTGTTTTCCCTTCTCCCCTCTATTGACTAGTTAAATGAGCATTTCAGTGGGTACTTGAGACTGTCACTTAAATCCTCTCACCTCCTGCCTATCCCACTGGGTAAGTGTTGGCTCCCATTTTATGGGGTCTGTATTTCACCTGCCTTGCCCCTAGTCGCTGATCCAGGCTCATTTACTGGTTCAAAATGGAAGGGGACTTGCAGCTGCATTCAGACATGCTTGTGAACGAGGCCAGGCTCTCATCTGCCATAGCCCCAGCCAGGGATATTTAGCAGGCTAAGCTGAACTAAAACATCGTTCAATGAAACAGCTCCATAATTCTCATAGGGATTAGAGTCATCAACTGAAAATCCATTAAGAGAAATAGATTAAGCAATAAGGCAATGACCATCTTTACTCTCCCTTTTAAATGTAAACAACCTTACAAACAAAACCAGACCATGTTAAACACTGCTTTGGCCAGAAATGTTGCAGAGGCACGAGCTCTTTCTTGCTCATCCATCGCCATCCAGAAGGAGCTGCTTCATTATAAAAATCACCATCAAATAAAGCCTTTTTGTTTAAGGCTCTTAAGACAAAATTATCCACAAATACAACAAATTTAAGCAGAAATACAATCCTTATCTGCTTTCTCCTCTCCAGAAAAGGCTAAATGAAATGTCTCCTGCCTGACCCAAATACAGAATAGCTAAGCATTTTATCTGGCACCGAATGCAACTCAGTGAATGTGTACATTTTTACTTGTTATCAAGAATCGAGGAATAAACCAGATGTCATCTATGCCTGCATCTTGTAAATCTAGGCTGATTTGTTAAGGCCATTTTTCGCCCAGGAAAGGAAATCCTAAATCAGAACTTTTTCTTCTAGAACAACCTAAACTACTTGCCATGTTTACTTAACATGGCATGAACTGCAATCAAACAGCTATTTAGAGTAATTAATATACTGCTTGACTGTAATACTGTGCTAAATATTCGATGCTGGATATAAAAAAAGCTAACAAAACCATGAGCTTTTCCCTTTTCATTGATAAAAGTGGAGGCACATTCATAAAACCAACAAAAAGCTCTGCTCTCTGTCAATGCCCCTGACAACCCGCAGAGAGAGACAAGCACACCTCCCAGTCAAACTGAAAATACCAGCAAACCCACAATATTAACTGAAGCTGTCTTAGAAGGGATATCAAGCGGGGAGCAGGGAAGAAGCACCGCCTGAATTCGTATTTCAGTCTGAACGCTGATGAAACCTCAGGGCGTCTCAGGTGGCCGCTGGAGCTTGGGCAGTGCTTGGGCCAGGGGACACCCGGCGTATTTGCAGTATCCGAAGGCACAAAACTGCAATTCCACACCATTCAAAATGCAAAATAATTACAAGCACGATCCTGTCTCTGAACACTTAAACACAAAGATAAGATATTACCAATGATCAACCAACGTCAACTTCTTGTACGTCATCTGATATCAACAAGAAGCCACAGAGAAGCGGGTCTGAGGGGTCTTTCTAACCCTTGTATCAGCTGATACATCCCTGGCTTGGACTTGAAGCACGACATTTTATACACTTTTATCCTGTCCAGCATACCTTGAAGACCCATCCATTGAAATTCCCATTCTTTAAGTCCTGCCACACTTGTCACCTGAAGCTCGCAGCAGGAATTTCCAGGGATGAGCAGTGCACGGCCACAAACGCCACCCCTGCACAGGACCAGCACAGGCTGCCCTCGACCATCTTCTGCCCCTGAACATCTCCTCACCCTTCTCATCCCTCTCCCCAGGGAAAGGGGAAAGAGGAAAGCTTATGTGTCTGCTGTAAACCTCTGTTTTGAGGGTAGTCTCCCTCGAATGCCCAGCAGTGTTTGTGATTTTTGAGAAAGCACGGCATGTGTTACAGAACAGGGAACCCACCTGATTTACCTAATGATTACAATACTTTCAGCATCAATTTTAAACTCAGCCCCTGAGAGACGCCAATGTTTCTTTTATACGTAAGGCTGAACGTGCATACACCAAGGAAGAATTTTCACTGAATTATCCACAGCCCGTATCAGGCACTGTTTATCACCAGTGCCTTCATTACCTCCTCCTTCCCGCAGCCCCCGATCCTTTATTTCTTTTCTTTCTCATTAAAAGCGTGATTTCATCTGGCAAGGAGCCTTGTTAGCAAGCCACCATCCACACCACTAACATTACTTGAACAAGTATCGTTAGTTCATTACGAGGTAGCTGGGCGGGTATTTCCTAATCCCATAATTAACTTTAATCTGTGTAAACCTGAGGCGATAGGCTATCGCAGCCTCACGCAGTCATGTTGGAAGTCTCGGATTCTATATTTATCTAAACCACAAAGTGTTCTGCTGCAAAAGAAACCTGCAGGAGATTCAGAGGTTACACTGAGTTGCACCCCTTGTTTATGGATTTATAAAGAAATGAGAGTTAGAAAACGAAGGCAATTTTTCTGATGCATACACTGAGCTGCTGCATGTCAGAGAGGTGACAGACCCAGCTCAGCGTGGTCCAAAGGAGCCTGGAATTTCTGGTATTTCAGAGCAGAAAACATTTCAAGTTGGAGGAAATTCAAAGAAAACGAGAAAAGGCAGAAGGCGAAGGCAGTGGTGAATGACATCGCTTATCTCAGTGATGCCGTTGGAGGTGACATATTAGGTACGTGCAATAAATCACACAACAGCTTATGCACAATGTGAACATGAATCAAAGCTATTGTTCAGTGCAGGAAACAATGCGACCGCCTGTTTTGGTGAGAATCTGCAGCGATTGCTGATGAAATAAGGGACCAGAACAAGTTCTGCAGCTCAGCTCTGATCAGGATTAATCTGCTGCCAGGATCTCCTTGCTTAAAATACCTGCCATGGGTACAGGAGAGATCTGAATGGCTATGCCTTTTTGACAATTTTTAGAATGAAATTAAACTAAATGTGTCATCATACTAACACCCAACTATCTGCAAGAAAGAAATATTTTATGTACAATTCTAGGTCACCTTAAAAAACAGGAGTAGTAGAGGTTTAGCAAAAAAACCAAACCAAATAAACCCTGGTTGGATAGGACCGAAGAAATCTCCTTTTGGCAGAAGTTCTGAGGGATGCCGTTCAAATGATTAGAATCAGGTTGGACAATTCTTTCAAGAATTTTTAGGATGAAAAAAGGTACAAGTGATAAAAGTTGTTACCCTGAATGTAAGCGCCAAGTTCAGAATGAACAGATAGGACAGGCAGAAAAATAGAGGAATTAACAAGGAGAAGGAAAAACATATTTCTCTCAGATAAAATAGGTATGTTGGCCATGTTGGACACATTGCCTTGTGACTAGGAGACCTGCAAGGTGAATACCAAGACTGAAGCAGGGGAAGTTGATAAGGATATGAACGGGTAATTTAGCCGTGAATAAAATGCAAAGGACAGATTTAGAATCAGTTCCACACTTACAGCCAAGACCGCTTGCTTGTTTGAGTTACTATAACCGCCTCTCTGCTTATTAACAGGGGAGAGCAAGCAAAATCTCACCATAGAAAGTTTGCAAAGCATTTCAGAAACATCCAAGGAATTTTTGTCCATTTTCTCTTGAATTCCAAAAATTATTTCTAAACTACACATATATAAAGCAAACAAAACATTCTGTTGCTTCTACTGCTATGTTTTCTTCCAGGAGAGAACAAATCCAGAGTTTATTTCTTACCAATGCATTGTATCCAACAGAATAAACCAAACCTAACCTAACCAGCTGTTAATTTTGGAGAAGAGTTGAAAAGAAGTTACAACTCTCATATTTTTACTCAGGAAAGCCCAGGAGCTGTCTGCCAACGCAGTTATTACTGTATCAGTTCAGACTCACACCTATGGTTATAAGGATGATAAACTAGCTTTTAAAATAAAGATTGCAAAAGCACAAAATTTTAAACCTAGATGCTTAGAAAAAGCTTGGTAATACAAATTAGCCATCTGCAAAAAGCAACCCAGCCAGAAGACTCTGAGTGTTCACATCTTTCAGTGACCTTTACATCACTGATGCTCAGCCCCTCTGGGGAAAACATCTCAATCCACTTTAGATTATGTTTTAAATGTTTTTCTGATTTCAAAATCCCACGTATCTGTGTTGTGAAATGATTGCCTCTTCAGCTCGACCGAATTTGCCAGCCTACCCAAACCTGGTTTCCTCCTTGTCCAAAATATGAACCTCCTTGCTAATTTGCCTCATTGCAAATAAACTTCAGTCGCAGAGCGGGTGCCAGCAAACCCCACCGCCCCAGAAATTCTGCGACGTGAAAGGCGTGCGCAACTACAGCACTTTTTTTTTTTCTGTTCCACATTTGTTGCCAACATCAATTTTACTCACGTCATGTTTAAGTTGTCAAGAAGACCGATGACCCTCTCGCGTTCAAGTACAAAACTGAGCGCAGGTGAACATACAGCTGCCCAGCTCCCACTTGTGCCCAAGCAAACACCCCCCAGGCATCCCCTCCAGCCGTGGCTCGCAGCCCGGCGCCCACTGCACCGCTCTGGTGGCTATCAACAGGGGAGCTGTGGCTCCTGCCTGCGCGAAAGGACTGGACATCTCTGTTCCGGCTCCGAAGGACCGACGTCTGCAATCCGGGATGCGCTGCCACCAAAGCTGACGCTACTTCGTCTCACGACTGCCAGAGTCATTTAAAATCTGCGCACCAAACAGACCGTAAGGAACAAGGTACCACTGAGATAATGGAAAGGGAAGAGGGTAAGACACGGTGGCACTTCGGGGCGGGGAGGTTTGAATTGCCACAACCTCGTTCTGCAGATCTCCGACTATGAGCCTTGGAAATTGAAGCATCTTAGAGAAATTATTAGAGGAAAGTAAAACCCTAATTAGACACCGAATACGATTCTGATGAAAGTGATTGCTGACAGCTGGAAGAAGGACGGATGGTCAGAGCCTGGCGCAGACAGGCAGGAGCGACTGACTGACCGTTGGGTGTCACTAACACACCGCGAAACCGGAGACGACTGATCTGTAGTTCTCACAGCACACCACCTTGCTCAGGGACCGCCTTGCCACGCTCACTGCTGCGGAGAGCTCAGCTTGTCAACCCAAATTCAACATTTTGGAGCTCTACCTGACAGGGCATCCCTCCAGCCACCTGCATGTCAGGCTCCTCTCTCACACCTGGGTATTACAATTGCCAAGTTTTATATTAGTCCTCTGAAGGTTTAGCAAACCAGCTGGCTACAAAAGTCATCGGATGCAAAAATTCCCATGCAAGCCTTTTGTCTTTATTCCCTGACACATTTTCTTTCCTCTTCCCATGCAAAGCTCTCGTTAACACAGGCGACAGACAAAGCACACAGACCATTTCGCACCCACGATCTGGGAAAATAGCAGGTTTATTGCTGGCTGAAGCTGGCAAGAGGGACATAGATGTTGTTCCAGGATGGAGAACAAAGATTAACTACTCTTCTCACAGATTTTAAATCCGGGAAGACTGACCTCATACATCACAGCACCATCGAAACAACAAAACACTACAAAATCCAACAAGCTGCTATTGACACTGAGCAATGGGAAAGGCTCCATTGTATCTGGGGTTTTGGGAAAGGGGTTACAGAAAGTAATGGGGAAATTCCACTTTGAATTTCAGCACTGAACAGCTAGGAAGAGCTCGACTACATAAATCATTCTACCCATTTATTCTTGCTGCCCCCCTCAAACAGAAATACCAAAAGATGCTAAAAGCTTAACGGAAAAGCACAATCCTCAGATCTTTCTGACACAGGTTGAAAGGTTTTAACTTCGATAACGCCCTCATTCTAACAATACAGCTTGCAAATCAGAAGGGTACCTATGCTCACAAGAGGGAGTGGCAAGAGGGTACTGAGGAGAGACCTAATACCGCTGTGGACACTGCAGATTTTAAAAGCTATTAGTCAGGTTTAGGATCCCAGCAAGCAATTCATGGCTGGTGCTACAACAAATGCTGTGGAACCAGCCAGGCAATTTTATTTTTTTTTTACATTTTTGCTCCATTTTCATCTACCCACAAATACATCCTTTGTTCTAACTACCAGAACCTGAACCGTGCCGGTCTTTTCAGGTGTACTGAGCCACCCACCCCCTGCCTGCAGTCTGTAAAGTCAGTTAGTCGCTTCCCAGCTACTGTCTGTCTGCTCGCTCCCCAGGGAGGTAAAAATTAGCAACGTACCATCACGTGGCAAATCTCCTTGCTTGGGAGACGGAGAGCTCTGCACATTGCTGACCTCAATTTCTTTTCTTTCCAGTGGAGCAGTTTTGCTGGATTCCATCTCGGTGCATTTGCTTTTCGGAGGATCAAACCCAGCAGCTCCATCGGTGGCATTTCTCTTCTCCCTCTTCGCCGCCTCCTCCCTCTCTTTGTCCTGGCTGCTGATTTCAGGGATTTGCTCCAGCTTGCTGTGATACAAACCCGGGCTGCCCAGCTCCTTCTTGACCGAGTTGCTGCCGCTGTTCCACTCCTCTCTCTTCTTGGCAGCCGGCTCCTCTGCCAGGAGGGGCTGATGCTCCTTCACCACCAGGCTGGGCAGCCCCGCATGGCTCTGCTCGGGACCCGAGCTGCAGACAGATGTTTGCTCTTCTGACACGGTCATTGACCTTTTCATCGGAGCGCCCGGCTTTCTGGCTGTGGGGCTCGAGCACTGGGTCAGGCTGCTATTAGGAGAGAGCAGACCAGTAGCGACGTCTTCTCTAAGCACCGGCTCAGGGTATTTATCAGCCAGGTTAAGGGTGAGGGGAACCGACAAGTGAGAGCACTCTGACATTGCACGCCTCATTGCCTTCCTTTGGTGGGCAGCCCTGTTCAGAAAATTGCCGTCGTCTGCACAGCTCAGCTTGTCTTCCATCTCTTCCTCCATTTCAGTGGTATTATTAAAGTAACTACTTTTGGAGTCATCTTGTGCAAGCTCTACGGTGGTAGTTGGAGGTTCTGGCTTAGATGCCATTGAAGAAGAAAATCCACTCTGCACATAGTTGTCATTAACCACCCCAATTACACAATAGCTGGGGGCTCCATCTTTTTTCACGGTTGCTTCTTTAGACCCCGAATTGTTAGGCAGGATAGGGTGGAAATTCGGATTCCAGACGCTGATCTCCTGTTCCTTCATGTATTTGCTGGGATCGCTCTCCGACACAGACAGATTGGGCAGGTTTGGGTCTGGCTGGCATTTGGTCTCCATTCCAGCCTTACCAGCTGCTTTCTCCTGATCGGTGATGGCTCCATTTTTACCCAGCCCAGGACCAGATTTTTCAGCTCCTGCCTGTCCCACATGAAAATCTGTAGTTTTAGGATTTGCAAAGTTCCCTTCTGCAGAAGGAAACGTTTCAGAAATCAAAGACCAGCTCTCAAGGTGACCTGCAGCTGCCTGGGTTTTTTTGCCTTGCACCTCAATTTCTCTTTTGTCTTTCTGAGCTATTTTTAGCTCTTTGTCTAGTTTTCCTTCAAAGAAGCAGAGCTTGTCCTCATCCGTGAAACCAGCATTCTTAACGAGCCCATCCTTAATTGGTCCCCCTGAGTTTACATTCAAGCCAATCTCATTAAGCTTCCCTTCAGTCCTCTGCCATTCGAATTCAGTTTTGCCGAAGTCTTTCGGGGACTCCATGCAGTGCAAGGCTTCCGAGAAGCTCTCCGTGTTCTTGCTTTTGCACAGCTGGCTGTATTCGGAGAGAGATGCGGGCTGCTTGTTCGAGAGAGACATCTCCGATCGCTTCGCTTCCTCCCGTGGCTGTAACACCAGCTCCGAGCGAGCCGAGCTCGCAGGCTGCCGGCGCCGGTGACGACACACCATGCCCCCTGTATTCATGACAAAACTCCTTCCTCCCCACCCCCTGCTGCCGCACGCCTTCATTTACTGGATTCAGCCACTAGTTCAACCGAAAACGTCAGGTTTTATCCTTTTGTAAAAATCAAGAGGAATGCACTTCGGTACCAGAAATACCCATCTCTGGGTAGACGCTACTGGGGGTTTAATCATCTCAGTGAAATGATTTTTCTGTGAGCAGCGTTTCTTGGGTTGTTACACATGCTGGGAAATATTGCCATCTGCTTTTTCTCTGTCAAACCCTATTATGACCAATGCATTTACAAGTATTAATTCCTGCTGATGAACCACTTTTAAGAATACTTAGGAACTAAGGTCAGCAATTTTCCGCCCCTTTAACAAAAACAAAACCCCCAAAACAAGCCCAACCCCAAACACCACAGCACAGAATGACCTCTTTCAGCACAAGGGCTTTGTTTTCTGTGAATTTTAATATATTCTTTTGGAGTCAACAGCGATCACAAGTGTTGCTGTAATGAGGATTTCACAATCCACAAACCATATCGCTCATACAGGCAAGTGGACAAAGCTGAAAAGGATGAAATGGGACAGGTTAGGAGAGGTTTTATAGTCTTAAATACTGTAAACTTGATTTTTTTTTTTTTAACGTGAACATATCTTACAATATTTTTGAGCTGCATTTTTTCTATCGCACTTAATTTACACCTAGCATTTCACATTTTCTGTCGATCTATTCAAAACCAGTCTTAAGTGCACTGCTCGGCCATCCTGCAAAGCCTCTCTATCCAGCATCCTTAACAAGGCTTTTCCAACTGCAATTCTTGATTTGGACATTGTTTCCCTGCCTAATCTGGGAGCTGACCCACGTGTGCTGAAGATTGCTTCTAGCCACTCAGCCACCGGGATCGGGATTGCTACCATTGCATTAGCACCAAACTGCAGAGCTGGCTTTTTTTCCTTAAGTGCTTGGTACAGATTAATCCTTGACTAAGGCAAATATTCCTCGCTGAACCAAGGTTACAACACTTCGCAGACAGTGACCATTATAGACATCAATACACTCCAGTGCAGGAGAAAATTTTGTCCTTACAGCTGATGCAGTGAAAGGACTCCCTGCTATAGTTTAACTGAGCATAAATGTATTTTTACACCCAGAGACTGCAAGCTACACTACGCCCCCTGAATTTAACCTGCTGCTGAGAAATGTTACAATCCACACATTTATCTACTTGTATTTAAGCTTTGGATTTAAGACACTGCTATATTTAAAAACAATGACTAAGGAACTGTAAGTTATATGAATCTTTCATGACACCCTCTAATTAACCAGAATAGTTCCACCCACAAGCTTCACTTCTCAAAAAGCCTCAACGATTTTTCTGTACTTTAAAATATTCATAGGTGTCTTGCTAGTGGAAAATGGGACCTTAGCTCAAGGCTTGCATTCTCTCCCGTAACCCATGTAGAACTAATGTTTGCAAGCACTTGCTCACTCTAGAAGTATTTAGTCCGCTCCCCAAAGTGGCAGACCTTGAAGTCATCTAACGCCATGTAATTACTGTGTAGGTTTTCTTTTCCTCTTTTTTTTTTTTTTTTTTTTAATTTTTTTTTAAGCAAACGGCTACCACTTATAACAGACAGAGGAGAAAACCCACATTGATTTAGGGGCTGGTACTTCAGAGCCCAGTACCACAGAAGAGATTTGCATCACTGGAAAGAAAAGCCTGACTCATAATGTCAATGTACAGCCAGTAACAACCACCATTGCTACTTTATTTAATTTTTTTTTTTTTTAAATGTAGGAAATGAACCATATTCAATACCTGGGATACTCAGAAGCAGGAGAATGCTTAGCTATGAAAAATCTCTAAAGTCATCTAATATTTAATCTCTCAGGACATTAATGGAGGTGATGTAGAGTCCATATACTGAGAGCTTTTCAACAGCTTCATCCTGCCTACAGCACGTTGTTTCCAGACACCCATTCTCGGTTCCAGTGCCCCAGCTTCCACCTTTACCAAATGCATTTTTTTTTTCTTTAAATTTTTTAATATTCTGCTTCTGAAGCTACACCATGGCTGTTGTGCTCAGCTTTCAGCAAGACCAGAAATCACCAACACTCACAACACAGCCAGCAGTCCTGACACCAGAGCTTTGGGCCCAGTTTAGATTCTGACGAAGCTTAAATTTTCTACAGAATTCTAACAGCAGCAGTACTAGTCAATGAAGGATATGCAGAAAGGGTGGGAGGATGTTCAGAAAACAAGAGGACTTGGACAGATTTTGAAAAACAACTGAAATGAGAAAGGGTGCATGCCAAAGAGGAATTGGGTTAGAAGGGTTAGAGACTTCCTGAAAGGAAGCCCATCCACTGCTTTTACTCTTAGTTCACTTTGAGGAAGATTTCATACTCTTCAAGTATCAAATTTGGGGTTTCACCATCCTTTTGGCTCTCCACCATCCTTCTTTTCAAGAATGTGTCAGATAATGGCAGTGAAATAGCTATAAGTCGTTGCAAGTCAGACCCTGGTCCAGCTTCTGGACGTAGAGATTCGCCCACTGCCTGGAGCGTCTCTCAACCTTTCAGTGGTGAGGCAGCAGCCTGTCGCACAAGGAGGAAGGTTCTATTTTGCCTGTTCACATCCTTTTACCATCATTAAATCCTGTCTTTTCTTACAGGTGCAGTTGACACAAAATAAGCCTGTCAGGGAAGCTGAGCACATACAGCACAGACACAAGTACCAACATTAAACACAACTGTAGTCATTTATCTGAGCTGCTTAGATATATTTTGAAGCTTATATTGCATCTCTGAACGTGAGCATTTTCCAAGGGAAGACATACCTATGTGCTGAAGAAACTGCAAAGAATCCCTGTCCACTTCAGTGGGCTGTACCGGGTACAACAGAGCTGCCCAGGCTGAGACAGTGCCAACAGCCCGCGCAGAGGAAGATCACCGCATCGACACGTCACGGCTTAATGCCCAATCTGCAAGCTTCCAGCCTCAGCAGATGAATCAGCCTAGCGTTTCTATTTTTGCTTCACTCCCAAAGCTATTACTTATCCCTTCTAATGCCTTTGCTGTTTGGTTTTTTTTGTTTTGTTGTGTGTTTGGTTTTTGGGGGGTTTTTGGTTTTGCTTTGTTTTTTAATCTAACACAGTCGTTCCTGTGTAATCCTGTGCACCCGTTTCTAAGGCAACATCGCTTTCCAGGATGATGAGCTACTCCTTGCCAGCACCTCCAACTAATGCGATCTCTAATTAAGTCTTATTACCAGTGACAGTCAGTGATCAGACTGACCAGAACCATCAAGGATATGCTCTGTCTATAAAAGCCAAGACCGTAAACCCGCAATTTAAACACTGGCTCGTCTGTGCGTTCATGCACACACACGTGTTGTGCTGCTCAGCCCCACACTCACTGCGTGTAAAACAAGCAGCAACACACGAAGCCTGAAGTCTGACACTACCTGCTGAACTCGCACACTTCGTTTCTTCCCGCAGTCTGGAAGAAGCCAGCCTAAAGAATAAAAAGGTGAACCAGAAGATTTAGTATTCTGGCCATCGTAACTTTGAACTACAAGTTTAACAGTTAAAAGGTGGGGAGCCGCACAATACTGAAACACAGCCTCATGTTTTATGGGACAGAACATTCACAGATCAAATCCCACTTACATTAGAATTTACATATAATACACTAAAAATCCTAGTGATCCTCAGCCAAAACCAGAATTAAAAAGCACTCAAGAGTGTTTCCACCTAAAAATATCACCAGTATTTGGTTATTGTAGGAGTATTTGCTAGCGGAAACTGAAAAGAGGCAAAGCAAAGTCAACGGAATGATACACAAGCAATGAACTAGCAACACCAGCAAGGAAAGATGAGGCTTGAAATTCAGATATCCCCTGAAAGTTGAATAACATCACTAAGGAAATGTCTTCAAAGTTCTTAATCTGGCAGAATTTATGAACAGAAGTATATTTGTTTCATTCCCAGCTTTTATTGAAAATCAAGAGTGTCAAGGATGAGCAGGTATAAAATACAGGAAGAAGACAAAAAGAGGAAGCCCCAGCCAAAGACCATGGGCTGCCAGCTTAGAATGAGACTTGCTGCATGAGACCATCCAGCTAGAGAAAAAGCCAGGATCAATATCACACACAGTACAAAACCAACTAGGGGGAAAAAAAAAAATCAGGCATATGCAGTCAGTTACAACCGTTTTGAGCAATTCTTAAAAGAACATATTCAGAGCTACGCACCGATTCAGCAGAAGACAAATAGGCTTTAAACATCCCATATCTGTAAGCTACAGATCTGCAAAGATGTCCTCCAAGCTCAGCTCACCTTTTAATTACGGATAGAACTGATATCTCAACAAAACCTCCTGTTAAAGCAGAATCAAATACAAACACACAGAAGTGCAAAAATTTAGGGGAAAAGCAGATAATAGCAAAGTTCTTTTGCTGCTTCATGATACATTTAGTACCGATGTGGTAATTGGCTGGTGCCATTGTTTGGTTTTCATTTCTCTTATACACCTACCTGGGATAATTAGCAGGTCGTAATGAATGAACAGGCTGCAATATGATGTCATTCTGCCCATGTCAAAAGCATTACTGAAGTACCACTGCTATTATGAGGTAATACTTGCCCCTGACTGCATTTGTGATGATGACTTCAGGTAAGAGGGACGCAGTTAGTCACACACCCATCCAGGCACTGGGCCATCGCGTTCACGTAGCTGATTAGCTCGTATTAGACAGACCCAATTACAGTTTGGGGTCCCACAGGGGAATTACAGACATTATATGAATGAAAGG
Source organism: Pelecanoides urinatrix (assembly GCA_013400755.1). NCBI lineage: Eukaryota > Metazoa > Chordata > Aves > Procellariiformes > Procellariidae > Pelecanoides > Pelecanoides urinatrix. Next base: position 181,817 of record VZTQ01013424.1, on the reverse strand, counting down.
TTACTCTGGAAATGCTAAACTGACTTAACGTTGTAATGACAACAGCATGATGGAAACCAGTCAGGAAAAGAAAATATTCAGAGAAAGGGCTTCGTTGCGGCTGTAGAAGAAAAGCAAATACTGTAATTAAGCAGGGATGGCACTTCCTGCTTTTAAATATCTCTTATTTACACACAAGGGATTTAGAGCTGTCATATGGAGAAATATGTACAGTATTACACACGGCGATTGTGCCAATGGGCTGCAAAGACAGCTTGTCATCAGCTCAGCTGAAGGGACGGGCGCTGGAAGGACGCCCACAGAAAGCAGCGGCAGAGACTGCGATGGAAGCTTTTGAGGAAAGAGGGAAACGAAGCCTCCCATGATCACTTCAACAGGCCCCTCCAATCCATGTGTGGGAGAATAATTCAGAAGCATAACTGTCTAGGCCACAA
>VZTQ01013424.1:60697-181220 GCA_013400755.1 Pelecanoides urinatrix | reverse complement strand
GCCTTTAAGACCTCCTCCTTGAAGAAGGTCCAGCCTTCCTGGACCCCTTTGCCCTTCAGGACTGTCTCCCAAGGGACCCTCTCGACCAGTGTCCTGAGCAGGCCAAAGTCCGCTCTCCGGAAGTCCATGGTAGCGGTTTTGCTGGCCCCTCTCCTTCCTTCTCCAAGTATGGAGAATTCTATCATTTCGTGGTCGCTAAGCCCAAAGTACACACACAGTACAAAACCAACTAGGGGGAAAAAAAAAAAAATCAGGCATATGCAGTCAGTTACAACCGTTTTGAGCAATTCTTAAAAGAACATATTCAGAGCTACGCACCGATTCAAGCAGAAGACAAATAGGCTTTAAACATCCCATATCTGTAAGCTACAGATCTGCAAAGATGTCCTCCAAGCTCAGCTCACCTTTTAATTACGGATAGAACTGATNAAAAAAAAAAAATCAGGCATATGCAGTCAGTTACAACCGTTTTGAGCAATTCTTAAAAGAACATATTCAGAGCTACGCACCGATTCAAGCAGAAGACAAATAGGCTTTAAACATCCCATATCTGTAAGCTACAGATCTGCAAAGATGTCCTCCAAGCTCAGCTCACCTTTTAATTACGGATAGAACTGATATCTCAACAAAACCTCCTGTTAAAGCAGAATCAAATACAAACACACAGAAGTGCAAAAATTTAGGGGAAAAGCAGATAATAGCAAAGTTCTTTTGCTGCTTCATGATACATTTAGTACCGATGTGGTAATTGGCTGGTGCCATTGTTTGGTTTTCATTTCTCTTATACACCTACCTGGGATAATTAGCAGGTCGTAATGAATGAACAGGCTGCAATATGATGTCATTCTGACCATTTCAAAAGCATTACTGAAGTACCACTGCTATTATGAGGTAATACTTGCCCCTGACTGCATTTGTGATGATGACTTCAGGTAAGAGGGACGCAGTTAGTTACACGCCCATCCAGGCACTGGGCCATCGCGTTCACGTAGCTGATTAGCTCGTATTAGACAGACCCAATTACAGTTTGGGGTCCCACAGGGGAATTACAGACATTATATGAATGAAAGGTTACTCTGGAAATGCTAAACTGACTTAACGTTGTAATGACAACAGCATGATGGAAACCAGTCAGGAAAAGAAAATATTCAGAGAAAGGGCTTCGTTGCGGCTGTAGAAGAAAAGCAAATACTGTAATTAAGCAGGGATGGCATTTCTTGCTTTTAAATATCTCTTATTTACACACAAGGGATTTAGAGCTGTCATATGGAGAAATATGTACAGTATTACACACGGCGATTGTGCCAATGGGCTGCAAAGACAGCTTGTCATCAGCTCAGCTGAAGGGACGGGCGCTGGAAGGACGCCCACAGAAAGCAGCGGCAGAGACTGCGATGGAAGCTTTTGAGGAAAGAGGGAAACGAAGCCTCCCATGATCACTTCAACAGGCCCCTCCAATCCCTGTGTGGGAGAATAATTCAGAAGCATAACTGTCTAGGCCACAACGCAGTTGTGCAATAAGCTCTTTACCCTGCCCGCACCGGAGCCCACAGCATTCAGTACTCGAGCATCACTATGCGTCACGTCTTCTCTTCTCTTTCCTGAAGAGCTTACGCAAATCAAAAAACATAAGATGACACAAACCCCAAAATACTGAAACAAATTAATTTTTTTTTTTTTTTTTTTTTTTAAAATAGAGTATTCTTTAAGGACAGATTGGAGGGAAAAAAACATCTTTTCCAAGTCTCAATGTTGAAATACAGCTTGAGGAGTAAAGGGAAGGGGGATGCTAGCAGTAAATCTGAATCAAATGGCTCAACACTGGATGAATGAAAATCTTCCATCATTTCCTCTTTTAACCATTCCTCAACAGCAGAGCCCCCAGCCCTGCATCAGCCAGGGCACCTGCTTGGAAATACAGTTTTTAGGACCCTGCTTTTTATACATAATTCCCAATTTTAGTTTTAATTCCACACAAGAGGTAGCATAAAGGCTCGGTCACATTTTAAAGGCTGATGTCTGACATGTTTTGCTTATCATCTCAGCTGCCTCCTGACATTAAAAGGCATAAAATAGTTTTCCAGAAGAATCTGGGGCAGTTCTTACAATGACAACAACAGCGAGAAGCTGAAATAAATCCAAGAGATGGATAAAGGATTAAATTCAAATTGCATGAACAGCCTTACATCCAGCGTTTCTTAACTTTAAGCTGCAAAGTCAAAATCAGGAAAAAAAAAAGTTACAGAAGTTTGCAGGCCTAGTTTATAAAAGATACACACAACTTCAGTCAGCGAGAGAAATCTGCAGCATCACAGTTGCCATGACTCCCGGGGGAGCTGTATCACAAAGTGGTACCTATTTCAGCAGTACATACAGGAGCTGATGCATTGAGGAAAGCCGTCCTGTCATTCTAGAACACACAGTGTAAGAGACAGGAGCTTGGCTGAAGAGATTGCAGTTACTAAACTTCAGCAGAAGAGCCTCCAAAGTATCTACGTGCATTATTCTGATAGTAGGTCACCAACCGCCCACTACCAAGAAAAACAGTTTATATGGGCGGATATTAAATGTTGCAGAGTGTGAGCTTCACAGTCCTGCCTGACAGAGATGAAGTGTTTGCAAGTTCTGGTGATAGGTAAAAATATAAAACCTTTGAGCAGTCAATTGTTACCTTAACAGGAGATAAACTGGATGTACAAGGTCTGTAGAGTTCATGGCTCCATCAACTTAGTGAAATTTGGACTACAATCATTATAATTATCTCCTGGGTCCCTTTAGCTCCTTCTCTGTCCAGTAAAAAAATCACACTCATGTTCATGGTCTTAAAATCTCAACACCTTCCCTTCATTGATTTTAATTTGTGCTCAACTGATGCATGAATTCATCATTGTTTCATCCTCGGACCCAGCCTGAGACACTTCCACACCAGTTGTGCCGACTTACGGATTCAGTCCGGGTTTTGCCGGCGCTTTGCAACTCATGGAACCAGCTACTTGGTTATGAGTTGGGCAGTGGATGGGAAGGGAGACAAGCCTCGGTAACGTACCTGGATGGCAAAGCCAATCTGCCTCCCTGCTCCTCCACTGCACCTGACGCTTTGTCCCCCAGGCCAGGCGTTGCGCGGCCACCGTGAGACTGCCCGAGGCTGCTGCAGGGGCCGGGTCTGCTCCAGCGCCCCGCGGCAGCCCTGCGCCTGGCAGCGCTGGGGTTCAAACCGCCGTAGGAACGTCTCAACCAGCATTTCCAAAACTAGCTCAGTCATTCAGAGCTTCTCTTAAAAAAAAAAAAAAAACCCGCGCCTATGAAGTGCTGAAAGGATGAAAGCAACTGGGTATTATTAAAGTCCTGTGCAAACTTAGCTCAGGCCAACTTATAGATGTAAAGTATGTACCAACTTACTCACAGGCTTATGTGTTACTCTGAACCAGGAATCCTTCAACTCCGTACACGCTTTACTTGGGCAAAACATTCAGGAGAAGCTTTTCTTTTTTGCATGGATCTGCTACTAAGATTCTGCTCCCTTGAATACAGCAGTTAGCAAAGGAAAATAAAGACTTCTAGCAGACAATAGAAAGGCTTCAAAGAATTATTTTTAAAAAGATGCTGCCTTTAGCTTTCCCCTTTATTTTGTAGCATCATGCACCAAAGAACATTACTTCTGCAGGCACAAGTTCATGCAGAGAACACCACTTCCACTAAAATAGAACTACTTCAGGTTATGCAACACTCATTAAAATTACAAAACCTCTCAAAAACCTGACCAGCATGTTAAGGCGCACTTGAGCTCTATGTTTGTTAAGTTAGTGGCTGCATCATGCAAACTGGCAGCAAGGAACTCTGCAGAAATAGAAACAGGAACAAACTTTCATGCCTGATGACAAGGCAAAAACTAAGAGTGCCTAAGGGCATGGATAAACTTCCCCAGCCCACTTCAGCAGACTGGAATTCACAGAGAAGACGCCAATTCTTCCGAGGAAGGTTTAGAATGAGCAGAAGTACAAGAATATTTTTTATTTCATCTCTATCCATACTATATTCTCCATTTCAAAATTCCTATGAACTTCATTAAATTCTATGAAATTAATTCCATCTCATTTCCTATGAGTACAGGGACAACAGCCAGGGTAAACCATCCAAAATACTTGCTAGTCCGTCCATAGTCTCAACAGAGACATAAAGTCTTAAAAATCAATATCAGTCCCGCTATTGTTTTGTTACAACTCTGCTTTAGTAAAGATTATTATTCTAGAAGGAAGCACATTTTATAGATGTAGCAGTTCAAGGTAGCTTAAGATAAAGTCATTCACCAATTGCGGGAGGAAAAGTAGATGGTTGCAGTTAGCCTGAGGTAGGATTAAAACCAAACCCTGCAACATGACAGCGATCGAGAGCACTTCCTACCACAGAAATCCTCTGCTCCCTGCCCGCCAGCGGCGTGCCGGGCTGCTGAGTGATCACGATGATTCACTGCTGCACCGCAGATGAAGGGCACTTTCAGTCTCGGATGACAAGCAGCTCATGTAACTTAACACCAAAAAGTGCAAGTTTACTTAAATATTCAACAATACATATGTAAAATTAACACTGAATTAATTAAAAAAAAAAAAAAAAAATCAAGAGTTCTCGAAGTTCGACCAAGCTGTCAATCCTTCAAACTTTGGGAATTAGCACTGTGAGACAGGCAAGCAGAACCAACAGCCTTTTAAGATCAGCCAAAAACCCAGTCATGCCACACTCGCTTGTGCCCATAGGATTAACAATTACGTATTCATGCCAACGCACTGACAAATAGCAAGGTCTTGCACGCAAGCTGTCTGGATTACTGCTGCTAGCTCAAATGGCAAACACACACCTTTTTCTTGCCTCTGCCGGCTCATACCAGTGGGTTTCAGCTGCTTTTGTTTCTCTCGGTCTGGAGCAGCAGACCTGGCTGGCAGAGTTGCCACCCCTCTTGACTTTGTGGGTCTCATGTAGCCTTTTATCTGCTCTGCTGCTTTAACTCTCTCTTTCTTTGCCTCCTTCACAGCTTTTTGTTCACATTCCTCCTCTTTTTCTTTAGTTGCATCTTCAGGTTTATCCACTTCAGACTTCAATGCTGGGGCATCCTTCAGGTGAGCTTCCCCACCGTGAGCAGCCTCCTCTTCTGCAGGCTGAGAATGACCTTTATTGTTATCTTTAGGACTTATTTTGGTTGTTTGGGCAGCTGTCAGATCGGCAGAAGCCTCTGCTTCAACCGTTTTATTGTCCAAGCTGCCCGGGTACTTCAGTGAGCTCTGCTCGCTCTTCTTTCCTCCAGCCAACTCAGCCTCTTCAGCTTTATTCTCCATCAACGCTTCTGCCACAGCCTGCGACACGGCTGCTGCTGCTTTGCTCTCTGGTATCGCTGCAAGTTCTGGGGAAACGCACCCAGTGTCCTTCTCTCCAGAAGAGATGGTTGCTTCTAGTTTGTCCGTCCCTTTGGCACCTACAGGAGCTGGTCTATTTTTTGAATCTGCCACCTTCTGAGGAAGGTCTGAGGAAGTGCTGTCAGTGTTGTGCTTTTTATCAGCGGTTCTTATTTCTTTAGCATCCCCCTTTGCTGCAGGAGAAAGGTGAACTTCATCCTTTTTTGATTTAATGGCCTGTTTAATTGAATGATCCGAAGAAAGCGGTTTCCCTGCCTCATTCCCATCCTGGGAACCAGCCTCTTTGGTTTTACCATCTTTCTTCAAAACCTCTTTTCCAGGCTCACTGTGTCCCAGATCGATGGGCTGCTCCCAAGATTTCTGCGTCTGTATCTCCTTCTTCGCACCAGAGCCAGGCTCTTTGCTGCTGCTCCCTGCTACCGCTTCGGGAGGAGGAAGCCCCTTTCTTCTTGCCCCCTCACCCGTCTGCTTTGGGAAGCCAGAAGAAACGTTGCCAGTGCTACCAGGGCCAGTTACTGCAGTCGGAGCAAAGGATTCAGAGTCGCTTCCTTTATTATTCCAAAGCATTTGAGGGCCAATGGGAAAGTTTTTAATATTTCTGTTTTCATCTACCATGTCTTCCATTCCATATTCCATCTCAGATCCTACGGGAGGCTGTACTTGTCTGTTTGGTTTTGGCTCTAGAAAAACAGGCTGCTCAGAGGCATTTTTAGCCTTTTTACTACTTCCACCATAACCCCTCTTTTTAGATCTATCAGATCTATCAGTAACTGTGGCCAAAGCGTGACCTGCCACTGCTGGATGCTCTAGGATAGGAAGCCCAGCCCCCACGCTGCAAGGAGTGGGACTTTCTGCTTCGGATTTATCAGTTATCTCCATGTCACAAGGAAGAAACATCTCTGCACCTGCTTTATGCTCTAGAAGACATGGCTGCTGAAAGTCAGCCTCCACCTTTTTGCATTTCTCTTTATTACTTGTGTGTGATTTTTCTGGCTCCAGAGGTATAGCAGGAGCTTGTACTTTAGTAGTATCAGCGAGGTCACCTAGCAGACTTGCTAAAGGAATGGAATTAGTCTCTTTGCCTTTATCAAAAGACTGAGTTTGTTTAATATTTCCCACCTCTTCACCTACTGCAGGGATGTTACCTGCACCTAGTGCAACGGCGTGCTCAAGACTATTTTCAGCCTTTTTGCCTTTCACATCTCTACTTTTTTTCTTAGTCTTGTCCATCAGCAGTTCCCTGGTGGGACTGAGTGCCGCAGCTGCATCTGTCCTGCGCGCCGGGAGAGGCTCAGATGTATCTAGTTCCTTACCTTTACTCGTGGGCCAAGTTTCTTTAGTGTTGACCATTTCTGGCTCTGCTGTCTCTATTTTATGACCTGAAAGAACTGGCTGATTAGAGAAATTTCTTCTATTCCCACCCTGTATTTCAGGCTTTTCCAGAATCTCTTTGGTTATACCTGTCAGATTCTCCAGCAAAAGCTCTCGTTCAAAACCAGCCACCTTATCTTTATCAAAGGTCATTTCTTTTGTGCTTCCAGCCACCTTCTCTTTGCTTGGAAGATCGCTTGTTTCCACCCCAGCATCCAGGACAGCTGCCTGCCCCAAAAAGCTTTTTCCAGGTTTTTTTCTTTTCCCATCATTACACCTCTTTCTAGGTTTGTCTGCCACCAGTGCTGCATCAGAATTTATCACAACTGATTCACCTGCAGAAGTAATTCCAGCCTCTTTGCCTTTATTAATCAAATTTACCTCTTTTGTTTTGCTGATTGTGTCAGCCATAGCAAGATGCTTTGCTTCCTCTGTCCTACTCTCCAGCAGGAATGGCTGGTCTAAAGCCCCCAAATCAGCTATTTCATTTTTTCCAGCACTTTCTTTAGGCTTCTCTGTTACCAGTTCAATTGACCTTTGCATTTTAGTTACATCTGATGTATTCTCCTGAAAACACTCAGCAGTGATACAGCCCCTCTCTCTGCCTTTATCACTAACACTAACTTCCTTAGTTTTATCAGTTATGTCAGGAGAACTACTTGGGTCCATCTTATTCTCAAGAAAAGGCTGCTGGAAAAAACTTCTTTCACCTTTTTTACTTCTTCCATCACTACCTCTTTTTTTTTGCTTGTCTGCAGGATACGCATGTGTAACGCTTACGGATGGAGGTCCTCTTGCAGTAAAACCTCTGCCTTTATCAGGGAAAGTTGTTTCTTTTGTGGTCTCCTCTGTCCTCACTCCCTCAGTAAGTTTGCTCACATCCTCCGAAAGCATCATCTGCTCAGAGAAGCTTTTGATTTTTTTTACTTTCCCTTCACCACGCTTTTTTTTAGGTCTGTCCATCCCACGTGCAATATTGAAATCTTTTCCAGTCTGCTGCTCTAATGCAATAAATCCTTTCCCTTTGTTTTTATCAGGGGAATCTGCTACCATCACTCCGTCCACAGCTTCAGCAGAGATGGGAGGTTCGGTTGCATCAGACTTAGCCGACAGAAGAAACGGCTGCTCCGAAAAACTGCCAGCCTTTCTGTTCTGCAAAGCAGTAACTTCCTCAGGGTTTGGTAAAACCAATGCTGTAACAGGCGGTTTAGTAGTATCTGTTGGGGTCTTCAACACTGCCTGTGCAGTACTAAAGTCAACGGCCACGCACTTATCGGAGGATACGGTTTTAGTTCCATCAGCTGCCTTTGGCTCGTTAGGAAGCTTGTCCGACGGGGCCGTAGCCTCTAGAAGAGCAGGCTCTTTGAGGGATTCCTTTTCAACCCCTTTGCTTTTTTCACAACTACCTCTTTTCTTTGCTGCTTCTTCCAGTGCCCCACTGGAAGTCAGAAGCTCACGGTGGACAGTGTCACTGAACGCTTCACGGCTGGGAGATGTGCATTTCGCCTCCTTATCTTTATCAGAAAGGAGCAATTCTAAAGGTTTGGTCTCTAAAGGATTTTCTACTTTGCTTGGATTGATTGCTTCTGAAAGAGATGGCATCAGGTCAGCACATTTTGACTCCTTGTACTCCCTCTTTTCATTTTTATGAAGAAAATCTCTTTCCATAGGCTTGGTTGGCACCTTTGCTGTAACAGATTCCCCCACCTTAGTCTTGCCCACCTGCTGCAAGGGAACCTCTTTTCTTTTGCCTTTACATTGCAACATCAAACTGTCATCTCTCATTTCTTCTGGCTTCATGACGTCCCCATTTTTTGCATCCAAGGCAGATTCTAACGGCACGCTGGGTTTTTGGACCTGCTGTCCCGGTGCTGGAACTGAGAAGGCATTTTGCTCATCCAGGATATGACCTCCAGGTATTTTTTTAGCATCCTTTGGCATATCTGAAACTCTGCTTCCTGAGGCAATGGACTGCTCTTTGCGAGCTTCAGCAGGCACTACGGGACAGACATCTGGTTTTTGCAATTCAACAGCAAATGGAGAATTTCTAGGAGCTTTTGAGACTGTTACATTTTCATCCCAGAAGTCCATTGTTCTTGGCAGCTGGTTTCTCTTTTGTTTTGGTTTCTTTTTCTTTTTCTTCACAATGGCCAGAGAACCTTCCAAATCCCAGCTCTCCCTTGGTACATCTCTGCAGCTCTCCACAAACTCCGACAGCACGTTGGATGGCTGCTCAGTTGCCTTTTTATGTGAAGCCCTAGTGCGAGGGGATGTTCCAGCAACACATCCAAGTTCCACTACAGAACAGGGGTCTACTTTTGGGTCAGTACTCTTCTCTTGTGGGAGACCTATTAGACGTTCCTCTGGTACATCTGTAATAGGCACTGGTGCAGGTTTTGCTCTGCCAAACCTGCGTTCCCTTGATTTGTTAGCTTGCCTTATTTGTGCAGTAGGTAGACCTGGAATACAGGAAGCCTGCTCAAACATCAAAGCAACTATTTGCTTTATAAAAAAAATAAATATACTATATATGTGATTTTAGCCATCTAAAACAGTCCATATAGTCACATATGCAGAATTTTCCAGCACTGATACCACACTAATTCTAAAGCCACCTCAGTAAGGGCTGGGATAGACATTTACACGCAAAACCTATTTAAACTACTTCCGATAAATACGTCAATGCTATTTAAAAACACATAATTCCTGATACGTGCTCTTACCCCACCAAAAAGCAACAGTTCTTGTAAGGACATGCTATAGCTTTTTAAAAATGCATTAAGGATCCATTTTGTCTTAGCAAGATGAGATAACAGATACACTTTTTATATCTCTAGCTGGCATCCTTCCAAAATGTGACAACAAAAGTTTAGTGGAAAGATGAGACTAGGGAAGAGAGAAGGGGCATAACGGGGAAGAGGGAGCAAAAAAGCTCAGTTTCCCACAGCACCCACGGTGGAAGCAGTGGAAGGCAGAACCTGCGTAACAGAAGTCATTTGCTGTACTCCGTTATAGGCAGCGCTGGGTTTCCTTAGCTACAAGCCACTGATTTTAAAGAGAGCATCAGTCATTTGTCAGATAGCCCTGGCCCACAAATCAGCCTCCAGTCACAAGTGTAAGCAATAACAGCTCACTGGAGAGGCTGGGTTAGTGGAGCAGGAAAAAAAAAAAATTACATTTTCCTTTGGTAATTACAAAACTCAATTTGGAAGGAGGTCTTCACTAGGAATATTGTAATAAGAATTAATGGTCCTATTTAATACCAAAACAAAAGCTAGCAGTAATGGCAAAAAGATGGTGAGCTTTTAAATTCCACAGCAGAAAAGATATAAGCCAGTCCCAGTGAGAAAGTACTAGTAGCACCCATATTTGGGCTTTTAGTCTGGTGAACACGGAGGGGAAAAGAGTATTTAAGAGGGCAGAGATTAGAGGCAAAGCAGAATCACCGAGGAATGCAAAGAACCGCACAGCTGCTTGTGCAAAAAAGATTTCTGCTTGCTCAAGTGGCAACACAGCCAGTAGGAAGAGGTGAATAGTTCACAGAGGATATTTCCATTCTAAAACTGAATTATTATTTGTATTCTACCTGTGGGCTCTTGCAGGGTTTTTTCTTGCTGAGGTTCTGCATGTTGGACATGGTTGTGTTCAGCCTCCCCCTTTTGTTTCTCTGTAGCAGTAACATCCACAGTAGTAACAGATTTTTCTGGAAGGAGGTCTTTATTTTCTAGTGCAACAGCTTCTTTTGCTTCTACTGGAACTGAAATATGAAAAATATGAACAGAATGCTTCAGTTCTTATGAATACAGGCAACCTGCAGTTTAAAAGCAAGCCCTTGGAAAGGGTATAGGTTTTATTTTATTTTTGATAGGAATGAAGTTTATAAGATATGGTGGTCTACTATGTATTATCTCCTCACAATCCCATTTTAAGCAGCAATTTTATATTTTGGCAGACATGCCAAGGCGGAGATAAAACATGAAGCAAAGATTGTCTTGGGGCTTAAACAGAGGATGAGGGTTTATTTGTTTGGTGTTCCCCCCCGCTTTGTAATCAACTGAATTCAGACTATACTAGCTCCCCACTGGAATTCCAATCCAGAATATACTCCGTTATCAGTCTGGAGTCCCTTTCTAATGCTAATCATCTAGTATTCCTATATACCTTAGAATATATTCACGCAGACAATACAAAATTCCTAGCTACACATAATTATAACAAGTTTTAATTTGTAAAACATAATTACATTGGAGAACAGTTCTATATGTAATTAATTTTATTTAAATTTTAAATAGAAATTAAAATTATGATAGATATTGGTACAACAACTATGGATGAGGTTAGAGACAAGTTATACGATGGTAATTTCAAATGTTAAGACTACCATCTATTTATAACAGTCCCCGTGTTAGCACACACTAATAACCTTCTTGAAACTAAACTTTTGTTGCTTTTTCCTCGATAAGGACAGGAGAACAGTGTCTGTGAGAAAGAACTTAGGTGGGGGGGGGCAGAATTAGCTGACAGCAAAGTGCTGGCTCCAGTTTTATACTGTGGTTTGCACTTCTCACCTGGTTCTGAAAGATGGTTCGTCTGTCCGGGAAGATGCTCTTCATGGTGGCTGGCAGGTGGTCCGCTGTCTTTAGCTTTCTCTAAAAGAGCAACACAAGCTTCTGGGACTTTCGATTCTTGTTCCACATTTGTAGTTGCTTCTGCAAACAGAACAGAAAGAATAAAAATTCATATTTTTTTTAATTAGGTCAGATTAAGCAAGATAAAAATCACTTCCTCACCTATTTCTTATCTTCCACAAGAAACCAAAGGTTTTCCTCACTTTCAAAGCAGTGGTAATCTGCTTTTTAGGATCATTTTCTACCAGCTCTCCCCTCCCGAAAGCCTAAGTGTTCTGCTAAAGCAAATCTTCCTGTATTGTCTGGTATTTACTCTTTCATTCACGCACCTATGCCTCAGTTACTACATTCTAGTAGGGATTTTTTTGTTAAAACTTCTCTCTTTTGAAATTTATTTCTATCATTAAACTAAAGAGTATTAGAAAGTAAGAAAGAAGAGATCTCCCTCCAACTCTTTCTGCAATCAATCCACATACACTGCCTCTGCCCAGTACTATTTGTTGTATTTTGACTGTTGTTTTCTCTCTGAAAGGACAGTGTCCTTTGGGAAATCTATGCAGTGCAGAAAATCCATTGACCACCACGTGGAAAAAACCAAAATGCCTGCCTCGCCATTTCGACATCAATAGTCATTCCAAAGAAAGGACACCAAATGATCAACAAACCCTATCAGTCTATTCAGAAACTATTTTCAAGGTAAGAAGCTTTGTTCAAAACCAGCGTGTCCTACAGGATCTGCAGGGATTTCAGTGTATGCTGAGGATGATAGTGATACAGAAGGAAGTATACAGGGATGAACGAAAGTGTCTCTATGGCTGTCCTAAAAAACATACCTCACTGCTAAGAATGCCAAGTAAAAAAAAAAATTATCATTCACATATTCTAGTTTTACATTTTATAAGCGAAAAATCCTTATCAAGCACCTCCTCTGTCTGTATCTTGACAGCAGATCTGAGCTCTACTTAAGATGTTTTACGCAAGGTGTATCATAACCTTAACTACTAAAAACCGCATGCTTTTTATTTGACAGTGGTGGGACAACTGTGCATCTGTGGACAACTGTGGCCATCGCTGTGGACTACCAGGAGCGTTGCTGCTAGCGCTCTGCCAACGTAGAGGGGCCTTCTCACACCACTTGCTCTATTTCAAGCCTGAACGAAGCTTTCAGGCTTACACGCTCACCTGCAGGAGGCTTGTTGATGGGTGACTTGTCTTGCTCAAGAGAAGACTCAGGTGTCACCAGCTCTTCAGATGCAGCAACCTTGGTGTCAGCTACAGAGACAGACTTAGCTTCTGCAGAGGCAAACCCAGAATCCATGGCAGGAAGAGGCTTAGCTTCTGCTACAGGAGCAAACCCAGAATCCATAGCGTGACGATGGTTGACTTCTGCTGCAGGGGCAAACTCTGCATCTGCTGCTGGTGCAAACTCAGAATCCATAGCATGATGAGATTTAAAATCTGCTGCGGGGACAAATGCCAAATCCATCGCATGGTGAGATTCCACATCTGCTGCGGGGGCAAATGCCAAATCCATAGCATGATGAGATTTAAAATCTGCTGCGGGGACAAATGCCAAATCCATCGCATGGTGAGATTCCACATCTGCTGCGGGGGCAAATGCCAAATCCATAGCATGGTGAGATTCCACATCTGCTGCGGGGGCAAATGCCAAATCCATAGCGTGGTGAGATTCTGCATGTGCTGCTGGGGCAAACCCTGCATCTTCTGCTGGGGCAAACTCCAAATCTGTAGCATAATGGGACGTAGCATCTGCTGCTGGGGTGAAGCCAGTATCTGCCACTGGGGCAGATGCATCACTGACAGCATTAGGAGGCTTGGCTTCTGGTGCAGGAGCTAATCCAACATCCATAGCCTGAAGAGGGTTGGCTTCTGCTGGAGGTGCAAATCCAGCATCCAGAGCTTGAGCAGGCTCGGTGTCTCCTGCAAGAAAGGACCCAGCTTTTTCTGCAGAAGCGAACATGACATCCGAGGCAGGAACACATGCTGCATCTGCAACAGAAACACAGATCACAGAAATCAACAAAAACACAGAATGTAAATCCTGACCATGTGGGTTTATGACTGGAGAAGACAGGGCTTTTGCTTCTTGTCTTTCAGCATCACTTACTCCCCTCCCTTACACCAGTGCACTCAAGTTGTACTAGTCTTTAGGACACTCCTCAATGCACCCAAGGCTGTAGTACAAGAAGCACTTATGTGCCTTGTTTTGTATCCTTGACTACAGTGTTAGGCATCTGTCTGCTCCTAACACCCATCAGCCAAAAGATGCATCGTTTTCATTTAAAAGCCGATGCTACGTAGCTGGCAAGAGACCAGAGCTGCTGGACCCACTGTGAGCAACACATTAACAGAATATACACAGGAATCACAGTGAGGGTTTTTTCCTATATTAGCAGGACACAAACTTTTGGTGTCACCTTTAAGAGCCCAGCTGTGTATTCCAACAGCGGAAAAAGTCCTGAAACATTCCAGAGCCATACGCACTTCATTTTGCATATTGTTTATGCTGTTCACGGGTGGTATGGAGCTGCAACTTGAGCAGAAGCATTGGCACTCTTGACACAAAAGACACTGCCATCCAGTGAATCACCAGCTGCCCTTTATTCTTTCATGCGCAACTTGGCCTCATTCATTTTTTACATAATATCTTCTAAACCCTGAGCTGTTAGTTTCAAAATAACATTTGTCAGTTCACAGTACCATCAAACCTCTGCATTTAAGTTAGCATTTTCATAAGATTCCCTTAAAGGTTTTTTTCCCAGTCAGTTTTAGTTTAATATTTCGGCTGTCTAGAGGCAAGTTTTTACAAATTATCAAAAGCCAGAAGCACTAGACTTCTCTTCTGCAGCTATTAATTTCAACAGCCGCAAGCACTACCCATACTGTGTAATGCAGCACAGTGACCTGAACATCTCACATACATTGCTGAGAAGTAAAATCTCTACTGATTGTTTGAGTCACATCTAAAAATATCCTCCCCAAACAATGGAAAATATATTAAATCTTAAATTAGACACTTAAACTGAAAAAGGAAAGAAATTAGAAAAATGGAAGAAGTCCCTTTTAAAATAGCACTTCAGGACCCATTTAGATAAAACCAATATTCTAGTGAACCAAACCAAAAAGATCCATTATGCACTAGCTTTCATTTGGTTTTGCCCCCCCCCCCCCCTTTTTTTTTTTTAAGTGATATCATGATCCTCTCCAAAATAAAATTTAAAGATTGTGATTTCACAGAAAAAAAAGACAGTAAAGAAATAGATATTAAAAGCAGTATGGATGCTCCCTGGTAAATCACGGAAATAAATAAATGGAATAAAGCATAAAGAACCTGGACGAAGACCACCGCAAAATGTACCATGAGTCTGATGCTGTATATAAATACCTTAAAAACTCTGTTTTAAAGAGAGTCTTTACAATGGAGAGTTTTCAAGGTATTTATGTATAGTATCAGGACTAGTGATATAACCACATTCTTGAGACACCTTAACATTTTTCTGGAGCTAATATTTTGAGAAAGTAAAGAATCATTAAATCAGTTACAGGACTGTGACACAAGAGTTGAAAAGTTGAGTAGATCTTCCATTTCTCAACAACACAATTCAGGTATCATAAACCTTGAGCCACAATGGAATTTGTTAATACTTTGCTGTGCTTCCTTCAGAAGAGGCAATCCCGTGACTTTTTGCACCATTACAGCTTGCTCATGAAGGGCCTAAACCCAGCACCAATCTTTAGACAGGGGCAACTTTACCTGATGCCGCACCTTTTGGTCCATCAGTAGCTTCAGCTTTTCCTGGGGATGCCGGTACCGCAGTAGGAACGAAACTGGGAGCCACTGCTGCAGGGCTTTCCGGCAAATTCGGCTTTATTGCTTCAGTCACTGTGGGGGGCACTGGGCATACAAAACAAAGTTTGATTAAGCACGCAGATCTTGGCAAACAGCTTTCTCTTCTGGAGGTGTCAGGATGTGAATCACCCTCTCAGGGTGCTGCCTGGTCCGTGCTGCCTGCAGCAGCAAGCCTGATGAGTAAGCTCCCCCACTTCAGCATCCCAGTCGGGTCAGACAAAAAACAGAATCGGTTTTTATTGTCAATTTTCAGAAGATTCGTTTGTGCAATTCCTAGGAGAACACCTATATCTTGAGAGAAGCTACTGCTGTGACCAAGTTGAGCAACGTTCAGTTACAAAGCAGCCCGGTTCTACCCTGAGCCCTAGGTAGAGCCACCAGCTCCAGAAATACTTTCTACCTAGGACCAGTGTTAAACTACTCCCCTCTTAGCTTGCTCACCAAAATCAGCAATAAAGATTCCATTATGCATTAAATATCATAATATAAACGCAACCGCAATGGAATTATTTACTCAATGGAACTTCAAAGATTTAACTGTAACCACAATCTACAGATAATTGGACAGAGTACATAGGTTTGCAATTAGAATTTTGTTTAAAATTCAGTTGATTATGCATGAGCCAAAATTATGCATGAGCCAAAATTACGTTTGTTTGTGCCCTCAGCTGCACCGACCCTTAGAAGCAGTAAACACTAAACAAGTGCTCTGACTTACCACTCAAGTCAGCAGATTTGACTCTCAGTGTGTACAAAGACTAGAATCCTTGACAGGAGTAAAGTTCCAGTTTTAGAGTTTCTTCTCAAGGGTAAATTTTATTCATCCCATTTATTATTTTAGTGTCAAGTAATGCTTGAACACAGATCCCAGCTAGAATTTCCAGTACCTGCACTGTGATGGAGACTCTCAGAATGGAGACACAGTCTGGAATCCAGAGCTTGCTGCTGAACGTATTTTTTTTGCACACATCTGCATCTGCTAACTTAATTCCCCCAAACCCACGAAAGGGCGTGCTTTCAGTGGGTTAAAGCCCTGCTACATGATATGCCCCCAAAAGGGCATGCCGCTAGTATCTACTGAGAGTTGGGCATGGAACTGCACATATTGAATTTGTTACCCTAACTTAGAAGTAAGCAGTCTGTAAAATGCAGGGTTCTCCCCACCCCTTACAGCACTAAACCAGAAAATGTGTGTTAAGTAACATCTCTCTGAAACACGCATTCCTATGCTAAATTGATTTGAGAACCAGAAACGGTGTTTTGGTCAGGTCCCACTTCACTCCGTTACAGCCTTGCGTTTCTTGAAAAGGTAGTCAAGGAGAGAAGCTCTGCTTCTGCTGTTATGGTTCCTGCAGATCAAGTCAAAACTATTTTTACCTGGTGGCTCAACAAAGAAAGAGGCATCTGGTCCCTTCACATCATGCTGAGCTCCCATCCAATGTTCTTCAGGCACTACGGAAAACAAACACATTTAGTCCTGCCATTAACACTAAGGCTGCTTTATTTTTTCAGTTGAAGGCACTGACCCTGCTGTTTTGTGAGTTCATTCTCAGGTAACTTTTCCGTTCCCGTTAAGAATGGTACCAGAACATCAAGTTCTGTGATTATTGTCAGTGAAAGCTTGCATCAGAGAAGAGCCATAACCAGCACTGACAGAGCAGGTTCTTTGCTCAGTCCTCTGGGCCACTAGCTCTAGGTGGCCCGGCTTGAGCAGGGGGTTGGACAAGATGACCTCCAGAGGTCCCTTCCCACCTCCACCATTCGGTGATTCTGTGATCTCCTAACATCTTCAGAGCGTTCACACCGAACCAAGAGCTGTCACTGCCACTAGGATACTTTCTAATCTTGACTCGTTTCACTTATCAACTCCCCCACCATGATTCTTTAGGACTAATGCACAAAAATCTTCCAGCTGCATATCCTCAAACCTAGCTAGCAAGACAAACATCTGTGTCTTACCTGCTTTGTCTTGCAGAAATTCTGCAGTTGAATCCAGGCCAATGAAGGCTGAGGGGTCTAGAGCCTCCGCAGGAGAATACAGGGGCCCCAAGAAAGGTTGTTCAGGTACCATCATAGGTCCATGTGGTGCTAATGAAACAAGAAGACCATTTGTTAATCACTATGCTAACCCTAATGACTCCCCTCCAAAATTTGAAGTCTATGCAAGACTTGGAAAATAAGCTATTCTGTTCTGCTTGCAAGCAGTTTAGATAAAGTTCGTAAAGCAACTCTCTCAATTAGCTCACCTTTACGAACTGCATTGTAAATTATATATGCACATATAATCATTTAACAAGGTATAAGACAGTAAATACAGGCAAATTATTTCCCTTTCGCTTTCTGCTTCTGCTCCTGTGAATTCTTGTTCATAACTGCTTAAACTCCAATAGTCCAAATACTGAAGACCACTTTGTGGAAAAAGTTCACGTGTATTTGGTTTCTAGCCATGAAGATAAGAGCCACCGGCAACTCCTGCTTCAACTCGTCTAGATGTCCTATCTCCTTCTGCCTAAGTATACTTCAAATAAAACCTTCCTGGAAGTAGCTACTGGAATGGCTCTAGGCAAAAAAATTTTACAAAATCCTGTGAAGAGATTATACAGTCTGTGCACTTATCAACGTAATAGTTTTACATGAAAGTCAATAGAGAAAACACCAAAACCTGACCGTCAGGGACAAATGCTGAGGAGGAACTCACCATGGATGTCTCTGGAAGCATCAACGTGGTCCGTGAACAGCGGCACATTCTTCATGTCAGTAGGAAACGATAAATCAGGCAGATTCTCCCCTCTGTGCATGCTGAAGGGGTCTGGCAGGAGACAAGAACAAGGCCAGCGTCACCACACAGGGGGAAGACATGATGCAGAGTGAGATTATTTAAAAAAAAGAAGATGAAGATGCACCTGACACCACCACTGGACTTCCGAGGGCAAGCTGCTTTCAGGATTATTTACCTGACAAATATTATTTACAAACACCTTCGTAATTAGAATTTATGCCCAACAGTAAAACATGGACTGCTTCCTAGGGAAAACTGGCTAAAGTTTAGATTACGCCTGCTGCATGGAGAACCCGTCTCCTCCTCTGAAGGAGGAAGCATCTGTTTCTGACCTGATGGACACGTCCAGCTAACCCGAGTCAGGAACAACGGCTGAGCTCTGGATCCGTTACCTCAGCAGCAGACCAAGGAAAGCCTGTGTAAGCTACGTGCTCTCCTCCCCAAGAACAGCACACCAGTATAAACTGACTGACGGGCCAGTATTTTAACCGAGTTACAAGCCAGAGAGGAAAATAACACACTTCCCAGTGTCCCCGGCAGATGAGCAGCCTTCGCCCTAAGTTCCAGGCCAGACGCACTGGTGAGGCTGTCAGGATCTTCAGTCCACATCTGCAAGTTGTCTGGTGTCAGCTTTGGTTGGTTTAACATGTGTTAGCTTTGTGCCGGTTTTGGTCTGCGTTTTAAGTGGATATATCAATGTCATCTGTAAAAATGGTACTTTAGCAGCTGAGGATTCAGCAAGAGAAAATGCCTTTTCTGCAAGTTTTATCTTTTGTGTGTACACATCTTCTTTCCCCTCAAGTAATCAGCATGGGCATTCAAACCCAGACGGGAAGAGAGAACCACCATGCTGGGTTTTATAAGCTGGATTACTTAACTGAAACGCCACGAGTCCGAGTAGACAGATGACCTCACTGACAGAACAAAACGAAGGAGAGATGACCCTTCCACAAGTTAGTCACTGTACCATGACACAGTCAAGACACTGCAAGGGAAGGAAACATGGCATTCCCCTCAAACAAATTATTCCACAGTTTACAAACACCTGGATGTGTTTTATGATCCATGACTCCTAACACACCTTGTTGGCTTGTGCCAGCTGGACGTTGCATTTCTCTCCAGACAGGCACAGCCGAGCAATGAGAGGTTTCGACTCAAGTGGCCCCTGGCAGACGAGTGACATTTCTGACGACTATCTCACAGGTCGCGTTACCCAGGAGCTGAAGAACTCTCTGTTCCCAAAATGGCTGTCACTAATTTTCAGACACTGCACAGATTTCTTCCGGTTAAGCACAATTAAAAGGGATCCAGTTGAAGGCTGTTACTCATTTTTATGTCAGGCATGCTATCTGCGGGGATGACAGCCAGACTGCAAATGTTCACATGCCCATGGTGCTCCAAGACGTCAAGATCAGGGCAGCTCCATGAATTCTTTTATAAATCTATCAGACTATTTGAGATGCCACGACAATGTCTTGCTTCAGAGTAAATTGTAGAAAATTTTAATGTCAAGCTGTTTAAAACAGTATTGCCAAGACTAAATAACTGCCTTTTTTCCAATTTAAAAAAAAACCAAACAAACAAAAAACCCACAAAAAACCATCATGACTGAAAACAATTTAGAAACCAAAAAAGATGCTGATGATTCCCCCTCTTTGTCCAGCACTTAGATGATGTTGCAAAAACGGGCGACCCAGATTAAACCCTGACTCTGCTCCAGAGGGAGAAAGGGGAGAAACAGGAGGAGTTATGGCTGAACTTTTGATTCCCATCTCCAAAGATCCGCCACAAACTCAAAGTGGGCCTGTGCCCTACTCAAGTGACAGCATTTTTGTGACTGGTAAGCTCTGGATGTTGCTCTGCTGACGACAAGGTGACGCTTCCAGCAAAACCCATTGCAGCCGCACACTGAAAGGCAGGTGGGTAAGGATGAACTGTATGGATGCGGGATGGCCAGTTCAGGAAATTATCAGTTCTTGCATTAAATAAGCCCTGAAAATAATTCTCTACTTGCTCAAAATTTGCAGCTGGTTTAGAATATTATGAAGCCAGACAAACGTTAAGAATCTGAGAGCACTGTTTCTGGACAGCTGGAGGTAAGACTGACAAAGCATTTATGAAAGTTTCTTTTTCTTTTCAGCTCACTTCCATAGAGACTCATGTCCTTCGCTGTTCAGAGACATAGTTCCAATTTGCAATGACTGTGGACTAATAAAAGCCTATTACTGTAGATCATCTAAATAGGAACTCTCCATGTTTAGATATCTGCCTGTAGTTACTTAATAAATCATGATACACTTGTGATTAAAGGCCTTGCAGCACCTCAAAGCTTGCAAGCAATTAGATAATGTTTGAGTTTTATTCATTCTACATTACAACAACATTTTTAAAACAAGTCTTTTTATTACAGGTAGTGTGTAAAATATATAGGTACGTTTTTGCTCCTAACTGTTACTTTCATAGGGTTGGGTCCCACCGCCAGATCCCAACACAGCGTTTGTAATAGGTAACAGCAAAGTCCAGAGCAGACTCAACCGCGCTCTGTCAGAAAACTCAACCTAAAAAATGTGGTTTCATGCAATAGATAACCCACAGATTCACAATATCCAGGCCAGAAGAATATTGGATGATGGGCTAGGCGTGCAAATTGCTCCTAATCAACAAGATTGTTGCCTGGCTATCGAGCATAACTACATCAATATCCCGTTTCATCTGACAAGGCAATGGAAGGGAAAAACCCAACAATTGTGTTTTAGAAACTAGTGGCTCTTTTGTTCCAGTTGTTCCATGAATCGTTTCTTAGCCTTGTAACTATATATTATTTCTTCACAGAATCTCTTAGTAAATATGAGATTCAGATAGCAAGAAAATAATTTAGTAAGCAGGTCTACAGTGCTCAAAAATATATTAAAAAAATTTTCATCCCGTTTCAGCCAGTATCTTTCCCAGGTTTATTGCCTATTATAATCTGGGCAGCACACACATTTCTCATACCCTCCAAGAGCAAGTAATTTCCCATAAGCTTTCTCAAAAGTGAGAGAAAATTGGGTGAAAGTTGTTGGGTGAAAGGGTATCTTTTTGCAGGGGCAAGTTACACAAGGTTCATCTAATTTTCAAGAGAGTCAGCAGCTACGCAGGCTGCCTCTGGAACAGCCTGACCTGCACTGCAGACACAGCTACGTGACCGCTGGAACCGGCACTTGGGAGAGCCAGGGAAGTCTGGCTTTCAGCTGTCAATAATTTTGGTGAGGTTTGCAGTGAAAGCCACAGTACTCGAGAGCAGTTAAACTGTGGGAGTCAACCAAAAACTGCTATCGCCATGCGAGCCGAGTCGGGGGAAATCTGCTCACCCACACTCTGTGCTCTAACACGCCGGAGCAGCAACTCCGCTTTTAACCAGCTAGACTGTGCTCTAGGGCCAGTTAGGGGCTTGATGTG
This sequence comes from Pelecanoides urinatrix, assembly GCA_013400755.1. Classification (NCBI taxonomy): domain Eukaryota; kingdom Metazoa; phylum Chordata; class Aves; order Procellariiformes; family Procellariidae; genus Pelecanoides; species Pelecanoides urinatrix. The sequence goes on along the minus strand of VZTQ01013424.1, from coordinate 159,728 downwards.
CTACGTGAACTCTGGTGTCGAGATGTTACACATTTTAGGAAAACAGCAACACATCCTAACGAACACGGGCGTGCGTACAAGGCAAGAGAACAGAACCACCCTCAGGGATAGAGGCTAGGCGCTGTCATGTTACACAACCGATAAAATAACTGATGCTACAGTTTTAAGAGTAATCCAGTCATACCAGCCATCTCCATGGGTTTGAACACGGGCTGTGACTCAAAGCACAGGTCTCTGTCATCCATCGTCCAGGAGTCATTGTGATCGAGAAATTCTTTGTAAGACAGCTTTTCATCCATGATTTCTCCTGGGAATACTGAAATTAGAGAAGAAAATGACACAGTCAAAAGTGAAACATTAAGCTAAAACATTTAAAATATATTATTGCACGATATGACATTCAGAGGCCAACAGATAACATGAACTGTTAGCCAAACCAGAGACCATAAATATTCATTTTTTACTGCTTTGATCCAACTCTTCAAATATAAGAAACAGAATAATGGGAATTTCTGCATCTTGATACACACATGTAAGATCAAGAACAGACTCACACATCAGAGTGCTATCCTCTTCTCAAATATTGGAAAATTCACACTAGCTCCTCACACTCATCTTCAGGGAGATTTTTCATTAATGTATGAGCTGGAGCAACCCTGAGACCCTGAACTTGTGAGGCTGAGCAAAGCTTTCAAGTTTGTCAGTATAGAAATGTTGAACACAACTTGCTGATCAGGTCACAGCAGGGAGGAGGGGAAACCAAAGCCCCTTCCTCTCCTGCCCAGGCATCAACTTGTATGCACCGAATCTGACCATATTCACAAAAATGTCAGTCCCGCCACAGACACAAGTACCACCCATAGGATGGTCATGCTCTCTATTGTACTAGGAAGAGAAACTCCAAATCATTTAACTGAATAACTTTCCCCTGAATACCTCAAAGACCTTTATTTGTATATCTTTATATTTCACACTTAAGCCTAATCTTCCCCCAGTTTACAATAAAGACAGTTCTCTGAACACATCAACACATCGAAGCATGATGGTTTATATCTGACGAAGGAAAACGTTAATCTTTCTCTGCTGGCCCATGTTAAAAACCAACCGCACTGACACTAACAGCCTTCGGCAATTTGAGATGTTAGAGAGTCAAGTATTTTATTACTGAAGCCTTGTAGGCACCTTTCACAGCCTATAAATGCCCCACAGAAAAATGCATAGGAACAAAGAAGTTAGACTACATAAAACTATTTCAATAAGGTTTGTCACAAGGAATATTAAGAATATACAGAAAGGTTTGTCACAAGGAATATTAAGAATATGCAGATCAGCCTTTTCCTGAAGTCCTTACAAGCAGCTGGAAGATACTTAGAAAACCAAAGCAAGAAAGCTCAGTTGCAAACTGAGACACCTCCAACAGCAGCACTGAGACACGCTGTGGGCTCTCCTCTTCCTCACCTTCTGTGTCTGTTTTGTGGGGGGGTTTTGTGGGGTTTTTTTCAGTTTTAAGTAACATCTCCCCTTTGCTCCAGCCTATTCACTTCTCCCACTGTAGCACCTTGGGAGGAACTAGCAGGGAAGCAAGAGCTTGAGCATCCCTGCACCCCCCCACGATACGCGGATGTACGAAACACCGACAACAGCCCCAGCTGCACCAACGTCTCCTCCAACAAAAGGATTTCACCTCTGTCCTGGCAGGCTGGGATTTAGAGGCCCCCGAGGGTGCTGCAGGCCTCTCGGGGAGGGTGGTCCAGCCCTACATATCGGGGGGAAGCTTTGGGTATGATGGGAACCACACATGCATCTCCACTGACCACTATTTTTAACTCTTCAACTTTAAATCACTTCAACAGAGAAACAAAAGCAGCAGCCAGTGGTAATGGCCAGGCTGGGAAAAAGCACTATGGCATAAATTAAGTTCTCCTTGTAAATAAGAGATGTATCAATACGTACAGCATATGAAAGCTAGCTATAAATGAGCTAACGCTTGTGAGGTTTGATTTACACACAAAATTAACACACAAAAAAATCCTGAACTTCAGCTGTGTCAATACTGGCTACTCTACTGTAGCTCCCTCGTGGTCTCAGCTGTTACTGTAAAAAGCCCGGTCGTTTCAGCTTTCAAAGACATTTCCAGATCCTGTAGTTGTACAAAAGAAAAAAAAAAGTCCTAAAGTTTTCAAATCTGACAAATGCAGGGGAAAGGCTCAAAACAAATTCCCAGACTTGTGACTTTTCAGATTAATTTTCATTTTAAGGAGACCTGATTTTGTCAACTCTTCTATCAACAACATTAGACTTTCAAACTGATTTCCAGTTTCTTCTGGAAAGAAACACAAAAAAATTTACCCAAACTCCTTCTCCCGTCCCCTGATGCAATATGCTACACTCTCTTGACTATACATCTCTCTACATGCTTTTAATATTTCTACCTTCACTTAGGTTAACAATACTACTTGCAAGACTGGAGCTCAGGAAAGGAAATTGATAGTGTGCCTCAAAAGATATCCCTGAAGACGACCCTTAATTCAGGGCAAAACTGCAGTTAATAAAAGGAAACCCAATGCTAACACACAGAAGGAACAGAACGGAAGAAATAATTAACAACACAACGGTGGTATATAAAAGCAACAACCCCTGCCTCTTCTAGCAGGCTGAGGTACCAGCCCGTCCCAAACAGAGAATTTGTAGCAAGGTGGAACAAGGATTCATAGAGAGGTTGTAATAATTCTAATAAAAAAAGTGATTGAGAGAGAGTAAGATGAAAGACAGAGAGAGTAAGATGAAAGAGGGCTTTTGTGGGGTTTTTTGTTCTCATAATTAAACTCTGGGCTCAATGCCATACAGTGTCCACGGGCCCTGAAACTTCGCAAGGTCAGAGGCGTATGACAGTCTGCATACTCCTATTTTGAGTCGTTAACAGCAATACACTTTAGCAGGGACTTCACCGATAATCCCCAGAAAGGCAGAGGAATTAATGAGCTCTAACTCCCCTGGAGGCGTTACACGTGGCAGACGGGGCTGGGGACGAGGGGAGTGTTTCTCTACCTAAATTCAGAGGGAGGCAGCGATGGAGTCGCCAGGTTTCAGCTAACAGCAGCTCGGCTCCCTCGCGGGAGGCAGGGCTCCGGCTCTCCCGGCTCTCCCCGCTGCCTTCCCCAAGCCGCCGGCTCGTCCTCCCGCTCCGTCCCCAGCCCTGTGCCAGCGGAGCTGCTTCCAGCTCCCACGCTGACCTGAGCGGGGACGTCCCGGGTGTGCTCCGCTTCCAAGGGGGCTGAGACATGGTGTACCAGACGTGCCGTACTACGGATGCAGCGAGCAAAAAAGGACTGGATCTTCAAAGGGAAACGAGACAGACTATTCACAAGACTGCTCGTGGCACCAGCGTTTGAACTCGAGAAACAAGAAACAACTGAAAAGTAACACGCTGGAAACCTGCTTTTTTACCACTGAAATTCAAAACAGAGAACGCTGCCTACCAGCCACAGGTTGGGTACTGACACACCACAAGACGACGGGCACGGACTATGGGAAGTGATGTGATGCTCTAACAGAAGTTCACGATCGTAGAAGAGTTCCTATTCAGATTCTGATCCGACTAAATAGAAATAAGATGCATTTAGTTTTTACCCTTATGTGCATTCTGAGGGCCAGAGAATGGGAATTCAAATATAATTCTAGTAAATAAAAAATTTTCTAGTACTTCACTTCTGTGTAAACACCACCAAAAGCAAGCACTGAAGACCTGTTTTTGAATAAATTCAATTTCTGACCATCAGTGGAGTTATTCCTACCTCTTGTACCACAACCCTGCAGATGCTACAGGCATCCCAAAGCAGCGCTGATTTGGCAAGCGGATGCTGCTTTTCTGCCAGGGGCTTTCAGCTATTATTCCACTAAATGACTACATTTGACACGGCCGGCTTCAGCAGAGATACAGAAGCTTCCCAGGCCAAGCTCTACGACACCTCTGCTTCCTCCACGCAAAGGACAAGGTCTAACTCTGCGCGAGCAGGAAAGGGAACACCCGAAGGCAACAACCCCCTCGCCTTCAGCGGAAGAATCAGCCCGGGCAAGGCTGGCTGATCGTGGAGGCTGAGGGTGGCTTAGAGGCTGACAATTTAAGCAGGAAATATTTTATTTAGACGGACAATGATCATTTAGATTTGCGAAGTACTTTGAAGATAAAGTGTCACTACATGTGTCAAGAGTTGTTATTATTATTTACGATTATTTGTGGTGCAGAATAGCAAGGGATTTAATTATATTCTATTGTAAATTCTTCTGGACAGGAACCTCATTCATTTGTCTATAAAACTCCATTTAAAGCACAAGAACAGGAGACTGCAAATGTCCTTGTCAGTGTGAGGAAGAGGCCTGGGAGCAGTTAAGAAAATTTGACATGAACTTTCTCAAAGATGACTCTAACGATTTTTGGATTGGACCCACGCTAAGTCTGATCATCTGTAGAGCACACACTGATTGAACTCTAAATATTTTAACTAAAGCTGTTAGTACTAGACCACAAGTACATATTAGCATATTGCTATTAGTAATAGGTCTCACAGGGGAAGAACATAAAAAATTAGGGTCACAACAGGTGAACCAGAAGTAAAACCTCCACTTTTTTTTTTTTTTTAAGTAGACAGGTTGCAAGCACACACCTTGCTGGAAAAGGAACGAGTAGGACAGTAAGGCAGCAGGCAAAAAGAAGCATAGAGGGAAACACTTACACGAAACATCAGATGAAATCAAACTCCTGTCCCAGTTTAACAGAACTAGATCGGTATTTGCAAACCCTTAGTTTTAGCAAAAGCCAGATGAAAGATGATTCAAAAGCAGTTGTGAATTGCCTCTGCCAACACTAGGAATATAAACCAAAGACTTTTCATACAACATTTTCATAGTAGGTGCTAATGAAAAAACCAAAACAAAACCACCATTGCTTTCCAACAGAAAAACAGACGTAAGAAGGAATCCCGTTAGCTGCTGGGGGCCAGCAGCCAGGTCAGGAGCAGGCACAGGGCTTCCCAGACCAGAGCCGTGCCGCCGCTGAAGCTGATCCTCCCTATGCGAGTGCCAGCGACAATGCAAGCGGAGAACAGAGATTGCCACATCAAAATAGGCATTAGCAAAAACTCCCTTGCTATTCCCAAAGTGGTTTTCAACATTACTTGCCATACAGCTATAACGTGGACACTTCCAGCTTACTTGTTGTCCCCACCCTGTCCCAATATTCAGTTCCTCCTTATTCAAGCAAGCGTGGTGGAACATGAGAAACGTGATTTCAGAAACAGGGTCCCAAGGACTGTAGAAAAGAGGATTTTTCAGTTCCAAACCCAGTTCTGCAGACCCACCTAAAACACAGTCTGCATGTGATCTACAAATAAAAGCTCTAAAAGCAAACAAAAATGACTAGCCAAACTCTTATGACAACCAATCCAGAAAGTGCCTGTTAATATTTATCAGCAGCAGATAAGGTACTCAACACAAAATGTAGATTTGACAGATCCCACAAACCTGTAAAGTAATTTTAGCAAGCATTAAAGCTTGCCGATAGTTGAAAATCCACTTATGACTTGTTGATAATATAAACCAATGTAGGATTACTTTTTACAAAGTCTTGCGTAAAGAAAAATACCATGAACAACATACTTACAAAGCAAACTTGCTTCTGAAAGTAAAAATATGGATCCCATGCAAGTAGCACCTTCCCTGAACTGATCCCACGGCAGGTTCCGGAGAAAGAGCGCAAAACATTTAGTAGGGCTGCTGACAGCATTGATTTGTTTGTTTTATCTGCTCTGCAAAGATCAGCATGGTCACATAAGCCAATTCAGAAGCTAAACCATACAAAACAGCACTTCTGGCAACCTACAACACGGATGCTTCCAACACGGGCAGCCTGCTGTGCTCAGACCTCCGGAAGAAAAAAAATCTAGTTAGTACCCACTAACACGCAGGACATCACAGAGTGAACTTCCAGCAAGGAGCACTCTTAGGAGAGGATTACCATGATAAAGCCTTTTCGCTGCAGGAGATGCTAATCTTGATAGGTCACTGACCAGATCTCTAGCTAGAGGTTAAGTATCTTCAAAATTAATGAGTCCGCAGCCATGAGATGTCCCTGCCAGCACCAAGCCAAGCAAGCAGAAAAAGAGAAGCTAAAGAGCTTCATTCCTATAGCTGATCTTACAGCTAACTTGCCCAGATCACTGCATTGGTTCAGTATCCTAAATGGATGCCGGGTTTGCCTTGCTGAAATCACCGCCCAAGACCGATAGTTTTACCAGTCGGCAGAACAAGCCATGCCCTGCAATAAATTCTCAGCAATCTCGGAGGAAACAAAAGTCCACACCACCTCAGCAGGGTATGGTATACTACTACCTTTAAAAGGAACTTTAAGAAGCATTGTTAGAAGGCAGGGGTTCAGTAACATGCGAGTTTTTATATTCCACGTGAGATTTTGAGCTGCCTCGGTAGCACTTGGCTCCTGCGCGAGGCTCTGCCCTGCACAGCTGCGCTCAGCAGGCTGCCACGGGCAGTTCCAACATCAGCAACTGCTGATTCCCAGCATACGGATTCATGAGATATTTGCCTGCGCGTCCTCTCTGACTTTTTTATGCACACACACAGAGGAACTGCCTTCAATACGCTAACCAAGGGTGTTATATAGCATGGGATGACGTGTGGAGCGTCGGGTAAAAACCCTACAGGCAGCCAAGACGTTCTGGGTTCTCCTCCCTCGGGCCATTGATGCGTTACGTAGGGTAAGGGACACAGCAGCCTCACCTTGAAGGGGACACAGTACCTCTTCGAAGATGCTCAGCGCTCCCTTTGTGCCTGCTGGCTTCAGAGTAAACAAGAAGTACTACGCAGGAATATCTTCTCAATGTTTTATTATCAGTTTCATTATTTTGTAAAATAGAATATTGACTAGTGCAGTTCTGAGTGAAGGGTCTTAAAAATCACTGTAAACGAGTATTACAGACAAACTTCAGTATTACCCAAAATCTAAGGGATAAACATAAACAACTTCATGGAAAAGATGTAGACCAGCCTACCAAAGGAAGTTCGTACATTTTTATCCAAGAGGATAAGAGCTCAAGATTAAAAGAAGTTTTTGCATTTAATAAATATATAAAGCACAAAGCTGGCAGCCTTGATGGAAGAGAATTTATCCAGACCAGAGCCATCAAACTGGTTACTTTCTGCCCAGTGACTTTCTTCTCATCAAACTGAAATACAGGCAACTCCATTTAAACTTGTTTTCAATAAAAATCTGAGGGAAATTGAACACTGGACAGGTTGCCCAGAGAGGTTGTGGAGTCTCTGTCCTTGGGGATAACTCAAAACCCAGCGGGACAGAGCCTGAGCAGCCTGCTTTAAGCAGGGGGTTGGACTCGAGACCTCAGAGGTCCCTTCCAGCCTCCTGAGCCTTCGCAGGCACTTCAGATGCTGCTTTTGGAGAAGACGACTTTTGTCCTTGCAGAAGATAAAGGCCTAACTACCAGGAGCTAGTGCTGAAACCAAACACTTCTATTTGTTGCAATGAGAAGCAAATTAAAATCCACCACTGAGTTAGATGGTAAAAAGAAGAGCAGGAACATATTATAGGTCCTCAAGAAACCACAGGGCATTTCAGATGGTGCTGACAGTTCAAGTAACATTTTACCGCTTTCCTTCTGAAATTCCATGCTGTTATATAATCCAGAATGCTAAAAAAGCTCAGTGCATACGACTGTCAGAACCAGTATCTCCTAACTGAAAAGATGCAAAGTCAGTAACTTTAAAGCTCAACACAAGGTTTACATTTTGCCTTTTTAAAACAAACCAAAGCAAACAAAAAAAAAAGAATCTGCAAGGAAAAAAAAAGATGCAACTGTTACAGTTTATTGGATAGCTTTTTTCCTTACTTATTCTTCCTAAAGAAACGTTTCTTCAGCGGTGATTGCTTCATGATAAATTAAAAGCAAGAACCAGAGATGTACAGAAAGCACATCTCCCAACCTCAGCTCTAATTGCTGTACAAGTGATATTTGTTCTCATGCTCCTGCTTCCCGCTGGGAATGTCAGATGCTCAGGAAGCCAGTAATTTATTATCACACCTCAGATGTTACTGGAGAAGTCTCGCAGATCTCCAGCAACGCTCCGGACTGCACTGCAGGACAGCTTCCACCAGATACTCTCTTTAGATTCCTCCATCTAGAACTGCACTCGATAGACTCTGCATTTTTTAATAACAAAGGCACTTGAGATCCTATTTTTAAACCAAAGCCTCTCTAAAGACTTACTTTCACAGCGTTGCCATAGGCACAAATAAACAAAATAGCTCTACTTAGGAGACTTCTTTTACCCATGAAGTGTTACTCCGAGCAGGTATCTGTTCAGTGAATTAAGAGAACACTTGTGTTTCCTGCAAGCAGATGAGGATTACAGGAATACTGCCTGTGTTACCAGGTGTTTTAAAACAAGACACTTGAAGCATGGCTGAATATTTTTACTTTTTGCTATTCTTGGGCTTTTTGTTTGGTCTTTCCTAACTGATATTTTGGAGACCCAAGTGATACAACTAAGTCAGTTTTACTGTTTCACTTGGGTTTCCTTCCGAAAGCTGAGGGCCTTCTGCATATCCTTGGTAGTGAATATTTCAACCCAAAGCCATGCAAAAAACCCACAAACCTGTTCAACAGGCCCAACACAAGATGCAGACAATATAAAAGAACATCTCTACATATAGAAACCCCAAAGCAATAACGCCAAGATTGAGTCAGCTAAATCACTCCCCCATTCCCTGGCCTTGGATCCAGCCGCGTAACTGAGGAGTAGAACATACAAGAAGGTATCTGAACATCTTGACCAGGCAGCTTTGCCTAAAATTTATGAAGTTGAAATAGGCAGAATTCTCAGGCAAAAGACTCAGTGTGGAAACTGCTGGCTCCTTATGGTGGCCTACGAGGCCTGTCCAAAACTCAGTTTGCTGGCACCAGAGGAGAGCCCAAGGGATGTGAGGAACAGGCGGTGAAGTCTCATCCCCCGAGCTACCAACCTGGCCAGAGCTCCTGAGCGCAGAGATCTCACCCTCATGAGTAGAATCATAGAATCACTAAGGTTGGAAAAGACCTCTAAGGTCATCGAATCCAACCGTCAACCCAACCCCCCCATGCCCACTAAACCATGTCCCTAAGCAATACGTACACACGTCTGCGAGCGAGAGTGATGCGAAAACAATCACAAGTGAAAAAAGTTTTGTTTAAAGTATCACCTGCCCCTCCATCAAGTCTCACACTGAGTTACGTTGCTTTAATGTCCTACAAAAGCCTCCTGACTTCCAGAGGAATCTGGAAGCCGCCGGTGCGGCGCGGTGCTGTGACGCTGCATGAGGAAGGGAGCCCTGAAGAGTTTTTGGGGTGGACTGCAGCCCCTCCGCGCTCGGTACTACCCCGAGCAGGGAGAGCGTGTCCCTTACGCTGTCACCACGAGCCAGTGACACTGCAGTTTACAGCACTGAGCTGTGACCCAGAGCGCTGTCATCCCTTGTTCAAAGCAGGAAAAAGCTATTTCTCCTGAAAGGGCTGTTACCAAATTTAAACAGCTTTATACTGACTCAGGGAACGTGCCAGTTCCGACACATGATTATAACCTCTTCCAGCAGGGTAGGGGGAGAGGCTGGAGCCGCATCTCAGACATGGCAGTGGCACATTTTGAGAANCATATCCTTGGTAGTGAATATTTCAACCCAAAGCCATGCAAAAAACCCACAAACCTGTTCAACAGGCCCAACACAAGATGCAGACAATATAAAAGAACATCTCTACATATAGAAACCCCAAAGCAATAACGCCAAGATTGAGTCAGCTAAATCACTCCCCCATTCCCTGGCCTTGGATCCAGCCGCGTAATTGAGGAGTAGAACATACAAGAAGGTATCTGAACATCTTGACCAGGCAGCTTTGCCTAAAATTTATGAAGTTGAAATAGGCAGAATTCTCAGGCAAAAGACTCAGTGTGGAAACTGCTGGCTCCTTATGGTGGGCCTACGAGGCCTGTCCAAAACTCAGTTTGCTGGCACCAGAGGAGAGCCCAAGGGATGTGAGGAACAGGCGGTGGAGTCTCATCCCCCGAGCTACCAACCTGGCCAGAGCTCCTGAGCGCAGAGATCTCACCCTCATGAGTAGAATCATAGAATCACTAAGGTTGGAAAAGACCTCTAAGGTCATCGAATCCAACCGTCAACCCAACCCCCCCATGCCCACTAAACCATGTCCCTAAGCAATACGTACACACGTCTGCGAGCGAGAGTGATGCGAAAACAATCACAAGTGAAAAAAGTTTTGTTTAAAGTATCACCTGCCCCTCCATCAAGTCTCACACTGAGTTACGTTGCTTTAATGTCCTACAAAAGCCTCCTGACTTCCAGAGGAATCTGGAAGCCGCCGGTGCGGCGCGGTGCTGTGACGCTGCACGAGGAAGGGAGCCCTGAAGAGTTTTTGGGGTGGTCTGCAGCCCCTCCGCGCTCGGTACTACCCCGAGCAGGGAGAGCGTGTCCCTTACGCTGTCACCACGAGCCAGTGACACTGCAGTTTACAGCACTGAGCTGTGACCCAGAGCGCTGTCATCCCTTGTTCAAAGCAGGAAAAAGCTATTTCTCCTGAAAGGGCTGTTACCAAATTTAAACAGCTTTATACTGACTCAGGGAACGTGCCAGTTCCGACACATGATTATAACCTCTTCCAGCAGGGTAGGGGGAGAGGCTGGAGCCGCATCTCAGACATGGCAGTGGCACATTTTGAGAAGACTGACCATGCTCCAGATTAATCCAGGGTCAAAAAACTGCGCAGCACTTCAGAGCAGAAGCCTTCGAGAAGAGCAGAAGCAGCAGCAAGGAACCAGCATAAGGATTCGTTCAGCAAAGGTCAGTGCTGAGCTTAATGCTCCAGACTTTCAAACATGGATATACGAAGGCATGAACTGCCACCCTGGAGGGGTGTAAGGGCTTTGGTTTTCAGGGAAGACAGGTTTGGGAGTCCTTTTCCTCCAGGTAGTAGTCTCCTGAACAGACACGGGTGTCCCCTAAACCTCTGAGGATGTGGGTGGGAAAGATGAGGAAACATTACCAAAGAGACACACTAGACCCCAGACATGCAGCACAGGTTTGGAAGGTGAGCAGGATCTACGGATGCTGTGCATGAACAGCTGGTAACGTGCGAGCTCTGACCCTGGGACATTCGCTGCAAGGTACCTCTCGGGCACACGGTGACTCCGCGGAGCTGAGGACCAGAGCACTGCTCAGCAGCACGAGGCCCAGAAGAGCCACGGTCCGGCTGACAGGACAGGCTGGTCCCTGTGACACCTTATAGGGGACCCCGGCTGCAGCCTGGATTGAGGCTAACAGCTAAAGAGGGTTCAGGACACCATGAACACAGAAAAGCAGGTGGGACACAAGCTTCTGCCATTCTGCAAGTAGGACTGGGGCTTCCAAAGCACAGTGCCCCCCGCCCCCAGGAAATCCAAGATTCAGAGAGTGAATTAAAAAAAAAAAAAAATATAGCTGAGGTATAAAAAGCTGGTAAAATTCTTAACAAAATATCCCTTACATACCATCTGATGATGATTTGGTAACTCATGTTGAGGAACTCCAACCTTCTCTAAGCTTTATCCTTCTGCACTGAGACCAGATCCCATTTACCCAAACTACCATGAAAAATAAGCCTGTAAATTTCTCCTCAGCCAGACACAAAGTGCTTCTTTATCTCCAAGATCATAAGATAGCTTAAGATTTCTTCTTATCCCGTGCCCAGACCAGACAGTCTAACCAATTACTGTTCTCTTCATAAAAATTTTTTTATATTTGAGATGTCTTTTCATGGGTCGGTTAATCATCACACATTCCCCATGTCCCCAGACTGTCTTTGTCTTCCATTTGCCTGCTCGACAGACACTGGGCAGAGCTACCCAGCCAAGTCATCATCGAAAGCAACTGGAGCAGAATAACTACCTCTACCTCCTCGCACACAACACTCCTGCAAGGACACGGCCGCTGCTTTTCTGTGCTGAGCCGCATTTCTGTTCTGATCTGTTACAATTCCCAAGTTTTCTCCTGACAACCTCCAAGTGCTTCTCTGCTGAATTCTTTCTTCAAATGTAATCAGGGCCACAGAAAAAAACAAAAATAAATTAAAGCACTTACAGTCCCTATGGAATGAGCATGACCTCCAAGTCTTCCTTTAAAATCAGTATTTACAAACAGAAACTCAAGGTCCATACACCACCAGATGTGAAGTGTCCAGCCAACTACGTCAAAGTGATCCACTAATAAGTACTTTTCAAGAGTTATTTCTCCAGCCGAGGAGGGCACAAAACTGGCTGTCTCTTCTCACAACTTTTAACAAGGAAATTGGGGTCATGTTAAAGAAACATCCTCACTCACTGCACCCAATCTTACCTACACATCATCCCTTACCTTGTCAAACAAAAGCAACTAAAAAGACTTTCCAGAGCACTGTTTCCAATAAACAGTGCGTCCTGTTTATTTCCCTGCTGTTCTCTAGCTGGTTATAAGCTGGTTGTTTCATCACTTGTTCTAATATCTTTTCATTAATTTAAATTAGGTTGCAAATTAGTAATGCTTCACATCTCTCACCCAGGTATGGTCCTTGCCCTCTTCCATAACCTGGGACCTTCTGCCCCATCCCCAAGAGTTCAAGAGAGCTGCCGATGGTTCGGAGGCTGATCTTACTTGTACTCCATCAGGTGTAAAGACTTGCTATCGAGCCCTGTGCTACAACCCTCTTGAACAGTATTACTTATCAAATCAAGTACTAAAAAACAGAACTAAAGGAGACAAGGGACTGAATATTGCAGCCTTTTTTGCATCATTTTCTCCTCCATCTCTGTTTAATAGTTTTCTTTCAACCTTCTCTTATGTCTAATAAATTAGAAAGCCCCTTCTTTTTGACTCCTGCACTTCAGTAGTTGTAAATCATTATGTACCTTAATCTGGGTAGTTTTTAAATCTCTCAAGCTATAAGTCCTAGCTTCCATTTTTATTATTTATTTCCATTTATTTATTCCATTTCCTCCTTTTTTCCAGACCCTGTAAAGAACTCCTAACACAGCCATGTTACTAATAGTCTACGAGTGTCTTGCCTATGCACACGAATCATTCGCCTTCATTAGTTTTTCAGCACTTCATCTTTCCAACAGATTTAACTCATGAGGTCCCTGACTGCCAAGATGAATTTAAATTCACTATCCTTTTCTCCCTGCTGCTCTTACCTTTCCTTGCCTAAAAATAGCCAATTCTGTCTACCAGCTTTCCACCTTACCTTCTATCCTTACCTTCATTCAGCTCCCATAAGTAAAAACATGCAATAGAGACAGCAGCAGCTCACTTATTAACCCTTCTCCCAGTAAAAAAATCCAAACAATTTATTTCAGATATTTCTAGATTGTAAGCCAACACTTATCCCCAAAACCAGACGCCCAGAGCTGTTAGCGAGGAAGTCACTCAGAAGACTAAGAACGTATTATAAATATGCATGGAGTCCAGGAACGCCGAAAAATTTTAATGTAATACTGCTTCATGTTCAACCACACAGTATCAGTAATTCCATCCCCAGAACCGTCAGTGTTTGATTGCTGCTTAGATTCAAGACGCTTAATTTCTTTTGACCTACATATTTTGGCACTTTCACTCTTTCCCCGCCTGCTTCGCACGAGATGCAGAGGAACCATTCAGAAGTGACAATATATATTGTCACTCTTGAAACCTATAAATACAGATAGATATATATACACACACACACATCTCTATCTTTTCTACTGCTTCCCAAATGCCATCTGTGGGTGCATGTACACAGAAGTCCCCATATGCTTGTTCTGCAGAATGAGATAGTGATAATGGAAATAAGTGCTTAAAATAGAAAATTTCCCTTCAGCGTTACAGTCATGTTTGTTTAATGCTGAGATTAAAGCCCGTTTCTCAGCCTATGTTCTCACACATTGTGGTGACCTACTTTCTGCTTTTAAAATCCCACGGCAAAAGCGGCGAGCTCACATGAGGAATCAGAAACAGTCAAGAGAAATCTATTTGCCACATTTGTAATATAGTTTTATGGTCATTAATTCCAGCTAGTGTCAAAGTAATGACACGAGGGACATCAAAGCATGAAGCCATTTACATAATACTAGAAGAATCTACAATTCTATTACTATTTATTCAGGAAGCTTCTGCTTAGAGAATGAGAAAAATGTCATGCCGTTTCTGCTCTTTTGAAATCATTATAATTTACAGCCTTGTAAAGAGTCAGCCAGTTTTCTAGGAATTTTTGAATTGCTCACTAAGGAGGTTTTGGTGTTTTGCGGTGCTAAATAAATCTTGTCAATACTATTTTCTCTCTGTAAAACTAACCAATAAAGTACTTTTATTCATGTGGACAAGCCACTCGAGACTGAACGCAGCCATCTGAGGGGAGCAGTTCACCTGGAAGGAAAGGCTACAGGAGCTGGTATTTGCAGCTACACCTGGAGCTCCCACCAACACACCACAGACCCAACATGTAAAGAAAAAAAAAATTACTCACTCAGATCTCTGGTCTAATATTGAATTGTCTCACCTAGATGTATTTGACAGAGTCGGGTCTCAGGCACACAACTAAAGCAGAACCGCTAATGCTGCTGCCTGTTTGACAGTAAGTAGACTGGACATCTCCAGGGTCGTCAGAAGACTTTCATGGCCCGCGAAGCTCCAGCCGCATTGAGAACCGCAGTGAATGCGCTGCGGGGCATTTCTGCAGTCGGGGCAGACAAGTCTTCCGTTTTGTTTTCTTTTTAGGAAAAATACAACAGTGCACAGAAAGTTTGACCTTGAAACACAGCTGGACGACTGCATCATGCCACGGCTACAGAAGCTGTCCCGTGCTCTGCAGAGGGCTGCAAAGGTGCAGTGTGTGTCATGCACTGGCAAGCAGCACGCTTAGAGCACCAAAAGGAACGCACGTTACAAGGCTGTAAAAAAGTGGTGTATACAGTTAGGCAGAAGGTTACTCCCAAGTATGTAAATAGGGAAAAAAACTCAAATCCCCCAGAGTTCTTTTGGAGGTATGGCTTGAAACGCAGTGTTTGCATTAACCACCAAGTTGAAAGATGCGCACTGAGACATCTTGCTCTGGCTAGGTGTGTTCACTTCACTGAGATTTAGTGCTGAAACATTTTTATGAAGAGCCTTAGCAGGATCGTAGATACTACCCAGACAGAAGAGCAGCGCAAGTCTCAGCGACGACGACATCAGTGGAACTTGGTGCAGTCTCTGCATCGTTTCAGCTACAGCAGTCAGGGATAGGAAGAGCTCATGCCATAGAGGAAATACAGCAGCAGCCCTTCTGAAAATGTGAATTAACTGGCCAACTAGGAGGATGAATTCCAAGAAATGAAAACTGTCAGAATGCAGAAAGGGGTAAAAAATTAACATAATGGAAACAGTCTCAGTAAGCTTTTTCTTTCCTGTGTATTCTTTGGCTTTTCCAGAAGTCATAACAGACCTTTTAGTTACAAATCAGCTACAGATCTCTCAGTATGTTCAGATTTTAAATTCTATCAAATACTCTATCATTTAGAATTAAAAGTCATGAGACTCAAGATCTTTCTCACGGCATTTTCTACAGTAACACTTGGAAATCCCAGATAAATTGTCCAGATCTAAAGCAAGGAAGATACCACATGCTCCTACAACCTTCAACTAACCGTAATCCTGAAGAGCAAACAGCAATTTGAATATTCCTGGGCAACTCTAATTTGGATCTTTTAATGATTATTTGGTTCCCATTCATGTTGAATTGAGACTATGGCTTTAGCAGAACACAGTATTGCATTAAACTATCTGAAACATCAAGTAATAAACACATAAACGTAGATTTTTCTGGTTTCTTTTGTTGGGGTTTTGTTTGTTTGTTTTGTTGTTGTTGTTGGTTTGTTTTTGTTTTTAAGCAGAGTCAGTCATTTTGCTTGTAAGATTCCAACACCGATCACTCCCTAAAACCCTGCAAAATTGTTTTCATATGTGACATTTTGAAAGATAAGCTGTTTGCATCATTGAAAAACAGGATAGTGTTAATGTAGGAGATGTAACATAACAGATTTTCTAGACAAAGTAAGTATGGAAGAATTGACTTAGCTGAAAGCAAAGTATTTTTATCTGTAGCCAGGGGAAATGTTAGGGAAACTGGAGACACAAGGAAATGACATAAAGGTAAATAAAAAATTGGCTAAGTGACAGGCGGCAAGGCAATGTCAAAAGGGGGATTATCTTGCTGGAGGAACATAATGAGTTAGAGTTTGAAGATCAAGAAACCAGAATAAGTCAGGCTTAACATTTTTATTTTCAATCTTAGAAATTAGAAAGGGTTCTGAGGAAATGAAATTAAAAGATAAAGTCAGCAAATGGTGTTAGTATAGCGTCCAGGAAGAATCCAGTGATTCTGAGTATCAGAATGGTAGACATGAGAACATTTGACACTATGAAATTCCAGGTCATGCAAGGGACCAAAACAATGAACTAACAGGATTTATGCCATAAACAGGGAATTCAAAGAGAAACACAGGCTGAGCTTACTAATGAAATACAGAAAGACTGAATTGTGTGATGAAAAGAGACAAGAGGATGCAGGAGCCCAACAGGCGAGGGATGCACTAACACCCCGTAAGACCACACCAAGATTTCTTCTGCAAAACACATCCTGCAGCTCCAACCAGCATCCCGGGATAAACAGTAAAGAACAGCGACTTGGGACTGGAAGATGGACAACAATATTAAAATGTTCTTGGACAGCACGAAGAAATGATTAAGAGTTCAAATGGTTTAGCTCAGCAAAAAAGAAGGAAAGGAACAGATTCTTCTCCAAGAGTTTACTGGGGCAATTGCTAGGGAGGTGGAAGTGTTTCCTTAAGCTTAAAGCCAGTATTTGCACAGAACAACTGCTTATATCATTTCCACAGTATCTTTAGTATGGAAGTTAGAAGAAACTTTTTAAGTAACCGTCAAGGAGTGGAAGCAGTGAAACAGGGCACGAGCGGAGGCAGGAAAGCACATCTTTTTCAAGGTGTTTATTAAAGAAACCACCCCTCTACCTACAGTAGTTAGAATCTGGGTTTGCTTACCCAAGAACAACTTTCCAGGTTCATGCTCACTTTGTAGTGTTATGAAATTAAATCAGACATATTTCAAGTTTCTTAACAAGCATCATCAGTGACTCAGTCACCAACAGGTAAAGGTGGCACAGGACAGCTGAGACACACCAGTGTGCAGCTCAGTGAAACACCCCGCGAGCACAGACACTGCGCTGGGCTCACCACTGCGTAATCCCACAGCTTGGCCCCAAAATTAGACTTCATATTTCATCCGCGTAAAATGGGCAAAATCACAGCTAGCCTTTTCAAAATATTATTTGCGCCTTAGTTTCTTAGCAGGATTGATGACTTCCATAAGCAACAATTAGAATGGGCAGGCTGGGTTAAGTTATTAGAATCTAACCATACAGTTTTGGGCTATAACCAGTACACGGAGTAATTCCGGTTTTTTAACGAAAGGGGTAGGGTTGTGTTACTTAATTGCACTTGCAAAGCTGGCTTCTTCCTACCACTGTATTTTATACTAACCACACTGCAAATAAATGTACCCTGTGAGAATAAGTTAGATGCTTGCCTGCGTATTAACTGCATCCATGTGACACTGTCTCTCTTTAAAATGTGTATCTGGAGGGACGGTATTTTTCTGTGGGTTCAAACAGTACATGGCAATAAGTCTTTCAGTTCTTTACCGTTACATTTCAGATTTGTGAAACTGGTTTGAAAAAAACCCACAATATTATATAGCTTTAGCTTTAAACAAAGTCCATGGTTTGTAGTATACATACATATTCAGAACAGTAACTCCCATGTATTGACCCAGGCTGGTTTGAAGGAAATAACCTGAGAGGGGAAGAGAGCCAAGGTGGTCTCCAGTCCTACAACTGGTAACCAGCGCCTGTATCTGTCTCACAGGGTGGGGTCCAGAGACCAGTCTCACCTTGATCTAAGAAAGGTTGATCCATCAACAACGTTCCACAGTCAATCTTCTTAACAAGTCATTCTGGTCTCCTGTACCTGGTACTCTCCCCCTTCAACAACATTTGCCTAAAAATGTCGTTTAAGATTACCTGGGTTTGTATTCGGTTCGTCTTCACGCTGTAAGCCCTAACTGCGGCCAGAGCCATGGCAGCAAGTCGGATGCTGCTATGGTGGTGGTCCGCCTGACCTGGGAAGGGTGACAGTGTGACACCATAACGTTGCAATACAACAAGAATCCTATTTTATAGCCAGACTTTAATAGTAAAGAAGCAGAAGTATCTTTTCCCAGACATAGAGAACATGTTCTCACTTCACATCTCAGACACGCTGGACTAAATTGAATAGACAAATTTGTATTACCTGCATGTATTGGAGATTAGATGCTTTTCTCTGTTATCAGAAACACCTTGGACTTTCTACCCTGTTAACAAATTTCATTCTACAGCAGCACATCTTAAACTGGCACCAAGAAAAGAGATTTTAAAGCACAAAAAGCTGTGTACCAATTAAGGCAGAATATATGGCATCATATCAAGAACCCAGACACCTCTAACCCTTCCCCTCTGCCAAATCCCATTATCACGGAACAGTTCATACAGCTATTACAGATTGATGACGAGACCCACGACAGCTTTCTGCTGGCAAACACTGCCACATCTCGGGTCCTGACGCTTTGCCTGCTGGTTTCTGGTGGGGAAGCAACAATTTTAATGGTTGGCTCAGGAAACCCAAGTTCTCTCCCAACCTTCCCACTAACTCTCCATGTGGCATCATCATTAAATACCAATGCATTTTCCTCTTCAATCTGGTAAATAGCCATTTAACATTTTAACATTATAAGTCTTAATCTGCACAGAAAAGAGGACTCCAGAAGAACAAAATGCCATTGTTTAGTCCTACAGTCATCTGTGAGAAAACTACCAACCCTCCTAAATGCAAGTAACTGCTAAATCCCCAGCAGCTCAGGAAGAGCAGAGAAAGACAGCAAGTTTAGCCAGACTCTTTGGTGTTTTTCAAGAAGCCAGACTAACCTGAGGGCATGGAAAAACTAACTTGTCACAGGGAACTACAGAAAATTCTTTTTTTAGAATAGATAGGTCAAATACAGTGTGCTCTAGTTAAAAGGAAGAAGGTTAAATAACATAATAAGTTACATGACAAAACAAAATCAAGCATCCCTTCCAGAGATGGGATGAATCATGTTTTGTTCGCTTTCTGGTATCTCATGTCCCTTCTGTGCCTTGCTAAGTAATTCCTAATTTCATAGTTGCCTACAGCGTCAATCGTCTACAGAAATATCTACAGCCCTACAGCTATATGATCACTCCTAAGGGAGCTGTTCATCTGGCACAGTTTAACAGGCATTGATTAAATGCAAACAGCCAGATGCCTGTTAAAAAATTTCAATTTCTACCGAGTCATCTCCAGGAAGCAGCTTATTTTGCCATTCACTGCTGCTAAAATGAACTGCCAGATTTGCGGGAACGGCCTCCTGTTCAAACACCACAGCATCTCCGTGTTACAGAAACCGTGATCCCACCCCATCCGTTACAGCAGAAAGAACAGCTTCCAGTGAGGAGGGACCAACATGACATCCCCAGGTGAGCTTTTATCACATCGGACGAAGGAAAGGAGATACCGCACAGTATTTATCAGCAGAAATGGAAAAAGGAAGAACATGTACTTAAAAAATAATAACACACTGCATTTTGTACAATTTCCAAGAGCAGGGTAAGCCTCACTTGCAGCGTTACCCGAAGGGGGAGGAGGTGCGTTCAGAGAGGGGCAGGCAGAGCTCCCTGGGCCAGGAGAGGACAACAGGAACCTGAGCATCCCTCACGCCCCGTTTCAGAGTTTTATAAAACTCCGGAAAGTTGTAAAGCTTTTCTTTTCTGATACCTGAATTATTACTGAATGAGTAACTTTTACGCTATACTGGACAGAAGCCTGAGTATTTTAGAAACACGAACTCTACTGAAGGTGTACTTGCTATTTTATGGGTTGGAGCTGGCAATTAGCTGCACAAATTGTACCAAAATAGCAGCAAAAAGGGGGATTACTGATAAGCATACTTATATTTTCTTTATTTTTCAGTGAATTACTCATGCAAGACTAAGCGAGCTGAATTTGTTCAAAAACATTTGCACAGAGAGTAGTTTTATGGGTTTAATGAGGAAACACTAGCAGCCAACTTGCTGAACGTCTAAGCTGAATTTCCATTTGTTTAGCCATTTAAAAGATATACTTGCTCCGAGGTGTAGATTTGCTCTCACTACCAACTACCAAAGATCTCCTCTTGCTCAGCCTCACCAAACGTATCCAGATAGGTTTCGTAACCACAAGATTTTCTTTTTCCAGAAAAGGTCAGATTAATCCAAGATTACCGCTGGTACTAGTCAACACCACTGAAATGAGAACACTGTGATAATAACAGATGCAGCACAGCTATAAAAGATAAAATGCACAATATAATCAGCCTTACCCCATTTTC
The DNA here is from genome assembly GCA_013400755.1 of Pelecanoides urinatrix. Lineage (NCBI taxonomy): Eukaryota > Metazoa > Chordata > Aves > Procellariiformes > Procellariidae > Pelecanoides > Pelecanoides urinatrix. The sequence goes on along the minus strand of VZTQ01013424.1, from coordinate 139,132 downwards.
AGTGATAGGACTGAAATGGAAGAAGATTAAAGCGCTAAGGCCTTCGAGTGAGCTACAACTACAGCCAGGATTAGGGAAGTTTCCTAACCCCCAGGTTCATATTTAGCCCATGTCATACGAACTCTCAAAGCCACTCCGACATCCCAGCACACAATTCTCCCAAAATTTTTTGTAAGCAGGATAAACCCCTATTAAATCAATTGTTTATACAAACAAAACCCCCAGGTTTAGAATAGGAAGAAGAGGTGAAAATAGGAAGAGTTTTAAACGAGAGAGCCTGTGCACCGTGGAAAGGAGACAGCAGCTCGGAGCAGCGCAGCTTGTTTTGCACAAACCCACCTTCCCGTCAGCCTCCGCTGCACAGGGGCTTCGCTGGAGCTCCGGGGGGTGCTGGAGCTCCCGGAGAGGGGGGGTGCTGGCCACCCTCCTGTTCATGCTGCAGGTGTGCGGTGACTACATCGCTGCAGAGTTGTGTCCTATTTGCTTTTTGCTGTTAGCGCAGTAGCTTATCCCTGGGGCTTGGCCACATCACTAACTCAAAGGCAAATATTTAGCTAACTGATCTAATACAAAAGATAAATTCTTATTATTAAGCTAAATAATTAACCAGATCTAGCAAAAAGGTGATAATAAAGCGTTTAGACTAAACTTAATTTTGAGGTGTGTTTTACAGTGCTATTTTTTGTTTTATTGTCCTTTCACAAGTCTCTCAAGCATACGTGGTGTATAAACACCCGTAATCTAAAGGGTCCCTGCAAAAACTGCAGTATAAGCTATCAGAATAAGCAAGAAAAGAAACAGGATGTTGTGTGAGGCAATAAGGGGGGGGAAATATCTTTTTTAACCTGCAGCTATGTTCCAGAAAGACAGGATAATTAAAGGAAAATTGGGTAACGTAAATGTAGGATAAAAGCATGACTTTAGATGCTAAAGCAGTGAGGGTAAGTGGTCCTACTTGTTTGCAGCAGGAAGACTCAGCCTCTCTTCTGCCTGCCTCAAAAACTCTTGAAAATACCACTCTATTTTAAAAAGGCTGCCTCAATGTCCAACCATTTACAGGACTACGTGTACAAAAATATTCTGGGAACACCGAAACAAAGTTCTGAGAAATGGCAATCAAGTTGATTGTGTGTAAAGGCTGATGAACTTGAAGTACGGAGAGAGAGAAAAAAGGGTTCACATTTTCTATTAGATATTAGCCTGCATACTTCTTCAACACTTCTAAAGCATATCTCCACAAATCAGTTGGTTTAAAGGCACTAATAAGATATTAAATGCAAGATATAGGCTCAAAAGCTTATGGTTTGAATATTTTAAGTAACAACTACTTGCTCAGGAAATTCAGGCTTTGTAAACAACGCATTAGTTCATCCAGCTGTCAGATGCTAGCTAGAATGACTCAAACACGCTACAAAAGCTAAAGGTTTTGTATTAACACTTTTGAAAATTTCACTAAGCCTCACCGTGAAGTTTTTAATAGACTTTGACACATGTACTACTTCATTATAAGCTTTTTTATTTTCTATTCAACAAGACATTCCACCCTTGAATCAAAGTTTAAAAGCAAAAAGTGAAAAGCAAGAGTAGCAGGTTGCTAGGAAAATACCATTTGAGAGACACGGCCATGGCAACAGCATTTTTTTAAACAAAAAAAGGTCCCTCCTTTTACTCGTAGTCATCACTGGAGCTTTCAGTACATTCCCAGTAGCTGTACAAGCTCCAACACTTACTGTCCTCCATGCGTCAGCAAGCAGTCTTTTAGGAACCCAGAGTGATACTCGGTACAAAAGTGCTGGTTTTCGGGAAAACCCACATCCTCGCTAATTCCCACCTCTTCCCTTCCGCATCTCACAGCTTTGTCTCCCCACGCCGCGACACCACCGCGGCCCAGGACATCAGTGCTTTCAACGACAAACTTGTGTCTCCAGGGAGCTGCACGGGGCAGGTCCCGCTCTGTCCCCGGCAAGCGGAGCATTTCACCCAGCCGGGGCCTGCCACGCTCGCTGTCCTGCCCATCGCAGAGCTCCTTACACAACTACTTAAGCTGATTTGATACAAGCAGCAAACAAGACTACGGCCCAGGAAGAAAAGCTTCTTGAGCATGTGATTTAACATATGTAAAAAGGGGGACTGATTTATGTCAGAGCAGACTGAACTTCAGGCTCTAATCAGCATTTCGAGGCAGCCAGCCCGAGGTTTATCTTATTTACACTCCCTTTCCCCAAAGCATTAGTGAGTACCCGTCGGGAGCAAACTCAAGCCAGACAGAGCTTCCACTCTAACAAACATTCCTGGGCAGGGAAGTATCACAGATCTTGCACACACTTTTATAGTTACGCCATACAACCATTTAAGTGTTACGTTGTACATAGAACATGGGGGGTTTTTTTTGGTTGCGGTTTTTTTGAGGTTTTTGTTTGGGGTTTTTATTTGTTTCTTTGGGGGAGGGTGTTGGTTTGGGTTTGTTGTTTTTTTGTTTGTTAGGGGTTTTTTTCCCCTCATCAAGCTATATTTTATGCAAAACTGCACACAAGAAGGATATTTTGAATAGTCATTACAGAAAATTACTTATTTAAAATATGGCTGATAAAGCACAGGGGAAAAAAAATACTAAAGTTATGAAAAACAGTTTGGTTTTTTTTAATCTAAAAATTAATAAAGAGGAAAACACTTCTATATTAATAGATTTTATTTCTAATCATGATGTCCTGCAAGACGTCAGAGCCAAAAGACTGTCCTTTCATCCCTAATGTTACCAGTACTATCACCAAAAAAGGAAAAATAAAGGGTTTTATAAAGGGTTTTTTTGCTATTTTCAACTTTCACCTGGCTTCTCAGTTATGAATTAACTACTTATTCACCTGGACTAGATAGAGTCACTAGAACTACCAAAAAAGAAAAAGCTGTGACTGTCAAAAGCGAAGCCCTTCTGGCCAACAGAACACAGCCTGTCGCTGCTCCGAGTCTTAGCCTGCTCTCTGTAAGACACCAACTACACGAACTGGCTGAATCTTTCTATCTTATTTTAGGAGATAAAAGAATTCAGGCCCAAACAGAGTTCCTAAAAACAGGCAACTAGCATATTTTAAAATGTAATAGCCAAGTAACATTGCAAATACACAGTATCTTAACTATTTCCCACTGCAACATGCTTGAATAGTGCCCAAAATGGGCACTACAGTAAGAAAAACCTGGAGTACAATGCTGGAAGTACTTTAAACACTTAGTAAAATCATTCCCTGGTAAAAACATGGCAATTTGCTGAATCTAGCAGCCCATGGGGGATGCAGTACTACCATGCAGGCAAAAAAACCCATTCTGACATTGGATTTTGACACTTGCTGAATGGCTTCACGTGCTGCCAGAGGGATCCTCTCCCGCACGAGGAGTGGGGATAACGGGAAACCCACTCGGAGTCACACAAAATGGGTGCACGACAGGAAAGTCACAAACTGAGGTGGGTAGGAGATTCTCCAGCAGCATAAACCCCCTTAACATAAGGCTCCTATAATCCAACGCTCATGAGACACACTGGGTATTTCAGCTCACGTAATGGGGATGTTGCAGCTTCACCTCTGTTGAAGTTGCCACCACCACCCCCAGCCGCTTCTTCATCAAAAGCTGTATTTCCTCATTGATCAGATATGACTTCCCAGCCCAAAATATCCACTGCCAGCAGTAGCCATTTATTCGCCTACTATTGCATTTAGGAAAGTCACAAAGCTTAGTTTAGTGAAATGCTAATTAGAGGATTATTGTGAGAGGAAATAAAGATAGACACTGATGCAGAGATTCCAAAAAAGCAGTGGCTATAATATAGAGAAGAAAAATTGTGCTTTTGCTCTGTGGTCAGGGTAGCAGTGATGTCAAGATACGAAATCTGTAGCAAAGAATAACTTGCTATTATATTATTTTATTTCTTTTCCCAATAGAGTTCCTTAAAATTACCAAAAGTAACTTTTATCACAGTGCCAAGCCTATCAGTTACATTTAAATTAGATCCAGGAAGTTTCAGAGAAAGGACGCTATTTACAGCGTATGTACAAGAGGTCATCTGTAGTCGTAAAACACTCCCTTGTTGCGCTGATGTTTCTACAGGAAAGCGCCCGACTGCTCCGGTGACGTCCCGGGCCGGGAGCCGCCGCGCAGGGCACGAGCCCTTCCACGAGCGGATGGTGAGGGCAGAAGGGACTCGGGTTTGCTGACCGCCGCAGCCGTGCTCGCTGGATTTAAGGCACTACGTAAGACTCGGTTTGGGGTTAGAACTGAAATTTCAAAGTGTGTTCAGACTTCTAATTACTAATTTTAAGTAGTTTGACCTTGAGAAGTTATTTCTATTTAATATGTACATAGACATATAACAGGCGAGTTAAAGGTGAGAAATCTATAGCTGCCCCAGCAAGGCATTGGGGATAAGGAGAAATGTCTGCATTTTGCAAAAACTGACAAAAGACCATCGAGGTATTACTGGGTCACTGCATGAAGCAAAGGCACAGGCATTAGCATAAGAATTAGTCTATAGTTAGAATCTGTAATTTATTTCACATAAATCCAACTAAGCTTTTAGAATTTGTCTCCACAAGGCAAAAAGCCCTCCGAAGACGCAAAGAGCCATTCGTTCCTTGCTTCGGTTATTGGAGCAGGGACCATTCTTTAGCTAAGCCTAAACAGCACAAAGTAATCACTTTCACAAAAGTCACATTTTGCCTGAGCTTGGTTTTGCTCCTCTGAACAGAAAGCCCCAGGACAGAAGGTGCGGTGCTTGCAGCCCTCCACAGACGGGACTCAATGCTCCCAGATGAAGTAGGACATTGAAAAGGTTGACACTTCTGCAGAAGGTGACTTGCACTGTTACACCTTCCTATGATTTCACGAACTAAATACAAAAGCTGTCATTCCAAGGGCTTTCATAAAGTTTGTACGTGTGCATTTGGTGTAATACAGGTGAGACTCTCCTCTGCTTGGATGGTCAAAGAAAACATCAGTATACCAGGCAGTTAAGAGGCTGACAAGCAAGTTGCTCATCCAGAGTCTTCAAAAGAGGTTGCTTATATATCCTCAGAAGTGACCTGACTTCTGTTACACATATGTATGCACAGGGATGCATATTAAGATGCACTTCTGGGCCCTGGGATTCAGAAATTATTCTGGAATCAAAATAATCTGCCTGTCAATCCCTAACAAAGGTATCATGAAGAGACTGACTTACAGCTGCTCATTGTCGACAGGAAAGATACTGATGTTCATCTGAAAATACAACACTTAAAGACAGGAGAGGCGAGTTCATCCATCTACAACTACTTACACTGGAAGTAAATTTCTCAAAGTATTGCTCATTTGAACTTGATTGAATTTAAAACAGAAATAAGTGTAGTAAATGTTTTAGAGTTTGTTTTGTTGGGGTTTTTTTGTTTGGTTTGGGTTTGTTTTGTTTTTTAATACTGGTAGCAACTATGTAGAATTTACCCCCCAAAAATAGATTAAAGCCTTCAGATGATGAAAGAAATCAAAATCAGATATTTACAGCAAAAAAGTTATCAGTTTGGCATGGACCTTACTGAGGACTACCCTGTGTTGCAGAAGTCAAGGCAGCAGTCATTAGTGGTCCCATCTAGTTTATGAAATGGTCAGCAAAACACCAAAAACCTCAGAGGTACACTACAACACTCAAGCTTCTTTCCACTAAAACTTCATCTGAAAAAAGAAAGTTTGTGTTAGTAGCAGCTGGCTCCTCCTCCACACAGACAAATACGTTTCCCCTATTTAATGTTCCAAAATCACAGTTTTTCAAGGAAGTTATTCCCGTGGTTTCAAAGATTCCTCCAGTCATTTCAAGGCGCAGATGAAACCAGCATTCTGAACTGAGTATTCACCAAAATATCCAAAGTCTGAACAGAAAGAAGGATTTAGAAAACTGGTAGCACAACTGACTGTCTTTTAGGACACACTCCTTCACTGTGGTCAATATACGTCTACATCACTTCCACACAAAACGTGACTATTCAACTCACCGACATGTAGAAGAGCAAGAGAGATTCAAGGACTGAAGGCTCTTAAATGCAATATTTCTAGCATGGACCTGTAATATTTCCATGCCAACCTGCTGCAAGACATTATGTATACTCAAAGAACCATTGTTAAGCATCTCACAACACACCTTTTCCGTTCATAAGAACTCAAGTACCCGTCAGGCACATTAAGCTAGTACACAGTCCGACCATACAGGAGAGCTGTATTCATAAACCACATGAAGTGACAGACCTGTGCCCTGGTGATCTCATGGGTCATCTTTCACTGCGATCCGAGTGCTCCGTGACTTTGTTCCCCTGCACAACACTCCACCGAACACTCAGCCGCGTGAGAATTACAGACCTTGATCTAATCCAGGGCATGGAAGAGGCTCTAGTCGGGTTTTCTAAGCAAAGTCCTGTGCTGAACAAAAGTTTACCCCAATGTCTTTTGCGTTCCCAGTGTTTATAAGTGCTTCAACATCTGGAAAGTTTCTTTCAGCTTTCTGAATTGCTTGCGAGTAGCTCATGAGTTAAGCTTATGCTAACTGCTACTTAACCCCTTTGCCAGCCGTAGAAAGCTGCAAGGGTTCTTCAGCTGAGAGACCACCGTCTCCTTCAGAGCCCGCAGAGCACAAGCCTTCATCCTCCGCACTCACCCTCCAGGGGCGAGCGGCACATCCCCCGGCAGTGCCTCCACCTCCCACCCAGGACCCTCACCAGGAGTCACGGGGGTGTAACACCCCCCAACCTTGCCCCCGGCTGTCAGATCAGCTTCGTCGAGACGCCCACCTTCCCCTTCCCTCATCCACCTCAGGCCTAAAAATAATCACCCCCAAATGATCAGACACACACACAAAACACCTCTTAGTCATGCCCGTCAGAGGAACTAAACAAGCCTTCTGAATTATTCAGTTTGCTGCTTTTTTTAGACTGAAGCAACAGAAAACACGAACTCTCCTTTAGCAAATATGGTTGGATGCTGACCCATTCTGAAAAGCCTAAACAGCTCTCCCTTAAGTCCAGAAAGTATAAAAGCCTTCATAAATAAAAACTTGCACCAAACGGGAAATATGCAGGCAGGTAAAGGAGGAAAAATAGCTTTAATTAGAAAAGCACACCTTTATCCTATTTACAAAATGCTAAACATAAGGAATTACTTTTTTAGGTTTTTTGTGGGTTTTGTTGGGTTTTTTCTTTTGGTTTGTTGTTGGGTTTTTTTGTTGTTGTTGTGGGTTTTTTTTAAGCTTTGTGTACTAGCAACTTACTCAACAGCAAAAGAGAGTTGGATAACAAACAGCAAAGACAACCTCAGCTGGGTGGCAGTTAAATACTTCCATTGTATACATCATATACTCAGAAATATTGTTAAATGTAGATTACCATTACCACAGACATGTCATTTTTCTGTGTATTCTCACAAATCAGGCATCTTAAGCCGTAAGCGGTGCACTGCCACAAACACTAGACATTATTTACTAGCTAGTTCACGTGTACAGATTTTAAGTACCTTGTAAGTCCAACACGGAAATGAGCATCCATCTCATCCATCCCCAGTTCACTTTATTCCTTGAGCACGGTGGGAAGAAGTTTTCCTTCTATTTCTGCCCATCCCTCCCAACAACAAAATTGTGTTGAAAGAATTTCCTTTTTAATGTATTAACTATATTAGCTAAACCAATTTTTTGATGCACATGTTTTCCAACATCTGTCCAGTCAGCAAACTATTCCAGTTTAAGCCATTTACCTCTTTTAGAAATAACACCACAGCGGTTAATCAAGCACATGCAGCTACCAGTAGATATTAACTATGAACAAGCACCACAACCCAAGAAGATTCTCACCACAGTACAACTATTGAGAGGTTAGTTTGAGAGGTTTATTAGGGTGATTTATTCAACAGTGATATACAGTTTCACATGATACAAAGCATTGGAATCATTAAGAAAAAATCAGAAGTGGTAACAGACAAGCTTGTAAGCACAAGAAAGTTATCGTATGTTTGGCAAAGATTTCATATCATCTCTGAAGACTGGAGAAAAGTGAGAGTAACATTAAATTCAAACAGAGGAACACATTTAGTAGCTACCTGGCTTTCTGAAAATAAAACCTCAAAAATGAAACACACACTCCTGCATATTCATTTACTGCATGACATTTTCAGCAAGATACAGGTACATTTTCTGGGAGCGACAAAAGATACAGCCCTCTGCATTGACTCTCCAACATCCCCTACCTCCCCCTTGCCAAAACACTCGGCCTCCCAGGACAGGCACGTTACACTTCTGCCCCAGAAAAAGCAAATGTGTGACATTGCAGAGCTTTTGGTAAGAGTCCTGTAAGGATGAGCCACCACAAACAAGAAACAACCATCTCCCTTTCTCCATCTACAAGTTTACATTCAAATGTGTAAATCTAATGACATTTGAAATAAACAGGGATAAAAATATGGGGTGGGGGGGTGGCGGAAAGTGGTAGCGTAATGGAATGAATTATTCATGTTAGCAGCTGAGGCAGCGAACCCCCGGGGGTGCCCCTGCCTGTATTAGCAAGCTTTGCTTTGGTCTCCTCAAGACGCTGCTGTGGCTGGGTAGCCGAGAGGCCTCCAGCCCCACTTCCCTGAACGGGGGGCTCCTGTGCCAGGCAGAGCGCTCCGCGCCTCCGCTGCCTGCCTTGCAAAGCCAGTTGACCTAGCCAACTGCTACAAGTGCTAGAAACTCCCCTCTAGCCAATACTTCAAAGCGTTATTGCATTTCATTAAATAAAGCATGTGCAGGGGTCAGGGGGAAGGAAGTCTGGTTAATCCAAAAACTTCTGTTATTCAGTCTGAAAATTTCCCTCTGTTATTATTTACTCTCTATTTCTAGGGCAGAAATAGTTAAGCCCGCTTAAGGCGAAAGGTGAGAAAGAATGCTGTGTGGAACCAAGTTAAAATGCCTCCACACTAGCTGTGATACTGTCTTGTTCCAAAACAACCACATTAAAAAAAAAAGGCTATAAAGAGGTCTTTAAAAATAAAGCCAAGAACACAACAATCTCCTTTTATGGCAACAGACGCCAAAAATCCCCCAAGAAGAAAGCACTTCATGACAACAAGGAGGACCAAACACCTCTCCTTGCATCACACACCACCGCTCTCGGCTCACCTTTCGGTGTGACTGAGCAGCAGACCTGATGTGTGAAGCTGGAGAAACGGTCCCGGATGACCTGCAGACCCGTGTGAGCGGGACCTTCCACCACCCCAAAAAGCTGGTGAGGCTTTGGAGACCTGTCAAAGGTGGAGGCTGTTGGCTACATGCTACCACGTGGCGTATTTCCAGTAAAACCAGAAAGACAGAGGGCAATCTGTCACAGCCGTACTTGCCAGTGTACCCTGAGTCCCAATTACCATTATTGCTCTAGTCCACGGGGAAACGCTTATTTTTCACTTCGGTCAGGGTCTGGTCTCAAGGCTGCTGGTCTTAAGCAACCGCGTGGTGGCTCTGCCGGGTTGGCACATCGGACCGGGAAGGGAAGAGCACAGCTTCGGCAGCCGAGTGCCTGTAGGCAACGGGGTTTTCTCCAAAATGACAGCTCTCTACCTCGGAGGTGAAGCCAACAGTGTTACTTGTTCAGAAATTGGCACCACAAGGATGTCAGCTACTAATGAGGCTTTGAATGGTGGGTAAAGCAATAAATTGCCACCAAATTAGAGAACAAAAGCCTCGAGTCCTGATGCACATCACTAAACAGGCTGATGACACACAATTCATTGCAGCAACTCTGGACACTGTCACCCTGGGTGGGGAGCATGTGGGGTCACAGATTAAAAAGAAAAAAAAAATCAAGACTGGATGGGTCACTATTTGAGGAAGATCTTCAAAGAAATCCTTCTGGTGGCATTAACAGTGGTATTCATTCAAGGTGCAGCGCTCTTCCAGCAAATCATTAGTAGGCCAGTATCGTAATGTAGCCATGGGTACTAGCAGGGTACTAGGAATATTCAGGTGCAAGCTACTCTCTTCACAACATGAAAATACTATTTTTAGGCAAGTGAGAGTATGCTAGCTTTTGGCAATTTGGAGAATCAAGTCCTACCTTAGACTGGATTTGGGTTGAAATAAATCCTCTACTTTTATCAGGTGTTGTAGACAAAGTACTTTTAGCTACACAACACAATTATCCTCAAAAAAAACATTCACTAGTCTACAAAAACCCGGGCTGAGCTTGCCTCACGTAAAATACTAAGTAGTCTCTCTATAAATTATTTCCTTCTTTTGCATTTTATCTGTTGAATGGTAGTAACTAGTACTTTTGTGTTTGGGAAGCTTTGCATCTGTATGAGACAGCAGGAATTGCAGTGGACTTGCTGACCTCTTGTAGCTCTGTTTAAGGTTAAAACAGGCCCATTCCTTTTGGTGTTGCTGGAAATTGTCATAATTATTTCAGTATAGATTTAACAATGTAGTCTAGATCTTTTGTTTCTCGCAGTTTTAGAAGGGACAGATTATTTTTTCATGGCAGGTAAAATTTCATCCAAGGCTGTCATTACCAAAACGAAGCTAGAGGTATGAAGTTAAAGAAAGGCAATTTTCTTTCTTTCTTCTAAGGCTTGCAAGAAGCAATATGACAGCAAAGCAGCTTACTGAGGCAGAAATTTGGGGTTGGCAGTTTTCCTTTATACTCCCAGTTGATGGCAAGTGCTTGAACCCCATAATCCACCCCTCACAAACCAGAGACAATCAGCTTGTACCTCAGTAAACATGGTTTTTCCTAAGCTGTTTCTCAAGGCTGTATAGTAAGTGCTATGACGTGTACACACCTGTTTTGAAGACGACAACATTATTAAAGATAAAAACCTCATATGAGAAGGTTTCAAAGCAGCGAGGATAAAGGCAGGTAAAACTCAGCATTATTCTAAAAGGCTGTGGGGAGTATGGGGAGAAGGGAAAGGAGCTGCAGTCATGGTGGACCCATCCGCTACGAAAGCACAACTTTAAATTTAATATCAAACCTTCTGCTATTAAGCATCCATGAAAAAGGATATAAATTAAATTTAAAAGTGGTTGAACTAAAAATGGAGCTGTAGTTGTGATTTAAAGACAGTGGGAGTGCTGAAATAGTGCAGTTAAAAACCATCATGCACGTTTGTGCTTACACAAAGAAAGGAAGGTTTCAACAAGCACTGCAGAGCAGAGAGGGAGGAGGAGAAGGGCTGATCGGCCGACAGCACAGCTACCCTTTGGTTTCTTCTACACGTAAAGTCCAAAGATGTAAAGCAAGAGCTCTGTAAAATGCTGAAGATTTTAGAAGTGTAATGGCAGGTAGAAAAGTACACTGGTCTTGTATCAGTGGCAGCCCCAGTGTTAGGAGACAGTCTAGGCTTCTAGGAGGAGAAAATAGAAGAGAGGAAAAGAAGTAGGAGAGGGAAACGGGATGGGGAAAGGGGCAAAAAAGCGCACGTCATTAGTAAACATTAACATTCAGGTAGCAACTGCACAACAAGCAATATTTCATTTAGTGCAGCCAGGAGATTTGCCAAAAGCCAGATTAGAGACACACGGAATTCTGCTTTTTGAAGTGTCTGAAAATATATGACTAGTCATGCTATGGCATGACATTGTGCCACATGCAAAAATTAGCTGTGATAAATCAAGATTAGTGACAAATTGCTATCAAAAGAAAGCAGCACAATTTGCACTGAAAGCAGTGACAAAGTATTTTTGTGACCTGATCTCAGATGGGAGAACGACAAGCAGGCTGGTTGGAGAGAAAGTCCAGCTAGGGAAAGTATGAACACCGAATAGCAATACTTCCCTAGTTACTTCTCATCTTCCAGCAAGAGAATGAACAGGATCTTGGAACAAGAGGTATCCAGATTAAACCGCATGATTATCCTTGATGGATTTCTTTCCAGAAATTTGTCTTTTTTAAAATATATTAATTCCTTTGAACTCTAGGCAAATATCCTGCAATAAGGAGTTGCACACGTTGCACTGTTCGAAAATTACGCATATATTTTTTGTTTTAAACCTGCTGTTAGGGTTTTACTAAACACCCCCAACCTTTGCATTGTGAAAGTTAGCAGTTAGTTCCCTAACTCAATACCTGCATGCCATCAGCGGTTATAAGCTATTAACAATTTCCCCACACCCTTGCTGATTCACTTGAGTTGCACCAGATGTGCACAGCTTCCCTCCGAACGCTGCACCAACCACTCTGCTATTTATCCTTATAAGGAAGAACAGAATTAATAGAGAGAGTTTCAGCCTATGTGCTGAATACCCAAGCCTGAGCTCCCGGTCTGTAGCTCTCCAATTCTCAAAAAAACAAAAATGCACAAACCAAATAAGCAATCGCCACATAAGGCTCAGCACTGCCAAAAACCGAACCCTTCAGAGAAACTGCCAGTCTCTCCCTTTCGGGGAAAGCAAACGGGTGCAGAGGGTTCTCAGCCTCACGGCCACAGTTTTGGACCCTCAAGCAACATAGTCAACCGTTCACATTTTTCCTTTACATTCTGAAATACTGAGCTATACACATCAATGATTTAAATACATCACTGTTACAATAAAAATAATTCAACAGTTAATATAGGGGTTTGCCCCCGAGTTACATTAGTTTTGGATTTATGCCATCTACTACATTAACGGTATTTGGGAGCGGGGCAGCCGGTCAGGAGGCAGCACAGGCTGCCAAACCAGCACCAAGATTTCAGTCCTGACTAATTCTAACCTCTGCATACACATACACCAGATGTCTGTAGATAATGTTGCATGCAATAAAACATTAGCAAGTCATCACCCTGTTTTGTTTGATAGGTGAAAAAAAGCATGTAGCAATGCTTCCTGTGATCTAGACCAGAGAGATAAGCAGACATTGGTATTTTCAAATAGCTTAACTACATCTTTCCCCAATACTTTCCCTGAAGTCTGTTTCAGAATCCAGCTCAAACACAGCTCTGCTTTTAAGAGCTCTCTCTGTAGCTCTTAACACTGCTTTTTGTAGCAAAAAGCTGGTTTCCTTGAGCATCACTTTCCTTAGTCCTCTCTCAGCTACTCTGTTTCCCACCTCTGCACTGCACCCACATTACACAGCCAGAAGAATCATTCCAGCTTTAAAAAGAGACAGATTAGGGAATAGATCCAGCTGAAAACAAATAAGCCGGCCAACAACTGAAGGTGGCTTAGGGCCAGGGACAAAAGGCTTTAGGCAGCACTACCCATTAAATGTAGAACCAGGCACTACTGAAGTCCGTCACTTGGTCTGGAACAACTTGCCTGTATTTCTACAGAGCATCAACTGCTCCTCAACTCTGAAAAAACCTCCATTATCTGATCAAAAATTAGCATTTCTCCCTTACTCTCAAATGTATAAGCGTGGATATTTCAAGTATTCCATAGAGAAGGGGGTAGAGGGAAAGAGTCCATGAAATAATTCCTGTATAAATCTTCTATTATTCTGAAAAGCCTAATTGATGCCTATGACGCTTCATCCTTTGACATGTTGTTTCTACCACTTTGATGTCACTTTTAGACAGCCTTTAACGAGGAAAAAAAAATAAATCTAACTCTACCCCACAAAGATAGAACATATTAATAAATTCAAAAGCTTCAGACACATAAAAGTATCTTTGATCAAAGTTGTTAGCATTTAGTGTGTGAAGAGTTAAACCTCCAGAAAGCTAGTACTAAGTAAATAACAAGAAATTTTTTAGACAAAATTCAGAAGTTGAATAAAAAAATCCCAATGCATTTCATGAGTCATATCTGCAGTATCATAAATCTGATCTTATTTTTATCTCCTTTTAGTTATATGTATTAAAAAAAGAGAGGAAGTAACCTCAGGAAAGTTCAGAAGTGTTCTTAATTTCAGTTTTATGCTAAATTACAAAAGATGCACAGCTTCCTTTTGACCAGATTTACAATGGCCAAGTACAGAGATCAATTTTTGTATTCCCATCCTCAATAAGAACATGAACACTTGCTCACACTAAACAGAATTATAGCAAAAAAAGTGGTTTAATTCATCCCTGTCTCCCACTCCTGTACATTCATCATTATCTCCTGGATTATTTTTTTTCTTGGGGCTGCACCTACAGACTAGCAGAAGAGATACTAGTGCTGGGAACATCCAAACAATCTTAGTGATGATCTGTACTGCTAAAGCTGAGCTGAAAATCATGCAAAGGGAGACCAAATAAATAGCTCCTACCAATGCCAGGATGACAATTAACTTTCTAATATTTTATCCTCAAGAAAACAGAGGTGATACAGCGTGGCCTGTCAAAGTCCGCACCCTCCTCTCCACAAAAGGAAACAATCCACTGGCTCATGCACACAGTCGTGGAGTTTGGTACTGCTCATCCTGAACAATTCGGTTGGAATTTGGTAGGAAACCCAATTCACAGTAAGAAAGTCTCATAAAAGGGAACTGGTGTTTATTATTAAATGTAACTGCTAAAAGACAACTAACTTCAGCATATGTCAGGCTGCTTGGAAAGATCAATTACTTTCCAGGTTCCTCACAAGTTTGAAATATTGGACCACTTAAGTAACAAAAAGTTTCTTGCAAACAAAGCTATCCTAATGCTGTATGAAAAAAAGTTCAGAAGACCTCAATTTCACCTTTGACATTGCTAAAGCAAGTATTAGGAGATATTTACAGAAGGATAGTTTGGCATGGAAAGAGAAGCTGTAGAATAAACAAAGCAGTGTAATTTCAGTAGCAACTAAGAATTAGTGAATAAAAAAACTGCATTAAATAATGGTGTATTCAGAGAAGAAACATCACTGTCAGTCTCACAGGGATCAGGAGAAGTCATTCTCACAGGTTAGAGTTCAGCTATGAATATTACGGAGTCACTGGAAAGCCATTTAGGCATCAGTGCCCTGTTGTCTTCCCAACACTGACCATGAATAAAGTGTACAATGTCTTCAGAACGAGGCTTTATGCAAATAAGCAATTTCAAACCCAAAAGAGAATGAAGTTCTATTTTGTTTCAAACTCTTTGAAAAGATAATTAAAAAACCCAAAACCAATTCTCCATGGAGAAACACGACTCAAAAAGAAGATGCATTTTGTCACAATGAGGTTTTACTGGTCCAAAAACAAATAAAGACGTCAAGGTGTTTCTTCCAGACGTTAAGCACGTACCTGTGCGATGACCTTCTATTCCATGGTCACCATTTTCTACAACTGGGGGCCCGGAAGCTGGAGTATCTGCAAGAAATCAAAGGAAATGTTAGCACTGGATGAAGTTAATCTTAATCCAAAACTTAAAAACAACATTGTAAGGACAACACTGTAATGTTATCAAACAGAGATAAGGTTTTTTTAATCCCCAGAATTATTTTTTAAATAAGTTAAGGTACCCACATGGCACCGAGTCAGTGCAACTTAAAACCCCAAAAGAAGAGCTTTTCAATCACAGAAAATCTAGTCCCATGAAGGAGACTCAAGGCATAACAACTAGAAGCTTCTTTATCTATTCATACCATCACTTCAAGCTAAGCTTTCCTAAGCACTAGACTGCTGTGACTTTGGATTTCCTTCAAGCAAATAGCGCTTAGCCAAGCTGATAAAATTCGACGGGCTTGGTGGATGTGAGGCAAGAGCAGTTGATGCTGTTGACCCTAACACCACCTCCCGTAATGTCCTCACAGACGAACTGACAAAGCATGGCTCAGATAACTGCACAGTGAGGTGGACAGAACACTGATTGAACAGCCAGGCTCAGAGGGTGGTGATCGCTAGCACAAGGTCCAGCTGGAGGCCAGTCACTAGCGGCGTCCCACAACAGTTGACACTGGGGCCAATATCATTTAACATCTTCATTAATGACCTGAACAATGGAGAAGAGCACGCCCTCAGCAAATCTGCGGATTATACAAAACTGGGAGGAGTGGCTGATATGCCAAAGGCTTGTGATGCCATCCAGAGGGACCTGGACAGGCTGGAGAGATGAGCAGAGAAGAATCTCATGAAGTTCAACAAGGAGAAATGAAGGGAGGAGTAAGCCCAGGCACCAGTATACACTGGGGGTCAACGTGCTGGAAGGCGGGTCCTGCAGGAAAAACCCTTGGGGTCCTGCAGGAAAAGCCCTTGGGGTCCTGGTGGCCAACAAGTTGGACATGAACCAGCAACGTGCCCTTGCAGCAAAGACAGTCAACAGCATCCTGGGCTGCACGAGGCAGAGCACTGTCAGCAGGTTGAGGGGGGGTGATCCTTTCCCTCTCTTCAGCGCTGTTGAGACATCTGGAGTGCTGGGTCCTGTGTTGGGCTCCTCAGCACAGGAGAGATGGAGCTGCTGGAAAGAGATCAGTGCAGGGCCACCAGGAAGATTAAGGGACTGGAGGGTCTCTCATAGGAGTAAAGGCTGAGACAGCTGGGACTGTTCACCCTGGAGAAGAGAAGACTTGGCGGGGGGGATGTGAACAAGCACCCAAAGGGAGGCTGTAAAGAAGCCTGAGGCACTCTTTTCAGTGGAGTCCAGTGACAGAACAAGAGCCAACAAGCACAAACGAATTCCCCAGAATCTTTAAATATGGGTCCACTTCAGTCGTGACAAGTTTATTGCAGACAAAGCTCTCCTAATACTGTTTAAAAAAAGGACCAGAAGACCTCAATTTCAGCTCTGACAGCACATTGCTAAAGCAGATATCAGGGAGAGATTTAGAGAAGGGTAGTTCAGGGTGGAAAACCACTGATTCCAAAAAATAGCATATAAGATACTTACCACCAAGAGATTTAGTCTATCTTGTTCTGACATTGTCAGATAAAATTTTAACAGGCACCAGGATTTACACACTGAACTTGGAAAACATGGCAGCAATACAAGACCTAGTGATAGCTGGGGCAATTTCTAATCGAAGTACCGAGCTCTAAACTGGGCTTTGCCACCTGCTCAGTGAGCCGCCTTAGGAAAGCCACTCTGCAAACAGGTAGCTATCTCCAAGTGTGTAATGAAAGTGCTAAAAAAAATCATTTTTGAAAATGCTGCTTGGAAACCATCTTTGGGAATAAAGAAATTTAATTAACATAACAATGTAATTTTTTAAAAAAGCACACTTCTTGTTCTAGTACTCAAACAGTTCTTCCTAATCATCAAAATGTGCTAGTTAAATTCTGTATCACCCCATAATCTCTACACTGGGCTGCTGACAGTCAATAACTATAATTGCTTAGGCAAACTGCTTGAGGAATTCTATTTATTTTAAATTACTGCCTTTGAGATCAGACCATGGTCCTTACAAACGTAGCTGGATTGTGCTGGTATTAATACTGGTACAGGTTGCCAGCAGCACAGTATTTCTGTAGGCAACCACCACCATGACAGGCGAATCTTACAAGGCCATTTACCTAAACTGAAGATATATATCAAGTCTTAAAATCTTTTCTAGTATCTTCTTAAATAAACTCTGCTTAATTTCTAAGAATTCATCCCATATTCCAGTTGTGAAATAGTGAAGACAAGTCATTGCAAGAACGATACTGAGTAGCATTAGTTAAGCTCAACAAGCAGCACAAGCTCTAGCAGCAGTTCAGCTCCTCAGGCCATCAGTTCTGCTTATTGTGAAGAAACACTCAGGGCAATGGCTTAAAAAAAATCCTGTGGGTAAATAAAATAAAATCACTCCCACAGAGACACACATTCAGTTACCTGGAGTTGCTGTTGTCCCTTCCCTGAGCTCAAGCAGTTTTAAAACAAAGCTACATTACCAGTATACTTCAGGTACAGCACTTCAGGGCTTAATCCAACCCTCAGTAAAGCAAAAGGAAAGTCTTTCCAGTTACTTCAGTGGCTCATCCTGGTGTTTTACAAAAATTCAACATGAACTTGCCAGACAGCTTATAGAAAAACATACACCTACATCCTCTTCAAGTAGCTGAAAATACTACAGGAATCCCTGGACCTGTTTCTTAGCAGTTAAACACACCAGCTCCTCCTGCTGTTAGTCTTTACAAGGTCTGGTATTTACTGTAACAGTAGAACTGTCTTAACTAGTAACTGGGAGAACTACTGCCAGTCACTGAATTTACTGATCAGTTCAGGCAGAGAAATCAGGGCCATGGGATGATTTATACAACACTGCTTCACAGTTGCCAAAAGGTATGCTGGGCATCTCGTGGAGTCACAGGGTCTTACAGCGAGATCTCCGAGCAATTACGTAGCGGAGCTACACAGGTCCTGCTGGACTTGCAGTTAACAGCGAGGGAGCTTAGCCCAAGTGCAAGAGCTACAAGTTTTCTTAAGTCCTGCTCAAATGGGTGTCTTAACACTGGTTTAATGAAAGTAGCCAACGGTGCCACTGTAACAGAGGTTTTGCAAGTCTTCTCTAGTCTTCACTCATGCTAAACGTGTCAAAAAGTCTCTTGGTGGTAGGGAAAAAAAGACAGCAAACCCCACTACCACAGCCCAGAAACTTACTCCCATTTCTTCAGTATTTAAAATCAGTATTTAAAATGTAATTGAAAACTTGAATGCAAATTCTGTTTTAAATTGGACAAAATGATCACATGCAGCTTTCAGTTTCATTCAAAGCTGATCATTACACCTTGCACAGACAATACAGCTGTTGAAACGTTTCATAGTCTGGCCTTGATGCCACCATGTTATTCATGCATTAAAAACAGGACTCAACTTGATCACAAATATGGCTAGACACTACAAATTTGGTCTGCCAAGTCTGTGTGCATACTTTGAGCACTGGCTTCGGCTTGCAAAAAATGTTCATCTGTAAGACTGGTCTGGCGGCCCTTGGAATGAGCCGTTTGTGTGCATTTGAGGTCAGCTTTGCACTCCATATAGTCCACTCTGTGGTGCTTCTGGCAATTCAGTCCATTTCAGCTATTCAGAAAATAAACACTTCATCTGTACAAAAGTTTCATTTAGAGACTGATCTCCTAGGTAGCAAGTGATCCAAGCCAACTGTCGTCTATCAAAAAGAAAAGCCAGGACACCCCACCCTCCCCTACCAAGGGCTCTGCAAATTTAAAATAAAACAAAAAAAACCCTACCAAAATATTAGTCAAGCCTACCCAACACTATGGTAGATGAAAACAAGGACAGCTCAAAGCCAGCTGTGTTTCTGGCTTAGCCTTCCATAGAGCTCATAGGGCTCTCAAGTCTGTGCAGCTTCTAGACTACAAAGCACAAATACATTCTTCAGAGAGCTTCATCTTATTCAGTCCCCTATATTCACTCATTTGAAGAAAAACAAAAATTGTAAGACGTATTGAAAATCCTGCATTTGCTTCAGTGGCACAGGAATTAGGGCAAAAGAAGAGGTCAAAGCGGCATTCCTCTCCTCAACGTGCTGAGCAGTGACCACAGTAGCTGCTCTTCTCTGCCTGCACCCTGCTAGCCGCAGAAGGTTGCTTCTCTGCCATCAAAGCCATGCAGGGGGAAGTGATCTAAAAAAGCTCCGGCTACAATAGCAGAGGAACCTGCAAGCAGGTTTCATATAAGCAACAGCTTTTAACTTTCTCATAAAGCTCTGCAACCACGCAGGGATAAGCAGGACACCATTGCACATGCATGTGTCAAGCCAGGGTCTCTCCAAATCAAACACTTAACCAGGAAAAAACTAAAGAAAATTTTAGGCTCAACAGTGGGTTCCCAAACGAGCAGAAGAATCAGAAATGCCACGTCTTTCCTTCTGCACTTCTTGGGAAAGATGAAAAGCAGGTAAAATGGTTTCCTTTACAGTTTTAGCTTTTTTGGAAGACAAGCCTCCAGAAAATCAGGTCAAATGAAACAACTCCACCCAGCATTAGTAGTTTTTATTTTCACGTCTCCGCAGGTCAGCTCCTTTGGAGCAAATCAAACTTATTTTAGTTAGCTAGCACGCAAGTGTCAAAGTACCCAGCAATTTTCTCAGGGCCAGGTCCCCTCCCCTCATATTCTAAATTGTATAAAAACAAAAACATGTCAAGATGTTGTAACTACATAATCCTCATCAGAATCACAAGATAGTATTTGCATCTGGCTAGTGGATCAAAGGATTGTTTTTATATAAACAAATTTAAGGCAGCATTCGTTAAACCGATAATCTCTAAAGCAAACGGACAGTGCCAATATGAAAACCCCCGATTTCCAGCCGTGACTTGGCATAGTGCACATGGGAGCATCACCACGACCGAGGACGCTTCCACCATCGACCTGCCGCCTGCTCTGTAGTAGGCACGGGATACCAGAGGCTGAAAAGAAAAGAGCTCTCGGCAGGCCAGGGTGCGGTGGACAGGTTGTGGACGAGAGTCATTTTGCATGTTTTATCATCCTGTCACACATTGGTGCATGTGGACTGGGCTGAACGCAACTTCGTGAGAGAGCTTAGACAAAAAAAAAAACCATGAGTGGGAACAAAAACACTGAAAAAGAGAGTGCTATACAGTCAAAACTAGCTGGTAACTCTTAAACAAGTAGCCTGAGCTATTTCAATTCATACGTTTAAATATTCTGTCTCAAAAAGGCTTCTGAACAGCAGTCAAGCTCAGCAGCTCCCAGTCACCAAAAAAAGGCTGAGAGTTTTGCTCGCTCTTTGGCATTCCCGTATGACGCAAAGGCTTGGTTTGGATTCTCAAGCTGCTCTCTCCAACCGTGAGAAATAAAGAGAATTTGAATTTAAATGGAAGCCAAGGCTTGCTTGGTTTTGTGTTTGGGGGATGCCAGGGCTTTCAGGAGCACACACGCACTGTCAGACGGCACTAAGAAGCACAGCTGCACAGGCAGGTCTGGCGTCCAAGGGCAGGAAAAGACGACCTGCCATACTGATTTCTACTAAGATCCCTCTCCCCCCATCCCACCTTCACACCTCTCCTTCTGAAATAGGAAGCTGAAGCTTGAAGGTTTAATCACCTTGTCTGATCACTGGCTGCCTCTGATGGAATTGAATCCAAGATGACTAGATGTTAGAGAACCCCACGTGAAGTTCACTAATTGAGCACAAATATTACCTGAATGAAGCTAAACCAGAGTAAAGCAACTCAGCTACAAAAAAAAATTTTTTTTTTTGCTTTGTGAATTGTAAAAACTAGATTAATTTTGCCACTTTTTGTCATAAAACGTAGAAAAAGTTTCAAGAACGCTTTGGCTTATCAAGACAAAGGCGCTTACTTAAGGCACTCCCTCCTCAAGAAAATAGGGGTGTATTACGTAGTTATGCAACTCAACACAAGATCTGGGTAGCTTTATAATATAATCTGCATTTTAAACACAAAACAAAAAACCCCATCTTCACTCCAAAATACGCTCCCGACAGACCACTGGTACAAGGCCCTGTGCTGAAATGAACCTGCAGTTTCTGCAGCTGGGCCACGAGATGCTGGGAAAGCAGCTGAAATCTGGGGCAGAGCACACGAACCACACAGCGTAGGAGCACACCTTCGGTATCGCCTGGGTGTCTCTGAACTGTTTTTGATGTTTGGTTAGCGAGTGTCTGACAGAAACCCGCTGCAAGGAACACGGGCAGATTAAAGACCTTGTGCACTCAGATCATGCTCAATACTTATGTACAACAACACAATATAGGGATTCGTACTAACCAGAGGTTTTGACAAATTTGGAGTTGGAATGGGGATGGACAGACTTTAAGAAAGGTGTTTAATATATCATATGAGATAAAAATGCAAGTATCAACATGTTTGCTGACTTTTTTTAATCCCTCTGAAACTTTGGGGTATATGGAACATTCCCCATCCTTGGTTTCGTATGTGACAAAGTGTTGCACTTACTCCTAGCGCAGACAGGGAGATAAAAGGAAAGGGAGATGTTGTGGTTTCAGGCTCTGGAGCTGTGTTTTGTTTCCACACCAGGGCAGGGTGGCCTGCTCTGCTGTGCAGCAGCGTCTGTCCAGCAGCTCCACGCAGCGCCAGCAGAGCCATCTCGTGGCGACACATGTGCTTGAAAAAGCCCCAAAGCCACTGCCCAGAGCAAATTAAAAGAACTTTGTCGCTTACATCATGCTTAGTGTTTCTTTCCCTATTAAAAAAAACAAGAACTATACAAAGTTAAGACTCATCACCAAGTCTGTGAACCGAGTGAGTGCAAGAATGCAAAACATGCATTTACTGTGTACAAGGCCACGGACAGCTATGCTGCAGACCTGGCTTTGTACACAATTCCTCAACACCACCACAATCAAACATTGCAGAAACAATATTGGTCCTCACTTGAACTAAAACATTTCACAGGAGCGCTGCTGCCTGCTGCAAGCTATTAAAGCACAGTGTTTTCCTTTCAGTTGGAACCTGCTCCCACCCAAACATCTCTTGCTTTGCACTTTAGGATGCGTATCCCTTACCTCACATGAGCACCCTAACGAAAACTGGTGCTACAGCTTCCATGACTTTAATTGGAAGCTCCACAGTATCCTCTAAATTCCTTGGAGCCCTGGAACTAGATAAGGAAAGCTAGCTGCAAACAGCGTAGCACACACCCAAAGTGATCCTTCAGCATTATGTAAAGTCCACAATGTCATCAGAGGATTACCCCAGAATTTGCCAATTATGATGTCCATCCAGGTGCTAGAAAGAGTAAAACCCTTTCTTCTTAAGCTATGCCTTTCCAACCTTAAAGGGTAAAGTTTTATTCTAGGACAAATTTGTAGGTGACCATACAACTGCTCATCATATCTCCCTCCTCTTCTCCATCTCTCTGTAGTCACATAGTTCACCCAGGTACATGATGGGGGCCCATCCGATTGTTAAACTTGTCTAACCTGGGTCCTGGGTTTAGGAAAAAAGTAAAAGAAAAACCTTGAGCAGAGATGGAATAGCTAGAGCCTGACGGGACATATGATTAAACCTCTTCTGACTGGGGAAAGGCAATCTCGGTAGCAGAGACCGTGCTGTCTGAACACATTCGTGCCTTTTAACATAAATAAATTAACAAGCGGGGGCTGAAAAGCCCAATCCATGAAAGCTTCTCCCTCAGGAAAAACAAAGCTATTTGCAGTCGTATTTGGAGCCAGGACATGGAACTCTTGCTGCCTTTCACATAGCAGTCCCCCCTCCCCAAAAACTTCACGTTCTACTCAAAGCACTGCACTACAACAACACTTAACACCCCCATTAGGACCTTGCAATATCTCACCCAGGCTCATTTATTCTAGAGCCTCAATAAAAGCAAGCACATTCGCTTTACTGCATTTTTTTTAAGTTACAAACATTGAAGAAATCTCATAGGAAGAATAAGTATCCTTATCACTTCAGGGAAAAACAGATCAGGCAAATTAAGACATAACAGGATCAAATCCTAAAACTGGCCTGTAGTAAACTGACTGTTTTAAACTGCAGAGCTTGGTAGCCCTTCCCCTCCTGGTACAAGGTGGGAAAAGTGAAAAACATTATCTTACATGCTCAAGGCAAGCAAGCTCTCCAATTTCTTCAGTTAGGGTCTTGTCTTCATCTTGCCAAAGATTTAGATAATGCTCATAACTGTTCTCCAGCTATCCCAAAAAAGGGAAAAAACAGATCTCCAAACCAAGAGCAAGAAATTGCATCCCCCCCCTTTGCCATGTAGGAGAGAAACAAGTTCCGCTCAAGCAGACAAGCACCTGGTTGTACAGCCAAGGGAGGCACTGGGGAGGGGAAGGGGCTTAGAAAAGCCAGGAGATGCAGATAAGAGAAGAGTCTGGCCCAAAGGTAACCTGTGTTAGCACCCCAACATCTGCCTCCGTTCTGCACACAGGAACTGGCAGTTTTCTCACAGGGCAGTTCAGCAAGTTCTAATTACTAAGCAAACCCAAAATGCCTCGTTATACCTGCTTCAAGAACCTGAAGCTATTTGAAATAGCGAGTTATGATGGTAATGTTCAAGGGATACACATCTGGGAAGACACAACTCAAGGAACTTGTATTTTAAACTAATGTTGTATCACGATTTTAACACTGAGAAATTCTTGTGCTGAAATGTTTTAGAAGCTGTAACCTCTAGACCAAAGCATTATTTTAAAATATCTTTAAACCACATGCAAAAGTGTTAACAAGTCTTCATGTTTCTCTGTTACTCCCACTTCTGCCACGCTAAAATATAAAACACCTACCATTAGAGGTGCTGTAATTGAATTCAATAATACACATCTGAATTGACCAAAGCCCAAAGTCTTATAATCTCTTTGCCCACTTCCATCCTTCCTACTTGTTTGTTACCATTTAATGAACTATGTCAGTATGAAAATTTCAAAATTGCATTTTCTGTATTACAGGGCACTCGGTACACTTCTAAGCAATGCAGAAATCCCCACTGTCTAATTCCCCATTCTGTGGTCCTGGAGGTCCTGTTTATTCTGATGGGTGATCATTACAGTTCTTGTGCACATCCCACTTCCATCAATGCTGATAAGCATCAAGATTAAGGCAAAAAAAGAAAAAATGTTCTTCCGAAAGAAGTCACCAGGTTACCTGTCTAGGAGCAAACATTTTCTTCTTTTACATAGCATAGATCAAGGCCAAAAAAAAATAAAAAAAAATAATCAAGGCACTATTTGTCACAGGTGAGTAGCCCGACTTGGCTGGGTGGGGGGAACACCACACAGGCAAAGATGCAAAGAATTTAAATTGCTTACTGAGAAGAAAAACCTAATGGATGACCCCAAATCTCACTTTTTTCCTTTTTACTCAGGTAGGGAAGCAAGTATCTGTTTAAACCTCTCCTTTTTCTTAAGTAGTTTCTGATAAAGCTCTTAACACTAATAAATATCAACTGAGCTAGTAAATGTTCATAACCAGCACCACATTTTACTACATATGCACATAACCAGGATATACATGCAGCAAGAAACCAAAATAAGTAGACCCTCGGGTCAGTGAGGAAACAAAGCTTTAGCTATTGAACATTGAGTCTGAAGCTCACAAACAGTGTGGACCTTCTAACGATGCTGACCTGCAGACCTCACCAGCAACAGCAAGTCATTGATCTTTACACCTTGGATTTGCCATTGCCCAGAGTGGTGGTATCTTGCACAGTTCTAATATTTTGAGATGGAAAGCACTGTATATATGGTAAGTGTAGCAGTCACACACTTTGGACAGTGCTGAGAAGCCCAAAGCAGCCCACAAAATATTAGCATAAATAATAGCATCTTCTGTGGACTAGTAATGATAGCTTATTTTACAGGCTAAAGAACTGAACAGAAGGTAGAGTAGAAAAGCAAGAAACAGGATTTGATCTCAACCTTTGCTTTTAAAATAAATTGTTCATACTAAAACCAGCAACATGTAAAAGTCCTGTTTTAGCAGGCCTAGCAGTACTACAATAAGCAAATGTGTTCTCCGATGCTTAAGTGATACAGCTTTTTGGTCTTGTGCTTTAGACACTTACGTTCCACCTGAATACCATCTGCATGGGGTTTGCTTTTTGGTTCCTGGCTCCCATCTTTTGCATCATCATCATCATCCAGCAGAGGCACATAGTCTGTTTTATCTACTGTTTCTCCAACCACATCATCAAATTTCTCTGCTTCCAGAGTGGCAATGGAGTCCCTTTTCACTTCTTCCTCAATCTCGGGAGGTGGCTCTGTCAGAGCATCTGCAAGAGTGAGGTTGTGATCCAGGTCAGCCATGCTTTAGCACCTTTGCAACCTGAAAAGTGATGTGGGGAAAAAGAAACAAACACTTTAATAAGAGACCTTTTAAGTTTACTCAGAGTTTGATGTTGACAACTGTGTGTCTCCTATGCCATAACACAATAAGAAACATTTGCTTTAGCACTCAGTAATTCCCAGATGTTTACAAAACCCCCACACCAGTACAGAAACAAACAGCTACATCATCTAAATCAGGCTTTACTGCACGAACATTACATTTCATGTGATGTTTTATCAGAAGCTTTAAAAAAGAAAAAAGCCAGTACCTGGCCAGCACAAACACAATCTTACATTGATTTCTGCCCTGCCCCAGATCTGCGAGTTAATTACATATCCTCAGCAGCAGAAAGACAAATGACGCAAGCGAATTTAGTTCTTGGGCTGGACTCCACCCAGCCTCCCCTATGGAGATTAGGATTTTACATAATCTCTGAGGTATACTTCAGTGATGCTTTTGATCCCTTTGATAGGGTCCTGTAGCATGTTTATGTCCTCAGCGAACCTCGCTAATACCAACAAACCCACTCTAGCCCTGGGATTTGTCGTGGAAGGTGAAGTCTTAATAGTGCTTACATGAAAAAATACAGTAAAGTACACACGTACACATTATATATAAAGCTATAAATTGGAAATAAAGTAGAAAGAATCACCATTTATCTTCCCCCCCCCCCCCCCGATTTGTATATCAGCATTCAATTTAGCTTCCTGGCACTAAACAGAAAATGCACCTGAACTGATTCATCTGCTTTGCAGCTAACGCTTTCAGGTTGGCGTAACAAATGCACCCATAAACAATTATTTATTTTTTCACGTTACATCCTTTTGAAGTTATTATTAGGAACAACAGCCAACAACTACTAACATGAATTTATAGAAATCTGTCTAAGGGAGCAAAACCCACCACTTCTGACTGACAAAAGGCACATTCCTGAAACTTTCAGAGCAGCGTTAGTCAGTGTTCTGTATGCACGACGCCATCGAAACAGCAGAGCTAGCAAAAGCCCTAGTCATACATTTTAGCCATTTGCAGAAGTTGTCTGGTACAAATTGTAAAAACGAAAAGGGCCATTAGTATCTAAATTGGCGTACTTGCAACTCCTACTACGGTAGCTCAGCTTCCTTTAATTTTGATCTACGTTTGGAAGCACAAAGCAATTTGATGCCGACCTGTATTACACTCACTACTAGATACACAATCTGTGCCGAGACTCCCTGTTAATGAAAGATTTACTCTGTCGTAGGAGTCTGGCAAGCCAATGCCTGGTTGAGAATCAGAGAACAAGTTCAGAGTTCCAACAACAAATTCATCTAAACAAAAGGATACGAAGGAGCTTAGGTGAAACGAGTCATCTTTTTACAACCAATCCTCACTATATTGGACAAGAACCACCAAGCCACGTTAGGAAAAAAATAGAAAGAGAGTTGAAGATACAGAACTGCCTACATAAAGAGGCACCGACACACTCACAAGAAAACACAATGGGCGTTTGTATGTGTTGGTTAACGAAGGCCTGACCCAAGTGGCCACTGTGCAGCAGCCCAGGGTCACTGGCTTACATGGTGACGGCAGAACACAGATCCTCTTGTTCCAAAAACACAAAGGCTCCTACTCCTTGAACTACAGGAAATTCTTCGTCAGCAGTATATGGTCACTGACACATACCTACAGGCTCAAGACTGTATAAGGCAATATTTCACATTCTTTATAAACAATGGTATTACACTGATATTGTTGTTTATGTAATTGCATGCAAGTATATTATGGAAACTAATTCAGTTAAATCTATTCTTTTTTTCTTTAACAATAAAAGGTCAGACTTCAAGCCAAATCAGACTTCCAGCAGCAACTGCCGTTTTTGTTGGTTTAGATAAAGGCCCTGAAGAACTACCACTTAGTGGAAATCTGGAGGTGAAAGGTTTGGAGCTCTTTGTGCAGGGTCATAGTTGAATGAATTACTGTTATTAAAAAAGTCATCTTTATACTTAAGTGAAAGAGTCTTGTTAAAAAGAAGTTTCTTTCAGATAGAGTTCTTGACTATTTTCAAGACACCATCCTACAGATCTGCACACAACTGACCGCATTACCCTTCACTGAGTTTCAGCCAGGGAAATAAGTCACTTCAAGTTTTGTCTTTGCATTGGCCAGCCTCTTCGAAGGAAGAAGTGGAAAGAAATCTTTCCAACCATGCCCTCCCTTGCTTTCAACTTGAAAGTGCAATTATAGCATTTAGGTCAGTCAATCTCAAAAAAAATTGAAGCTATGAACATTTCATCCTTTTCTTCTGAAAATTTCATTTCGCATAAGGAAGAAAAACAGTATTTAAAATTTTCAACAAGCTGCTTCCTGATGTTATTAGGAAATGCAAGAATCAAGACTACAGTCAAAAAATAGCTACAGAACATCCAATTATTTGGGGAATGAGCAAGCAAAGGCTGGAGTGAACACACCAGATGCCGAAAGAAAAATCTGACTCCTGTTCTTCACAGCAGGCATGCCAGGTTGGGCTGAATCAGACTTTGCAGATGGTCACAAGTCCTTCGTGTTCGTCGTATCGTATTTGGTTCTGCACCAACGCCAGCACAGCAAGGTTTACCCATCAAGAACCTGAAGCTTCAGGTAAATAGCATTTAGGAAAACCTCTCTTTTTCACCTCACTCCAAATGCTCATTAGCGGTAGATTACAATCCGTAAACTGAACTATCAGCTCACAATTTTCACACGTTCACTTCAGATTAAACATTCCTGCTATTTTAGTTTCAGGAACACCAGTAGCCTTTTAGCAGCATTTCCTCCTGACAGCTTAATTTAGGGTCTGTCCAAATAGCAAGTCATTGCCATCCTCCCACTCTAATGGAAACTATTACCCAACCACTTTATAGAGAGGCCCTTTAACATTTAGCATCCCCTCCCCTGCATAATCCAAACCCAGTAGCCATCTGCAGCCAACACCAGACCACACAGAATCTCGTACTGCCATAAACATCGGTTTGTAGTCAGAGCAAGCTTGTAAGCGCTATTTAGATGGCCTAGAAATTATTTAATCCTTGTTCCATCGAGGTACTCGGTCACCCTTCCTCTAGATTTAGACAACTGCACTTCAATTAGCAGAGCAAATGCCCTCAAAGCCCCGGTGGTGGCAGGAACGGCCGTGTGAGTGGGGTCAGGGAAGCAGTTAGGAATTCTTAAACCCCAATCAAGGCTAATCCCACCCAGATCATCCTCCGGCACATGAATATTCTATCACAAGCAACTGATGGATTTGCAACGTGCTTTTTTTGGTCCACATTAATGTGGTAGCACTTTATGAAATAGTTACTGTAAAATAGCATTGACAATGTCTCTATTTCAGACCTGCATAGGAACTAGGACACCAGAGCAATCTAGTTTCTGGGGAAAAATAATAATGAGGTTATGCAGACTTATCAGCAGGACATTCCCTTGTCTATATTTAACTTAATAAGGAATGCAGAAACTATGTATTAAAAAAATTAAATAAATCAGCATATCTAATAAGAGCCATTTTGCATTTTTGTAGCAAATACAGAACTGGTATCTGAGGCAAATAACTGGCTGCCCTGAGCCGAGCACCGCTCTGGCTGCAGGAAGCCTTCACCAGCCCAGGCGGGGTCGGAGGGCAGCCAGAACACCACTAGAACTGGACTAGAAGCAATTTTTCCACTTTCCACCTCTGGTGTTAAAGCAGCCAGCCTACACTAACTCCCAGATTCCCCGTTTGAACTCAGGCTCATAGAGTTAATTAAGACAAAAGGAAAATAAGTATACTGCACAGATTCTGCGCAAGGGTAGATATTCATGTGGTGACCAGCTTAGATGCTTCCTATACCATTTCCATTCACATGGAATGAAGTTAGCTATGCACAGGAAGCATTCAAGAATCTTCATCAAGAAGTACCTTAATACACTGTGTATTACATAGCCACGCAAATCCGATATTAGAGCACAAGGAATATGAATTCTGACATTAACTTTTAAGATGAAAAGGCAAAACTGAGGAACAACTGATGTTTCAGAAGGCAGCAGTTTAAAAATGTATTAAATAATTCTTCAGCTGTGAGACAGCCGCCAAAGTCCTCTTGTTTGTTAAAGAGCAGAGGGAGTAACAGCAGCGATGGTGTAACACCAACCTGCATGACTCGAGATTTCTATCTCTGGAGGAGCCTCAGAGGACAGTCAAGTCCTCCCTGAAGAACGCCAAGTTGAGTAAGTATTTTGCTCAGAGGAAAGGTGGGGAAAGGAGCAGACCACAGCGTTATCAGTCCCACAGTGACAGCTGTACTACAGTGAGGAAAAGAGTCTTCCTGTAGCAAGACTTTCCTCAATCCAGTCCAGGAAATCTTCAAATTATTCCACAGCAAATACATAACATTCCCTTACTTTGCACCTTTTTTTTTTTTTTAAAAAGGATTATTCAGACCTCTTCCTGTTCCAGCAACAGCTTATCTGTTATACCCAGTATTTGCCCCATCTGTTCTTTTTGATGCTCAGAATCTTTGTGTACCCGGCAAGTAACCTGTTTGTTTTGATGAATAAAATCCATCTTTTTGTTAGCTAACCTGCAAGATACAGAAGAGTTATGGTCATTTATTACCTAAATCACAGACGCCCTGTCCTGCATCTCATTCCAAAGAGCTCCTACTATTTACCCAAATCAGTTAGTCCCTCTCTTTCAAAATGAGCTCCTTTCTGGGTCTTCCCAGCATCTTATTCGATGTTTGGCCACATCCACAAGGTTGAAGTTTGCTAATGTATGCAAAACTTGTGCTCTGAGAACCGATTTAGAGAGTCACAGACTCACATCATCCTAGAGATCCCAAAGAAGTTAGACTGGCACTTCCTTGCACAAGTTTTACTTTAAGTGACCTAGTGGAATAACTTTCAAGAAACATCATCTCACCCAGCCACCTTCTGAAAGCAGAAGCAATACAAACAACTCGTACTTGCATAAGCTTCTAGTTTCCCATCTAGGGAAGAGTGGAATTTATTTCCTGAACTTTGTATTTCCATTTTGTAGCTTCTTTAACTGCACTGTTGTGTACATGCCTCCGGGCATGCACAGTCTTTGAATTTAAGTTATGATCAGTCTGACCCAGATTCTGTGCATCTCATCTGAAGATGGAGAAAGGGGAGAGCAGGCAAGTGCGGGCAGGGGATGCTGCCCACAAAAAAAAAAAAAGATACTTGAAAACCTGTAAACTGTTTGAAGAGAATCATACTTGGCACAAGACACTGACTGACTTCCCTCAGATTTTTGGCAGAGGGGACAGAAGATTTTTCCTCGGGAAGCGTATACACGACAGGTACCAGCCTCTGCCAGCTACGCAAGGCAGAGCGCTGCTGCCTGCCGGCCCCGCAGTGACGCAGCACTTCGCCGCTGCAGGGGGTCCTGCGAGGCCGCCGGCCTCCTGCAGCGGACGCACATCTCGTCCTGTACCGAGCGAGCTGTACTCAGCCCCTGCTCTTCCACTTAACGCTGATTTGGATAGTTAGCGGATGTATACCTACTAGTATTAATGCTATGTTCTCCCCTACCAAAATAAAGTTCGAGCAACCTTTATGCCAAAGAGGTAAGAGAAATCATTCACACAAGTAGCACATCTAAGAGGAATAAGAAACAAAGCAACGATTCTTCACTTTTGTTTGTTTAAAGGAGACACTCTGATACACAGATTTATGAGAAGCAGGTCTATTATTTCATCAGATCCACTTGCTCCTTTAAAATTAGCTCCTAACTACATACAGAACAAAATCCCTGACTGGAAGAAACGGGGACAGTGCAGTCATAATTCCCATTTCTCTAGTCGTAAGTCAGCTTGCTTTTCTTAGACGAGGCTCTCATGAGCACTTAGCAGTGGCCGTTGAGGCATAAGAAAACAAGATACCAGGGAGCAGATATATGCTAAGTCATCTTCCTTTGCAGTATCGTGAAGGGCGTCCTCCATGAAAAGGATGTCTGCATCTATCTTTCAAAAGGAGAAGACACATCAGCGAA
Source organism: Pelecanoides urinatrix (assembly GCA_013400755.1). Taxonomy (NCBI): domain Eukaryota; kingdom Metazoa; phylum Chordata; class Aves; order Procellariiformes; family Procellariidae; genus Pelecanoides; species Pelecanoides urinatrix. Next base: position 107,545 of record VZTQ01013424.1, on the reverse strand, counting down.
TCAAGTTGCTGATGTTTTTTACATTCCATGACTGGGCTCAACAAATCTATGACCTAATTTAATTTTTTATAACTTTTTTCAGGCACAGTCTGAACTAGTGGGATTAATTTTGGGGGATTTTTTGTTGTTGTTGTTCTGTTTTAAACAAGGTAAGATCTCTGCTTTATTTTTGCGGATGTTCTGAGCCGCAGGAAATCACTCAAATTACTAGAGGCTTCTTCTCAGAGGTAGTGAGATGCAGGTCAAGGGACCTTTAATAAAGCCTTTCCAGCAAAACTCACAAATTCATGCTCAACTCAGTAGAAAAACCAATGCAACAGCCTCAAAATGGGTGTCCAGAACTATAGTTTTCCTAGTTTGGAGAAAAGGAGGCTGAAGGGCAACCTCATGGCTCTCTGCAGCTTCCTGAGGAGGGGAAGTGGGGGAGGGAGGTGCTGAGCTCTTCTCCCTGGGATCCCACAGGACACGTGGGAATGGTTTAAAGCGGCACCAGGGGTGGTTTAGACTGGACGTGAGGAAGCATTTCTTTACCGAGAGGGTGGTCAAACCCTGGAGCAGGCTGCGGGGAGAGGTGGTCGATGCCCCAAGCCCGTCAGTGTTTAAGAGGCATTAGGACAATGCCCCTAATAACATGCTTTAACTTGGTCAACCCTGAAGTGGTCAGGCAGTTGGACTAGATGATCATTGCAAGTGAAATATTCTATTCGCTTATACTCAGGAATTGCACTGACGTACAGTTCCCATCTCACTAGTAGAGGGAAGGCCATCCAGTCCAGATACTCAAGACCTGCTAGACAAGTGTTAAGTACCTGATAACTAGTGGTATGACGATGTACGTGGTAAGTAGAAGACTATAGATATTTCCATAGTAAAAATCAAACACCGATTTTAAGCTTTGAGCCGTTGTTTAAACCGGAGTGCAGTTGGCAGCTTTCTCATAACTCCTATGGGCTGAAGCAAATAGGAAACTGCTCTCTGTTTCCAGTTGCTCCAGAGAGCAGTTTCCAGCTCCAGTCTGCTACACCACTCGTGCTGCCAACCTCAGCGTCACGCTACGGGTCCGCTTCTGTAAGGCAACACACATAGTATCTTATTACTAATTTCAAATGCATGTTTGGACTTTCAGCAACATCAGGATTTCAGTAAGAGTCATGTCATACAAAACGACATTCTCCTTCAGACGATACATAAATACAGCAAGAGAGTTTCAAACTACTATTTATACAGCTTAAGTAAATGCCTCCCTCCTTTATGAAGGACAAAAGAAGTGGCAAGTACAGAGAAGGTAGATTTGGGGCATTTGTTGGTTTTACACCTGGATTGCTACAACAGACAAAGCACTTGTAGAGTTGTTTCCCTTCTCAGCGCAAATTCTCCAATGGCTTTCTGGCTAATTTTAAGTATATAGAATATATTAAATAAGTCCCAGAACCTCCAAGCTCCTACAGATAACAAGTCAAGAAGTGCAGAACTAAAGTAAAGGGAAAAAAGTTCCTATTATTGCCTCCACAGAGAAACACAAGGACAACGCAGGCATCTCCACTCGGGACTACCACGCCGCAGTACATGCTATCCACCACACAGGCAGAGTTTGGGAACCGGTGATGGACGCGAGGGTGTGCAGAGGACTGGGGACAGGGCAAGGTGTCCCTATGAAGTCTGGGCTTTTATACAGAAGTCAGTGCCACTGAACTAATATGCATAAAATAGCTCCAAAGGCTTGATGCAAATCTCAGTTCACTTCCACAATCAATTTACGGCCACACACGAGATAATAAACCAGATGTTTTAACTTCTCACTTTAGATAGGTTTAATGAAGTTGTGATTCAGCTCGTCAACAGAATTTCAAAGCCGAGGCAGAGCTTCAGCCACTATTCCTTCCTCATAACACAGTTTGCTCAGAGTCATTTCCTCTTCCACATCTGATATCTCACAACTTCCACTTATCAGGTCACTAATAACCTTTCCCTCAGCTTTTGATTCAGACTGCTATTCTCACTTGAGCTTCTTTTCCTATAGCAAAAAGCCTACACAAGGAAACAGGTTAAACAAGCTCCGAGTGGCACTGTACACACACTGACACAATCCCGGAGCTTCTCAAGCTGCCTGTAGCCCGTTCAGTCGTGGGTAACTGAACATTAGACACGCAAGGAGCTAAGGCAGATCCAAGCAGAAAACAAAATGAGCGCTCCAAGCACTGCTGGTCTTTCACTTGGGAGAGGACGGTTGGAGTAAACCTGTGAGCAGGCACGAATATCAGCAAAAACATTCCCTTGATTCAGTTAAACTCAGGTGGAATGCACATATATATGTACTTCGGATAAGTAAAAAAGCCTAAGTCAAAAAAGGAAACAAGCTTAAGGAAGTGGAAGGGGACAGGCAAAAGAGGAAAACAAACACAAGAGGCACAACACAACTGAGCAGAAGCTTGACTGCAGTACGCTTGTTAGTCAGCTTCCCATTTAGTGATACGCTCCGAGATGTGAAAGCTGCACATTGATCTATACACGGACACAGAAACCAACCCAGTTATCTTTCAGGTGGGTTCGTAAACTTTTCCAGGCAGTGGCCACAAAGACAAGCTGGGAAGCAGTTATGGTCTCAGCTGGGACCCGTACTGGAGAATCAGGCAAGTCTGAAGCAAGCGAAGTGACTCTGCAGAAGATGCTCAGGATGGCTGCGGGCAGCGGGGCTGTGAGCACTGCAGGTGGTGAGCACAGCCTGCATGCCAACTGTGCTTCGTTAATGCTATTAGTCATTCACTTTCATGGGCATGTTAATATTTTGAATAAACAAAGAGCAACTGTCAGAGCAGAACGGAAACCGCCACAGCAAGCCCAATAAACTATGACAGGGAAAGTCATTTGAACAGAACAAGCTCTAGCTGACAAAGGCCATATTTTTTTTTTTTTAAATGCCATACCTTCAACTTTTATAAGTTGCAACTTCAGAATTTCAAAGCTGGTGGCTTAAAAAAAGTGCATTTATTTCAATTTCATGATGCCTCGTAAAAGTCTACATAATTCTGTGTTTTATTCAATACCTCCAAAGAGTACCCATCGATTTGTAGGGTTTCATTACTTATGATATGAGCCATTTCTCCAGTGTTTAAAGTAAAGCATTATTTTTGCTGTTAATTGGTACTGCAAATATACCCAACTTTTACAACTAGATTGCATCTGAGTCTTTAATGAACATTTCTGCTCCATAAGCTTGAAACATTTTCATCAACTAGACTTCCCTTAAGAAAGCAATAATAAAGCCAATGAGGCATGCTTTCACCATGTTCAATTATTCAGATAGCGTGTGAATTAGCAAAGTAAGGCAGCAGACAGTCTCCCAGTATTCGTGCCTCTTCAGTAATGTTAAAAAGATTCTCTCCGTTTTCTGGAGATTTGAGACAACTTCTGGTTTTTTCCTGCCTTTCAGACATTCATAGCTTGGAGAGCCTACACTACATCAAATGATAAAGTCTACAAAGATAACTGGGCAGAAATCCTGAACTAGCCAGAGGAAAGCTGTAAAATAACCTCCTCTCTCCACATGTGAATCTCCTACTCGCTGTCAATGTAAAAGCCATAATTAAAGTCAGCTTGCAAGCTGACAGCCCAAAATTTTTCAGGTTTACTAAAGCTACATTTCAGTTTATAACCACTCTTTTTAGATGTAAACATTCACTTACTTAAAATTATCTGTACTTGATTTAACAATGAAGAAACCATTTTTCTTCAAAGTAAAGGGACTTCCAAAGAAGTTGCAGGGACCAGGAGAAGCATCCAGGGGAGGTAATGGCAACAAGGACAAGCCTACTTCTCTCAAGTATAGAGAGACAAATGGTAACTTGAGGAAAACCAGCATGGTTTGTCTTTCTGAAGAGGATGGTGCCCAGCCTAACAAATACAACGATCAGAGATCAGCTCTGCAGCTCCATTATGGCAGTTACATCTCCAACATCAGGCAGATCTGCAGAGTGCATTTGAGATAAGCTACAAAATCCGCACCCCACCAGGTAATGAAAACCTCCCGAACGCAAATAAACATTGCACTGGAGCTGGCTAGGGGGAAGACTATTGTAACAGCTACTGAACACTGAAATACCTTGTGAAAGGACTATATACATTTACAGCTGTATCAAACACTAAATTATCTCTAGAGGTTCCTGACAACTTCAGTCATTTGGGGATTCTGATATTCTTTCAAGACTACTGTTTATACTTTAGAAACCAACGATCAGAAGCCTATGAGTAGAACAAGACAAGTCCTAAAGCACTTCCATTTTGTATCTTGGAGGCAAATTTTAAAACCAAACCAAAACAACCCCCCAACCTCCCTGGCCACACGTACAGTTTTGGAAAGGACCCATTTCTGTCCCAGACTGAGAGGATAAAGTACTGTGAAGAGCACACAGCAGTGCAGTCCTGCAGTGGATATGGAATTTCATTTAAGCAGTGGCTTTTGCTAAGAATGGAAATGAGACAAGGCTATGTAAAAAAATTGAGGAATAATTCCAGAATTTGCATCTCTGATATACAATGGCCAACCTTGTTCATTCAAATTTTCAACTCTCTTGCCCTTAACGTAAGAATTAAAATTACTTTGCCTGCTATGAGGCTAGCTCTAGGAGTCCCAACTAGTCCTGCAACGGAAAGGCAGCCACTGATCCTGCTTACTAAAGCTCTTCCTCCTGCTGCTTCAAAAGGCCCACGAGTTACTACTTGTCTGAAATTGCTTCAATTTGTCTACAGTGCGAGGCCAGAAGTCAGTACAATAGGAAAAGCTTGACTTGCAAAACTATGAAGACAACCAGAATTAATCCAGAAGGTCAGCTCCAAAAGCAAGAATTTCATGTATATGCACAAGAAAGATGTTAGTTTCTCACTATACCTCACCTTCTTCTTCCTGCATGGAAAGGTACATGAAAATACAGCTTTAAGATAAAAGCAAATATTATCTAAAAAAGCTTCCACATGTTATCACTACTTGTAAGAATATTTGGGCTTTTGTTAGCCTACTGCCACCAGAGTTGTCATGACCAACTGATGGAGCTGAAGCAGCAGCAGGCTAGGAGCTGCGGATCCCAGCCGAGAGCTCCCGATCCAGAGCACCACACTCCCAATCCCGCCCAGCAACGTGTGGCCACCAGCTGGGATGCAGCAAGTAAACTTCTGCCTCGTGAAACAGAAGGAGAGAAAGAGCCACATGAAAGGGGCTTTTTCTTGCTCAATTTTGTTTGGTTCTTTTTTTTTGTTAAAGTCTCTGGGCTCATATTTTTCTCCCTATAGTTATAGGATTATAACTCCCTATAGTAAAGGATTAGGATGTCAGGAGGGGGAAGAACAGAAATGCCCAACGCCTCTCCATCAGCTGGAAATGGCTGACCTGTTATTATGCACATATGGCAAGAACATTGCCTTACTGCACCTTCCCGTAAGCACCACAACAGGCAGACAGCGTATCAACAGCAGCTACAGACACACAGAAATTCAGAACTCTCAGAGCACTCTGGATAAATATATTTTATTAAATTTATTATCCAACTCTAGTTTGGAATACTAGACTTCCTCCCTTAAGGATAAAAACCTGTCCTTTTGGGGGTGACATAAGATCATCTACACTAACTTCTAACATTGATTTTTATGAAAGTAGAGATGACTGCATCATGTTTTATTTATTCATTCATGCATTCCCCTTTAGAGAACTTGTTCCCAAAGTATTGCTTTAAGACATGAAAGGTCATGAAATAGGCCCAGTTACTGCTCTGAAAGTGTTCAGAGCTGCTGATGAACCCAAGAAGGCTGGACTCACCTGTTGCTGTTCTGGCTCCCTAAGATCACATCATGGGACTCAAGGATGATCACGTTCAGAAGCATTACTTCTCTGGAACACAGCAATTACGCTGCACAGATTGGCCCTTGCTTCTTCCAAAGATCTCAGTATGAAGTCCAGCGTGCACAGCCAGCTGTACTGCGCAGTGAGACTGTGGTTGCTAACTCAGATCTCGCTCTCAGTTGCAGGTTTTCCATCGTTTATACTCCCTTCCGGCCTCAATTCGGTTCTTCCTCTGCTCAGGGAGAGGAGATACTTTTTGCAAAACTTGCCTTCTTTCCTACGCAGGGAAGTAACTACATGTAATGTCTCCAGAAGAAGATGCATGGGAACTCTAGGCATGAAGCCTACAATGCTCTTTGCTCAGCTGTTAAGTGTGCTGATAAAGCCAAGACAGCAACTTCTTTTACTATCTGGCTTTGAAGAGCTTGATTCTGGTCACAGAACTTGTAGAGACAGAAAACTCCAGACATCCAAGAGATTAACTCTAGCACATCCCTGGGAACGAGGCTTAAATTGCTCTGGATTTGTCTGAAAGCCTGAAGTGAATTTTGCAATTTCTCCATGGTATGTACCACTGGCGAGGTAGTACAGTTTCCTTTGACAGCAAGGGCCCCAAGCCGCCTAATAAACCACTTCAATAGACGGAAGATTTAGCACAGACAGAGCTGACCAATGCTACCAAAACTGACAAGAGCGAACAATCATGAACTGACAGTACCACAGACTTCCCTCCTGTCCAAATCACAAGTGAACACTAGAAGGACAACAAGTGGAGGGAAGCCCACCTGAACCAGTCCTGAGTGTTTGGAACCAAAGTCTTTGATGAAGTAAGGATGGTGGGAAGGGGGGAGGCTCGTGTAGGAAGAGGGCCTTACATCAGCCTAGCCACAACTGGACAAAAAGCAGAGCCAGGAGGCTTTAGGAGTGTCAGGCTGAGAAGCAAAGAGTGATACAACCGCAAAGAATGACCCCAGCAGACCACTTCCAACCCTGACTTCACTTCACTTGTACCCTTTCCCAAAAAGAATAGGTGGCATGTACTCATCCCTGCAAAGAGTGTTTTACTATTGTTAATTATAGTTAAGCACACTGAGATGAGATAAGAGAACACCAGCCTCCTGAATGATTCCCCCCCTTTGGGCAATTTCACTACTATTAACCACTCAGCAAGATGGGGTAAGACTGTCCAAGTCAGATTGCTACATTATGAGTTGTACCATTTCCAAGCTGATAAAAAGTCACATTAATAAACTTGCCTTAAGTTACAGCAGGATAGACACTCTGCCAGAGCAGCTTCACTGGGAGTACAAGAATAACTTTCCTATAAGCCCCAGCAGGGATTAGGGACTCTAGAAGGTGGGGATTAATGGTGTTGGCTGGCCTTCAAAAAAGCCACATGGAAGATGAGTTCATAGATAATAACTGTGAGGGACTTTCAAGTGTCGAGCTCCGCACAGGCCTACAAGCATTGAAATAAGAGACCTAAAAAAGACTGGTATGTCATCTCCAAAACCCATAAATGCTTATCTAAGGAAAATCAAGGAGTCTGCCCACCCTCTGCACAGACTTGTACGTTTTAGCTCTAAAATGACCTATTCCTTAACTACTTTAAAAAAAGAAACTGCCCAGAGTCAGAAAACAGCTTTCAAGCTGTCTCACAGAAGAAAGGATTTTCTGTGCTGCACATCAGGAGAGGCAGCACCAAATAAGGAGAGTTTCATTAATCATGGCAGGGAAGAGTCTCCTGTTTTCCCTTGGCAGAGGACAGAGGGAAAGACGAAGTGGGGGCAGGGTACGAAAACTCTGGCTGTTAGCAAAGCCCTTTCTTTCTATGTTGCATATTGACTGCTAAGCCACAAACCAAACAGGCAAGGCAAGCAGCTGTTCTGTCAGCTGCTTTCCTTTAATAGCACATGCATCAGAAAGGAAAGCAGCTTCTACCTCCCTAAGAGCAAAACCCCAAAAATAATGGCTTTCCGGCTTTTGCTAAAGAGTCCCTTCTCTTGGGAGGAAGAGAAGGATGGCACATTTCTAATACAGTAGATTAGTCAATAATTCTCATTTTTATTAGGTATTCTTCTTCCGGCAAGATCATCTCACTGCCATAGCCTGGAAAGGAAGACTAATGAGTGCACAAAAAGGGAGAAGTTTCACTACAAAAGTTCACCTCAGTCGCTTAGTCCTTGCGTCAGCTTCTCTAAACTCATCCTACTCCACGTTTGTCTTATATACGCAGCTCCCAGAATAACAGATCTTGTGCTTATGTGAGAATTTTGGCTTTCATTTCTAAGATAATTTATTCTATTATTGCTTGTGAAGAAAACTGTACAGTACAAACACTGGAACTACAAACCAAGAGATGAGAAAGAGCTCAAGTCGTGCTGTAAGAAAGACTTTTTAGAGATCCAGTCCAGCTTAATTATGGTTGTAATGCTGCTGTGCAGGCCCTCGGTACCTTCATGAACTCACAACATTTTGCCTTATATATACATACGCATCTGAGAGGGTAGGAGGGAAAGTAAGACCACAGAGGACGGATTCTGAAATTAAGTTAATCAAAAAAAGCCCTCACTGAAGAGTAAAATAAGCAGCCATTAACTAGCATTTAATGTGTTACATCCATATGGTATCTCATGCATAGATCAAGAAGTTTGTTGTAGTAGACCTTGAAAATTCTGAGTTAAACTTTCTGTAGAACAGCAGAAACAATTCAAGCTTGTGGAAATGGTCTGGCAGAAAGGGGCAAGATTTACACTCAGCAACTCTGCTCCGTTATTTCACAAGAGTTATCAAGAAGGATAAATCAGGTCATAAATAGCACTGGAAAGACCTTCTCAAGTAGAGCTCCTGGAGGCCAGCTTTGTGGCTTCTCCTACTCAGATACACATCCCGATGCCCAGAAGACAGGCTGGATGCCATCTGCTGCAAGCAAACCGACTTTGCAGAGAAGCGCCCCAAGACCAACACATCAGCTAGCGTTACTCAAAAAGCAAGGTGAAATTTGAGCAAGGAGCATAAAACATCACAGGTTACAGAGAGTAGCAACTACAGCAGATACATCCATGAAAACAGGAGGAGCTCATCTGGCAACCCAGTGCACACCATCACTGCTTCCAGGAACTCAGTTTACATACAAACTTTACTCCTTTACCTATATAGAGTAATTCTAGTTATGTTAGAGACTATATTAGAGTAGCTACTTTACTTTTAATTAAAATAAGCACCTCTCTTGACAATGTAATTATATAGCATGAGAACCTGTCAATCAGGACACAGAACTGGTAGCTTCAAAATGAGAAAGTTGACTAGTAAACTATTTTCATCAATGACAACTCATCACCAGCTTGATGTTTCAGAGTCAGAGGAGCGGAACAGCAAACCTAGCAATGCTTTTTCAAGTAGATTTGCAAAGAGCAAACAATACTTTAAAGCTTTCCACTATCGGAAGGTGAAGAAACTTTGGAAGAAGGAAACAAACCACACTTCTGTACTAAGAAACAAGTTTCAACTACTTGCAAATTCTGCAAGATCTTAGCTATAGCGAGTAAGTTAGTTTCTGGACTCATCAGTTGCCTTGGAGAATCATGCCCTCCCCTCAAGCTTTTAAGAACTGACAGATATGCCCCAAAAGGAACCTGGAAACAGAACAGACGCATTTGAACTAGTGGAGAGGTAGGGGTTTGCCATTTGAAAACCACAACAAAGCATTATGGAAGCAGACATATAAAAAGGAGAAGCAAATGCTCTGTTAGTGCCCAGCCAAGGTTTCAGAGCATCAGCCAGGGCAGAACTCTGCAAGCGTGTAAGCTAACTAGTTTAGAGCAAATGTGACCATTTACCAAGCATTAGCAACTTTCTACTTGCTTCACATATGTTAGATTTTCAGGCCAGGAACAAAATTCAGTCCCTGTACTTCCATGGAGGCCACTCAGGTGCTCAGAAATTTATGGAGAAATGAAGTCCCTAGAGACGTTACGGGTGGGAGCAGAGTACACCTAGAGAACTCAGAGCTGTGGGGCCTGCTCCTTCTTGCTCTGTTAAGAACAGCTTTGGGATATCCGAGCCTGTCTTTACACAGTGGTGTGTTACTAGAACATGCTTGGGAAGGGCCTGGCTCTTTGCACCACCTTTTGCAATTCAATGCGTGAATTCTGTTCATCTTGGAGCAACTCCACAATAGATATAATGGAGATTAAACATATTCCACGTTACTAGGAATTTCTTCTAAGTAGGGATATTTGTGCCTACACACAAGTGAGAAGGACAAAAATCAGAAGTCCTTTTAAAACAAGGTGGAAGCATATACCTTTAAAAATGCTGAACACACCTGGGCACCTCTGCAAGCAGAACTGAAGCCCTTGGCTACAATAGCTCATGAAAGGATTTGCTAGAAGCCTGGGAAGTAAATATCACCTGCCTGGGATTCAAGAAAAAGAGGAACTCCTATTTGGTAATCTAACAGCTTCAAAACAAAAGAAAGGTAGAACAATAATTTCGTTTCAGAATCGTATGTGAAGCAGGGAAAGGTCTGGTGAGTCAGCACAAGACTGCCAGAGGGGAGAACACACACTTTTCTGAGGGACCACAGAATACAAGGCACATTCACGTGCTCCGTTACCAGTGTTAATGCACCGCAGGCTGGCAGAGCGGAGACCTTCTCCCTCAGCAAGGGAATTACCTACAAGATAACATTATCTCAGCATCCATTACTGCTTGTGCCAGAACATGAGCCACATGCAGGCACACTTGAGGCAACATTACCAGACGCCTACACCAGTTCCAGTACCTCCCATACTACCAAGGGGGAAAAAAGAAAAAAAAGAAAAAAATACACGTACAAAGTCGTGCTCAGAAATTTGCTCAATAGTACATTAATAGGTATTTAAGCTGTAGGCAAAGGCCCAATATGAAACACTGCTAGACTAGAAGTTAAGCAAATACATTCACGTCTCCTTCATAAGGGTATTTATCAGATTCTTGAATTATAAGAACAGTACAGGCTGAAAGCACTATGTCATCCTGGACTGACAAACTCAACAGCAAGCTAAAGGTTACATGCCTTCTGCTTCCTCCGGACTTGTAGCTTATCCCCTTTAGGCAGAGAGGGATGCCAGCCTAGCCCTTAAGCTGCTGCTGTTATTCCCTACCAGCACGCCATTTTAATTCTCTCAAAGCAGGGAAACACTCCGGCTCTCATGTGATGTTTATTCTTAGAGAGGATCCCAAAGATTTTTATTTAGCTAAGTTCAATCATGCAGTTGGCCAAGTGCCATAAGAGCATCAAAGAACTCCTCAGTTCTGAAAAGGGAGCAGCATTAGTGCAGTATAGACATATTAATAGCATTAAAAGTGGCAGGTTATGCAAGAAAGACCTGGGTAATTGAAGATAAATAACTCTCCCTAGAAAGTTGTTACTGCCATACAAAGTTCATGACAGACTGTAAAAAAAAAGCATGACAGCCATCGTGTGAGGACAATTTAACTGCTTCACCCGTCAAAAAGCTGAACCTAATTCCTCCTGAGCTAGTCAAGAGAAAAATTCTACCATTTGAGCCTTTCCATTACCTTGAGCTGGTTTTAATGACAAAACTCCTGCCTGCCTAAGAAAGCGACCAACATTGTCTACTAGTGACCCAAGTAGAACCACATTTAGGAAACAACTCAAAAATAACTGCAAACTTAAGTCTGGGAGAAATACACTCAAGTCAGTGAAAGCACTGCTCCCATTTTTTAGTTTTTCTTCTAAGAAATGTGCTCAAATGTTGCAAGCAGATGAATGCAGACTTAGTTCAACTAGAATGGTGCCTGTGTGGCTTATGTGGTTTAAGGTTTAGGTAAAGTGGAGAAAAACAAAATGTCCTGTTAGCCAATGCCTGCATCAGGCTGGAGCATGAGAAAACGCTGAAAGGAGCTACAGCAAGAGGCCTTGTGTTACTTCTCAGTCTCAAGGAACATATGTGAGAGTAATCGTTTCTTTGTTCATACCCTTTGGTTTTTGAAACCCGATGGGGTGGCAACAGGGGGAAGAACACTCATTTCTGAAATGAATTAATGCAGAAGAATAGTTTCCACCTTCCAAAATGTATGCAGGAAGCCAGCAGAGGAGGAAGGGAGTAGCTACTGCAGTTCAACCACTATTGTATTTACATTTCCGTACTCTTGATAACAAATACATTCAAGGATGGCTGAAAAACAAGGCATTGGTTAGAAAACAAAAGCTGAGCTTTCATGAAAGAAAGAGCAATAAAAGAAATTTCAGTTATCAGGTTATGAGGTATGGTCTATTAGTTTCTTCAGAGAATGATTTGCTTCCCTATTGCAGGTATGGCTGCAACATCCAGTATCACAGTATTGTACCCTTTGACACTGACAGTTTCCCTTCCAAAAAGGAAAGATAAGAGACCAAATAAATAATTTTTCGGTGTAGTACTGAAAAAAGAAAAAGAAAAACCCACGCAACTTTTTTTTTTAATTAAAATAAATGGTTCTGCCCACATCTCTTTAAGGAAGTAAAACCTTATGTGGTAAAGTGACACGGTAGCATTGCCTTCTTCCCAAGGGTTCTCTCTTGCTTCAAGGGCTAAGTCTTTTCGGTTCTGTTCTCAGCATTCTCAGCCTAGAAGGTCAGCACATACTTCCTCAGCCCCCTTTTAAAAGGGTAGGTGATAATGCAGCAGCCTCTCCTCCAGCAAACTGGAAAATCCTCTCGGAGGACAATCAATCACACTTGGCTTGCTAAAGCACAGAGGCAGAGGAAGTTCTTTCTTATCTTCTTGACTTATCTGAGCAGAATTCTCTGTAGCAGAATTCTGAGTAGAATTCCCCCTCTGCTGCAGGAGGGGAGCAGGGAGTCACACAGCAAGTAGCAGCTACTTGCTCCTACCACAATTATGTCAGCAGCAGCCCCAATCTGGTTCACTTTTCATCAATAAAATTGATCCTAAAGGTGTGGTTTTGTGCATGTTTCTTCCCAGTTAGAGCAGTTATACAAAAAATATAAATTAATCCAGCAGGTAATGTTTTTAGGAGTACTTTCTCCCCACCTATACACATGTAACAATACAATAACCAAATGAAGTTCTAGGTGCCACAAGTCATAGTCCGTATTTGTAGTTTAAGAAAGCAAGTAAGATGACCAAACACGCAACTGTACTTGGTTGAAAGAGCTCATAATAGAATAAGCAGGAAGAACCCGTTTATTTCTGAGTGACAATCTGAGATGAACAGGTTATTGTTTTGTAAAGAACCCAAGATACTCCTCGATCAGGTCATCCAACAAGAACCAACCAGCCAGTGCCAGGCTCGCACAAACGCTTCCTCCTTCCTGCCCGCTCTCCCGGGCTCCTCCAAAGGATGTTGGGGAGGAAGTTGCCTTTATTCATCTAGGCAGTCAATGAGCGTGGGTTAAATGTTCCCGGATAAATTACTTCAGGAAGCATTTTTAGCTGTTGAATACAGTCTGTGGGAAACACCTGTTTGGTTTCCATGTCCTGAAACCATGGAACAAGGAATGCTGAGAGGTACAAGTATCCCTGGGACTCTAGGAGGCAGCTTACATTGTAACTCTCATTTTTGTACAATGGAGTCAAAAAAGGAGGAAAATTGTAGCATAGGAAAGTCACCCTTTGCTTAGGTGACAACTTCACAGTTAACAACATGACCAAGTTGAAGTCTGAGATCAATTCCAGACATCCAAGGAGTCTGGCAGACATTAAGACCACATTGGTCAAAGCTAAGTGAAGTGGAAAGGGCGGGGAAAAAAAAAAGTGTTCAAGACTAGAACATGCAGGAAGGGCAATGTAGTGCTCTTACACTCCTATGTCGTCATCTGTTCAGCTGCGCATAGTGCTCACTCCCTGCAGGAGAAGGTGACAGTCCACCTCCCGTGACCTCTTCAGCTCCATCGAGGCCACAGCAAAAAGCATGCACGGCATTCTGGGCACCTCCCCTCCCTCCATCCCACCCGGAGGGAGATAAGCCATCTTATTTGGCTTTTATTCAAACGGCTTTTAGAGAACGACTTAAGATGGTTTGGCAGGCAGCCACAGTCTAAACAACTGGTGGTGTGGCTGCCCCTAACTGAGCCTGGTTCCAGCCATGTCATGAAGGGATGCACAAGAGCATCAGCTGACTGAAAAGACAGAACTTTCCACCCATGGCGTCATCTCTGAGCCTGCCATTTAAGGAGACTAAAAAAAACAAAAAAGGCATTTTCAGAACAATTTTATGCCATACCCATAACAAAGTTTTAGGAGACATGCAAGGCCACCGTCACTCCAAGACAGTTTTAGTAAATCATTGTAGATACAGTTGGTAATGTTAAACAAACTGTAATTGAACTGCATCCACTTGACTCCTCTGCATTCTTTACAGCCAAGTATCATTGGATGGTACCGGCAGACTGACGTTAACAGCTTAGTCATTTTGTACAAGTCTGTGCCCTGTGTTTCACTGGTCTACATTCTAGATTACCTGAAAGGTTAAGGCAGAAGGAAGTATTAATTAGTGGAGTAAAAGGGCCGATACTGCTTCCAGGACTTGAAGGAATAGGCAGCATTTGAGAACAATCACTGTCACGCTAATCCATGTAGGAGACACCTGGGTCCCTCAGTCCATATAAATATCATGAAGAAATTGCAATTCCTTCACTAAAATGTTACGGTGAGCACTTGCACCTCAAATATCCTCAGACTGATGACAGATGCCAGTGGAAGTGTAGCTTTATGGTGCCTTCCACAAAGGAAGGCTAGGACAAAATTCAAATGATCGGGAACTCCAAATTCCTAACAAACCAAATCAGACTTGTTTTTTTTCCTTAGTCTAGTTTGCTCATTTTAATCTTTTGTAGTCCTCCTACTCTGATAAAAAGGTTTCAGTGACCAAGTTAAACAAGATATCTGTCCTTTACAGCAGAAAAAGGAAAGAAGGTCCAACTGGCCAGAAAGGACATCCCTTGAGTCACACACCAGCCCTGCTGTCTTGAACAGAAGCAGGGGAATGTTAGAAACTTTAATAAATACCCAAAAAGAATGATGCAAAAAAGAGTAGTAAATAAAGCATTTAACAGAAAAGATTGGAAAGGTAAATGTTTTTCAGATATATTTATTCTGCAGAAGTTCCAGTCACAGAACTCTGTATAATGCCTTTTAAAGACACACAGACTCTCCCAGAGTCCATTTAACACTCCACTTGTCATAGCAGGCGCGCCTGCTCTGCCAAGCTTTGCTACTCAGCTTCTGTCAGAAGTTATGACATTTCAGAACTCTAGATGGTAGCTGTATTTCCCAGAACAAATTAAGTTTTAGTGTGTACACACAGCTGTATCAAACCTTTGCTTTTAATTAAAGATTTAGTGTTGTGTCATTAGAAAAGCAGCTCATACCTCAAAAGCAGGTGTTCCCTTTGGCAGGTCCTTCAGTCCTCAGAAACTGCTTATCTGCAAAATACAATGCATGCACAATTAAGAGGAAGTCATACAATTACAGACTGCTTGGTGTAAGCTTATTAGGGATGGTTAGGAGATGATTTATGTTACTCAAAATTAACTAAATCTTGAGAAATTTTGCTACAGTCCCACCACAGCCATCCAGGCAGCTTTCCTTAATGTTGGCTCCTCAACAGGAATACTATCTAGCTATTACTACTTCACATCAACACTTGCTCAAGCTATTAAGCATATACCATGAAAATTGTGAGCAACTTTTCCCTCATCGTGCATCTTAATAGCTTTTTACAAACACACCACTGAAGCTGAGGTAATCCAGGATGATTACAACATCGCTCCACTAAGCAGCATTTCAGGTGCTCATATAATGGCTTAAAAGCTCCCAAAGACACCGTCAGGCAGACACCTGCATAGCCACCTGCGACAGCCAGGCTGGATTCACAAGTTGATTTTTATCTGAGATGAGCAAAGCTAGAGAGGCACCAAAACATCTGGGGCCCGATTTATCGGTTATTATTATGGAGAGCCACTGGGCAAGGCACTGTAAAGGCTTTCATACAGCAGAACTGTCACGTTTTAGTCCAAAACAAGCGAGAAAGCAAAGATGAAGCTTTTTTCATTCAATAAAGCCTATACCACTCCATGCCATTTTCTGTGCTTCCAAACCTCAGAGGGAAATCTCTTGCAATGTTATTAATACATTCACAAGTCAAAACCTACAGGTATTGCTAGTGTGTTAACTAGAAAAGCACAGGATTACATTAATGATACTTGGATTAATATTTTAAGGGGATCCAAATTTAAAAAAAAAAAAAAAGAGAAATCAGGAACTGTGTTTCAGTTGAACTCAGCAGGCTATTTTCTGTACCTTTTCCACAGTTTCAGTGAAGCTCTACCCACCAGCTTTACCAGGGAACCATCTCCTCATCTACTGGGTGTTGCATCCCAAATTTTTCTATACAATATTTTACAGTTCTTTCATTAATGTTTCTTTATTGTAAAACAAGCATATCTACACACAAAAAAAATTCTATCAAAATAATACTCCTTATAGTCTCCATGCAGCGCTCTGCAGAAAAGAATATAAACTAAGCCGCACAGCCAGAGTTAGTTAAGTATTTCAATCCTCACGGAGAAACATCCAACTTGTTCTTCACCATAGCAAGTAATCAAGCCAGCCTCACACCAAAATATCATCTCAGTACCTGCTTATTAATGCAAAGTCATATAGAAACACTAATGCTTGTTCTTCCCCCTGCAGATGCACATTTCATGTCACACGGAAGTAAAATGCCAGAGCATTCAGTTAAATGAGAAAACAGCCCGCTGAATAGAGTATCATTTCAGCTTTAATAACTGGTAAAGCACTCAGGAGTGAGAAAAACCTTGTGAAGGGGTCCTGTTCCCTTCAGAAGGGGTGGAAAGGAGTTACTAAGTTAATTAAGAAATGGAGAAATATCTGGTGTACGATTCAGATACACAAGTATTGTGGATGAGCTCTTGCTTGTGTGGTAACACTAATGCTCCCCTTTCCAACAAAAGGAAACTCTGCTAATACACATCATAAACCCACGTTTTCTTTTTCCACATCATTATTTGCAGTCTAGCCACGCTGTGATAAGTTTGGGCACTGAGGTCCTTCTCCCCAGCTACTTCCACTGATCAACACCCAGATCACATCGAAAGGCATCAACCCCTAATCGCACAGCCCAACAGCCTGTTCCATTAAAGTTCATCCCCCATCTCTTGCTGTGATCCACCAAGTCTTACACTCTCACACTAAATATTCCAAACTCTTTGCATTAAAAACACCAAACTTCAATCTGTTAAGAAAGAAAAAAGAAAAAACCTACAGCCTTATCTTTTGCGGCAGAACATTAAAGAAAATGAAAAGCATTAGCTCCTTTTTTAGTGCTGGGCATTGCTGCTCCATCTGAAATTGTGCTGTATCAACCATGGTTCTGATACCAGTGAAATAAAACCTACCACAGTTTCTTGGTCTGGGCAAAAACATTTCTTCCTTTGGTAAATCTGCATCTCTAGTTGTTCTTTATTTAAAGACCACCTTGGTAGTATAGGAATTCTTTCCTTCAGGGTTTACTATCCACAGTTGTGAAGATTGCTTGTTTCCTTAAGTATGGGATATTCTTGACTGACAAGCAGGAATGCTCAATAATCTGTCTTTCTCATCCCAAATTGACAGATTTGCTAAAATTGCAGGTGTGGCTGCAAAGATTTTTATGCACTAGGTCTTACAGTAGCCTAATACAGACTTTACCTTGTCCTCTCATATAACAAAACTGAGGAAGACTCCAACCACTTACAGAAGTGTTGGTGAACGGGGGGGGGGGGGGGGAGAGGGAAAAAAAAAAGAAAAAAAAAAGAGTCATCTATCATATCATCTGGCCAGCAAATACTGACTCACATGTTCCATTATTAGCCATAATTGTTTTCCAGTTTGGAGAAATATTACTGGGAACTATTTTAACGTTAAGAGATATCTGTCTATATACATTGCAGCCCTGATTCCAAGTTTGCAATTTTATTTCTCCCCAACACAATTTTTATGCAAGTGACACTGAAAAGCAACACAACAGAGGAAAAGCAGTCTATTATTTCATTTACATCCCACTCCACACCCACTCTTCATTTTTATCTCGCCTACACTATCAGAAAACAGGTAATGCCTGGTATGCATACTGTCCCATCGTGTTTGCTATCCCTGTAATATCCAGTTTCACGTCCTGCACCAGTAGTTCTTGTTCCTCAGCTCTTCTGGTTCCCAAGCTCCTTGCACTTTTATTACTAAGCATTTCAATGGCCTCTCTAACTTGATCTAGCGTTCTACTCAGATGGTTGCCCCACCACCACCAACTGAATTGCGTGCATCCCATTAATACACTAGACTACTTTATGCTTACTACCCACTCTCATACCTTCTGTTTCTTTCTCGCTTGAGAGTTCACCAAATCCACCCCATCTATAATACAACAGTTATTCTGAGGAGTCCCAAAAGCATATATACATATTTCAGGGCAAACATTAACAATTCATTTCTGCTTTTTTATAATCTTGAGGGTTCTCAGTGATTTAAGTAGCAACTACCTGTCTTTGCCAGTTTCCAGTGGTAGCCCTTTTGAGGATGGAGTAAATTACCACCTCTCCTTGGTCCATCAGAAAAGCATACAACTTGCCTTGGTAAACCACCCAAAAAGGATGCAAGACAGAAGCAAGGAAGTGATTTCACTACATCCACCTCACAAAGTTAAGATTAGACAGTCTCTAGTTCCAATAATTTAGTACTTTCTGTATGAACAGTGCTTGTCTCAATCTGCGTTTATGTTGCTGTACTGGCAAAGAGAGAGATATTAGAGCAAACCTCCAGTTATGTTCAGGATTATCACGCTTACCCCAGCTAAATGGAATGCACTTGAGTGCAATTAAGTTTATAACAGAAAGAATGTGCCATTCGTCATATCAGATGCCCTTACAGGCTCCCTCAATTTCTCTAAACAAGCAACACTTTGTTTTCTCATCCCCAAATTTTTAAGACTGTTTTCCATATCCCAGGAGAGAAAGCCACTCGATCTTTTAGTTTCCTGTTGTCTCTCACCCTTCATACTTTGTTTTCAAATCTCTAGATAAACAGCTTCCTTTAAATAGCTCCCTGTCTTAAATATACATGAAGATCACTTGATATGAAAAGCTGAGAGGGGCAGCACACATCGCAGCTACAGCATTCCACATGCAAAGCAGTATCATGTTGTTGAATACCATGGGTTCAAACGCAAAGTCTTGTAAACCCTGAGCTATATATACACATGGCGGCCATGAAACCCAGAGATTACGGCATCTCAGATTTTCACGCTAGTTCTTTCCTAGAGGAATAATGCTAGCAGCAAATAACTACAACAACTTGACACAAGGAAAACTGCCTTTATAGCCACAAGCTCCTACGTTGTCTCCTTGCCTGTACTTGAACTCACCAAGATCCTAAACCAAGAGTTTTATTCAAGAATATATGATGGACCTTTTTTCTTCATGGGTACCACTGCCAAGTATTCAACGAATTTTTGTTAAACATCAAATTCCTGTTCCCACACTAGCATGAGGCATCTCAGATAAAGCTGACAGTATCTGAAAGAGACTGCTCTTAGATTTGATTCTAGGCTTTTGGGTAGAGCTTCTCCCAGGAGAGAAGCAAAGTGCTGAAGTTAGACTAATAATTTAAAGTGTCTTCAAAACACAAGATGGAGTTCCACTGAACTCTAAGAGTGAATAGTCTTCTAGGGAAACATTCATGAACAGCAAGTCAGATTTTCATGGTAGTCACACAACTCTTACTACTTGTAGAAAGAGATCATACTTCCCAATTGCAGGTATGTCGTGGTTTAACCCCAGCCAGCAACTCAGCCCCAGCCGCTCGCTCACTCCCCCCACAGTGGGATGGGGCAGAGAATCAGAAGAGTGAAAGTGAGAAAACTCGTGGGTTGAGATAAAGACAGTTTAATAGGGAAAGCAAAAGCCGCGCACACAAGCAAAGCCAAACAAGGGATTCATCCATTCCTTCCCATGGGCAGGCAGGTATCAGCCACCTCCAGGACAGCAGGGCTCTGTCATGCGTAACAGTGACTTGGGAAGACAAACGCCATCACTCCGAATGTCCCCCCCTTCCTCCTTCTTCCCCCAGCTCTATATGCTGAGCATGATGCCATATGGTATGGAATATCCCTTTGGTCATTGGGGTCAGCTGTCCCAGCCATGTCCCCTCCCAACCTCTTGTGCCCCCCAGCCTGCTCGCTGGTGGGGTGGGGTGAGGAGCAGAAGAGGCCTTGACTGTGTGTGAGCACTACAGAGCAGGAACGAAAACATCCCTGTGTTATCAACACTATTTCTAGCACAAATCCAAAACACAGCCCCATACTAGCTTCTGTAAAGAAAATTAACTCTACCCCAGCCAAAACCAGCACTAGGTAGCACACGGAAGAATGAAAGTCTTCAACTGTAAAGCAAGCAGATACTCTTCGGCAATATCCACATTTAATCCTTATTAAAGAGGACAGTCTTTAACAAATAGTCTTCTGTAGCAATTCAGGTTGGCAAAGTTAAAAACCAGCGAGGTTCGTACAATCAGACAGTAAATAAGCAGCTGCACAAGCATAGCTGTTTTTATAGCACAGTAGATTTTCGTATGTCAAGAGCAATTTGAATAAAGAAACAACATGCAATGATCCCAGAGAGCTGGAAGAGTGACTCACAGATTGCCAAATCAACAGTGTCAAAGACCAACCAAGGACTGGAATGATCCGGAATGATCCCGGAAGGCTGGACAGTGCACAAAATGCTAATGAAGATGTGAGCTCCAGCAGCCAGCAGTCTTCAGTTAGTTGGTGTACAACCAAAGAGCATGGGAGCAAGTAGGCAGCTGCGTTACCAGACAGTACACATGACAAGAGGCTGAAAGCACCCTGAGAGGGCTGAGATTAAATACTTTGACAGAAATGATCTTTCAGCTGTGTCTACACAGGGAAAAAAAACCACAGCACAAAAACCAAACCTTAACACACAAACATCCAGATCCACAAAAGAAAAAAAAAAGGCACCAAAAACCAAGGCAGAAAACGCCCATGGTGAGAAATAACAAAGCACATTCCTCTTCAGTAGAAGCTCAGTAAAAAAAGAAAGTGATTTAAGCAAGACCAAAGTATCTCTTTTCACAGTTGAAGAACTCTGCTGCTAACAGGACTAAATTAGCTAAAATTAGCTATCGCACTTGCATTCCCAACAGCACCTCTAGCTTCCTCTGGGGATGAGTACTTTTGGTGAATGCAGTTCTAATTTGGATTCAGAACATACAAATTTAAGGAGAACAGCGATTTCTGACCAGTTCCTTCCATGAACACTGATGCATTAAAAAAAAAACCACAACTGTCTTTCACATTCAAGTTTAATCCTCTTCTGAAATATTTATTTTTGGAAGAATTCATTGAACAGTAAGCCTTCAGCCTAGCCAATTACACCTAAAAATAAAGGTATTAAGAATTCAGGAATTTTTTTCTACTGTTACATCTAATCAATATAGATCCACTGTGACTCCTGTCATATGCTTTATTTGTCAAAGCACATGCCCGCGCCCACACTTAGGCAGCATTATCCAACAACCTGCCATCGTTTTGGATAGTATAGACCAGAGACAGGCATTTTTAATGATTTGAGATGTTAGAGATTCATAAAATAAAGATTCAGTTGCATGCACATTAGAAAAAGAAGCAGTAAGAAGCTCAGTCAAGTCTTGAACTATGACCGAAATAGGAACACACTTCAGTTAAACTAAATGCAACTGAAGCTCCTCCAATGGCCATTTTGCCTTAGCTGGGGCTGAACACTAATGATCACTTGAGGAGGACAAAGAGAAAAAGAAGCTTTCATTATTCAAATTTCACTTGTCCTCTAATGAAAGGCTGCTAAACTGATTGCACTTCCTGCAATCACAAAGGAACACCAAAGGCTACCTCCCCACCAAGAAGTTTAATGTCAGAATTGATTTAAATGTGCCCAGGACCACGGTGACTAGGAAGGGGCTGTATTCACACTTGAAAGACTTACTCTTTAAACCAGGGTGGCTACATGCAAACGGCTCTTGAGAATGGTCCTGGTCCATACTAGCTCTTGTATAGCATCCACCAGCATTTGGGAGAGTACTTTTGCCCTAGGCCAAAGATTGCAACAGGAAATACTCCAAAAACAAGCAGCACAGACACTGTATTCCAGCGCTACCAGAAGCCACCAAGCATCATGTAATTCACTAGCACAGGTATAGCCGGAGATGCCAGACTATGAGCAGCTTTTATTTAGTAAGTTGTTTTGATATTCATGTCATCTCAGCTTCCCGGAAACTCCAGTAGTCCAGCTCATCCTCATCTGCCACTACGAAAGACTGTACCGCCAAGGAAGTCCCCCCAGCCCACTACTGTAAGAAACAGGGTTGTTTGCAAGGTCTTATCTCTCAATGCCTTTTAAAAAAAATTATCATTTTTGCTAGTCTTTGAAAAGCATTTTATAAAGTCTCTCTGCTCTAGATTGTTCCTTTTATCTAAACTGAATGCCCGGCATGCCTGTTTTTCATGGGTTATTCATTAGGAGGTTTAGCACGGACAACCAGCAACCATATTCTCCTCTGTAGTTTTCGTCTACCCCTTCACAGTGTAAGCCACCCATCCATCCATAACAACTTCAGCTAAAATGGAGGGCTATTGCCAACCCAAGTCCCTCTTCACTCACACTGATTCAATTCTTAAGCTTTTTAAAAGGTTGTTTAACAAACAGCTGGAAGTGTGAGGTGATCATAAGTTTTCACCAGTGTCTAACCTACGACTGCCACCTCTTTAATCTGAAATACTGCTGAGCTGACTGGCTGCCTAGATCCTTGTTCTCGCATTCTCTATACAGTGCTGTATGTTGCTCCATTGTATTTCTCAACTGTGGAAACCCTCACTCTCACTTCGCAAAGGAAGTCCTTTGAGCTCAATCCTATTAAGCCATAGTTAATGCTTCCTTTTTGCCCCATGGAGGCAGCCAGCTGCTGTTTCCAGACACAGGCAAAGGAGGATAAGGAAGAAGCATAAGACTTCTAGCTGCAAGTCACAAAAGGCACTGAGGTCCAATGCCCAGAAAACAAGCCTGAAATTGGTTTATCGGTAGCCAAGTTGTAACAGGCTGTTCAACATGTAAAACAAAAAGCATCCTTCTCTTACTCATTTCATCTACTACTCTAGAAGGATGTAGTGTGAAGAACACCGTTACTTTCCCACACCCTAATCTGGCAAGTCTCGAGATGGCTCAAGAACAGGGCTGTAAACTCTCACTGTGCAGATCAAAGAGTCAATGAAGTGGTCAGTGATGCTATGCACATTTAAAAATATAACAGAATGTATATCAAATATACACAGTTGCTGGTGCACCTCTGAATGGAGGACACCGTAATCTCATTTGGAGTATGAAATGTTGTCTTTCCTTGACTTTGGAAAAGGAAAATCAAGAAGGAAGTTGCAGGTGCCAACAGCAATTTTACAAAATTAGACCAGATTAAAGAATATTGTCTGCAGTGTCAGCTAATGTACTACCATAGGCAAACAAGAGAGGAGTTTGGATTTCCCATTTCTTTGGGACCTTGAAGACTGCCTCAGCAGTGACGTTACCATGGCGACAGCTTTAAAGCAAAACAACTGCTGGAGGAGAATTCTGAACCGTATCTGACATTTTACTATTGTAAGAAAGCATGAAAATTCATGAGACTTAAATCTACTTATGTTTTCAAGGTTGACGCCTGCCAGCTTTCATAATTTAAGTGCCAGTGTTGCCCGTTAATGTCTCCTCACTTACACCCAAGTCTCCTGCAGAGGTCATAGTCCTTCTTTTATATCCCTGCTCCTCCAGGAGCAAGCGCAGTATGGAGAGGGTTGTACCGCTGGTACGTATGGACGGCAGTGATGAGGGCAGGGGAGGGCTGCACAGCTACAGGTCACTTTTCAGGGATATTGTTAATTGACTTCACTGAGCACTTAAGCACTCAGCACACCTTAAAAATTCACCTATCAAGCCACTATAATTTTTATGTTAAAATATCTACGCAGAGAACAGTGGGTGCTCTTTCAGTTGAGGTTTACATGGTGCTTGTGAATGGGTGGTTTTACGGGGACTTGAGGACTCAAGTGTGGAGTACTATTGACCTGTACTTCTTCACCCTGACTTGCAGCTGCCCCAATCTTGACCTCAGGGTACCTTTAAGAAAGAGAAATTTAGGATTTATTTAATTTTTTGATATTCAGTTTGGAAACTTATTTATGACTTATTTATGTTACGTGGAATGCTTTGGAGAGGAAAAAAAAAATACCACCACCACCACCCATCAAGTACCAAAATTAAGCAGACAGCCTGACCAGCACCTTGGGTTCAAAGCTCTGAAGATACATGTTATATAGTTGTTGGTTGTTTTTTTTTTTTTTTTTAAATAAAAAAACACAAACCAAAACCATAAGATATCTCCATGAAAAAGGTCATCTATATAGACCAAATTCCCATGCCGAGGTGTACTCTAAATAAACACGAGTATCTGAGCAAATCAGTTTGACAGGTTTAATGATCTGTGTATCTTAGGTTAAATATTTAAGATGTTTAGGAACACTTAAGAGGAACTGCACTAGGCATTAACCATGCCCTTAAAAATCAGTCACACCATCACTTCAGAAGGTGAGCAAGACTGTACAATGAATCCACTCAATAGCAAATTCAGTATTTCTTTTGTTTATGGTGATATATATTATGAACTAGTTGCTCTTTACAGATGCAGTTCCGCGAGCAGTTCTGAGTTAAGGCCACACATTTCCATAACAAACCACAGGGCAGAGCTTCCATCACGGTTCTATATTCTATGTACTATCCACATTGCGCTTTCAGACATTAACAGGCAGCAACATTTTCAAGAGACAGAGATGCTTGTCCCTTGCATATAATGGGGCATCAAAAGAGATTTCTCCACTTTCTCAAGAGGCAAAATGGCAGCAGGGAACAGAAGGAGTAAGGGCGAGGGACAGGGGAATAAATAAAGCAAAACACACACCCATATAACACTGCTACTTAAGTACTAGAAGTCAATGTGCTTTTCTGTTTGCTTTTTGTGGAATCCGCTACTGAACACAGATGCCGCTTTACAGGAAATTCTATCTTCCTTCACCCGATATCTATTACCCTTGCACACACGAGCCTCACAGGTTGGTTCCAGTGCCTTGTGTCTCTGTTTCAGAAATTGGAGATGAAGTTGAGCAGAATGGCTCTAAAGGGTACGAACAGCAGGACTGGTGTCAGAACAGCCAGATAAGACCTTATTAGAAACACCTAACACTCCTCATTAATCACAGGTGAACAAAAGCATCCCGAGGGCAAACCACATGCACACTATTCTTAAAACAGATGGAAGAAGGAAAAACAGCATTTCCTCTGTGTACAAGAGCTCCTGTATTAAAAAGGGTAGATGGAAATGATAATTCGCCTTGTCTCCAACACTTAAGGTTAGTCCATGCCAAAATTCAATAGTTACAGATTACAAACACAACAAAACCTGATTTTGCTTTTACATTTTCTGTATCAATTTCGGGACTGTTATTTTGCCAATGATGATACAAAAGATGCATCATCAGCTTTTATTAGACAGAGGGAATGCAACTTTTTAATGATGCCAGACAGCAATGCAACTAGTACACCAAGGAATACGTTAAAAAAAAAACAAAACTAAACAGTAATCTTTATTTTCCATTGCACAAAGATAACAGGTTTAGAGTCTCTGCATCATCAGTAGATTTCTCTCTGCATTCTCAAGAGCCA
Organism: Pelecanoides urinatrix; assembly: GCA_013400755.1. NCBI lineage: Eukaryota > Metazoa > Chordata > Aves > Procellariiformes > Procellariidae > Pelecanoides > Pelecanoides urinatrix. Next base: position 81,890 of record VZTQ01013424.1, on the reverse strand, counting down.
GAACATTAATATGGATCAGAAGGCAAAAAAAGCATTTAAACCCAGTGCACAGACACATGACCATTAAGTGCTAGAAATGACTGAGCTTCCCTGTTTGCTTTTCTGGAATCTGCTACTAATAAACCAGCTGCTGCTTTGCACATCTATAAGACAAACTTCACCGATCTCCTGTCAATGGAGAGGACCAGCTGATAGGAACCAAGGCTTACTCTGCACCAGTGTAACTGCAGGGACAGATTACCTTTCCCAGTACAAAGTTAGAACTGTTCAGAGCTTAAGTGATCCGCTACATTTGACAGCTGAATATTTAAAATCTTGCTATTTCAGAGTCTGGATTGCACAGTGAAGATCCTCACTGTAGTTCTATAGCATGTGAAAACATACTCCACTCAACTGTAATGAGCACTGTAAGACAACCCTGGCAGGGGCTGGGGGGAGGTTCCTCCTCTCTCCCTCTCCCCTTCTTCAAGCTAAAAGGCCTTTCTAGGAGTCATGGCTATTCAGTAGCACAGAGACTATATACTTTACCCAGTATCAAAATATTTACTTCTAGACTAGAGGCCATCCTCTAACAGAAAAGTTAATGACACTCAAAATCATTACAGACACAACATAAAGTTTTATAATCAATTAAAAGCAAGACCATTCAGAATGTGACTATACTCCAGAAGTTTTCAGCAGACTTGTTGCTCAAAAGCTTCCCATGGAAAAGACCAGTTTCACTGCAATTATGCAATATCAGTGTCCTGAGACACCAAAGCTAATGAAATAGTGAAGTCCTGATTACACATCGACTTCGCCAGGACCTCATCGAGATTCCAGCTGTGCAGAAGTCACCTGTGGAACGTCCCACATTCTCCCAGTTACTTCAGGAGAAGCCTCAAAACACCATTTCACCTCCCCTCCACGGGGACAGTGCACAACACTGACTGACGTGGCCAAGCTAGAGCTGGCACCTCGGGTGAGGTGGAGCCAAGAAGTTAGGACAGCTCCGAGTGATCTCCAGGACACAGACCAACCTCTCTACCACTCACAGAAACAAGCACGCGGGCGTTAAGAGGGTGCAGGGGAACAAAATAAAACAAACATTCTCCCATTATTTATCATACAGCACCAACATTTAAGACTTCCAGCGAAAATCAGAGCAAGTAAGAGTGGATTTGTTCTGTAAGGTGTAAGTAGAAAGTGATACCCACACCTGGTGAAAGGGAAGAAGGGGAGATAAAGGTCAGAACAGTGTAGCCGGATATGGTTAATTTGCCTTTTAGCTTGCATATCACATTTCCAAGGCATAAAGAAGCCCGTCTTACCTAAGCTTTGGGGGTTTTCCATAAGTCTTAACACTTTGAGGTGATGTAAAAAAAATATTCTGCCCCAAAGGAAATGTTTGTCTCTCCAAGGGGAGCACTCCTTGGGATTCAGATTGGGGGGGAAACCAACACACAAAAAAACCACCACCACAATCTGTAAAAGGTAAGTTTCCCTTTTTTGCAAGTGCACTGAAAAACAGAATAAGATTCAATGCCAGTTTGCAAATAGATTAAACATTTGGGTTGAGCTGGAACACGTTCACATATTCTGCATCAAAACTTTTATGGTTTTTAAAACACAGTGTCACTCCTTAGCGAACTCAAGACCAAAGTGACAGGCCTTGAAATTACCTGATAAATCCTTCAGATGCTTATTTACAACTGCAGAAGAGTAAATAAGGTTTCTAAATAAAAAAAAGCTTTAAAGCTAACAAAAAATTAACTGGAACAGAGGAAGAACACTAATTTCCCATTATGCAACTGCCTCCTGAAACAGATTTCTTCAATTCACCATGAAAAAGTAGGATGGAGTCTTAGTACCCAACATCAGATGACGACAGGTTACAACAAGGTGCAGACAGCTCTGTTAAACCAGACCAGATGAACAAATTGTTTCAAGATCTGAGACACGATATATGTAATGGTGTATTTGACACAGACAGGCTCTTAAATAATACCCTGCAGAAGATGGCTGCAAAGCAGAGCACCACAGTGTGAGACCATTCATCCGACATTCACTCTACCCTGCCCCGAGACACTGCGAGGCATTGTTAAACATGCTTTTTTTAGGTTGTTGTTTTTTAACCTATCAGTAGTTATGGCATGGCAAAAACAGACAGAGATGCAGCAGACGAGACTCAAGCACTTTTATTTTGCTGCTTTTTTTGCAAATTGCTATTCAAACGCAGTAAATAAAAAAGTGAGATGGAGAAGAACTGCAGGAAAAAAAAAAAAAGAAGCGAGAGACTCGGCATCTTAGAAAATTCCCCACAGACCCTGTTTTATTTTGCTGAAGGCAAAATAGGAGCAGTATTAGTTTGTCAGTGTTATCATGATAATGATACCCTAAACAAAAGGAGCTTAGTGGAACTGTTCATTCAGGTACTTGTTCTGCGCTTATCAAGGAAAGCAATATCTGCTCTGAAGATGTAGCAAGATCAGCAGCAGTTTCCCATCAAGACTGAAAGCAGTACAACATGCATTACTTTACACCATGATCAAGTAAACTAGTGCACAGATTTACTGCTTTAATCTCAATGTCTTCAGAAATCAAAAGCTACATGAATAAAATAAATATTGTACTACAGTTGAATGAAGAAGATTCCCTTGTGAAAATGCTTCAGACATACCAATAAAACTAGTTTCCAGCACTATACTTAATCCATATGATTTCTATTTCTCACAGCTATTGTAATTAAGAAAGTTCCACAGAGCCACAAGATGCACAAGAAGCCTACACGCTGGAGGGAGAACACACACACATACTCGACACGTCGTCTGTTCAGCACAGCAACGCCTCAACTGACCAATGAACCAATCCTAAGAGCTGCTGCAGTGCCAAAAAAAGTAATTTTCTAATAAAAAATCCTTCCTTCCTCCACACAGGGGCCTCGAATCCAGTGCTTAGTCTTGCTCAAGCACACAGGTAAGTTACTCGGGGTGACAGTCCCAGCGTAGCTGAAGTTTGCACTGCAACCAGGAGGAGCAGGGCCCCAGCCGCGTATCCCTGTCGCTCTCCTGTGCTGAGATGGCCTGACAAGCAATTGGTCAGCTAACTCAACTCATTAAACAAATAAAAGCGTATCAGTTTAATGTGTAGGTTCTTACTGAAAAGACCAACTGAAAAAAAAAAATAATTATACCATCCTGCTTTTAATCTGAACTTAAATTTTTTCAGCTCAGACTCATTAAGGAAAAAAAAAAGCTGTTTGTATGTCCACGCACAGTTTCACTTGCATCCTGGCTGAGCCACAAAATCGTACAGTTCTGCTGCTGGCCATTAAACCAGCTCAAAATAAAACCCAGAGTATGCTGACGCGGTCAGGTGCGGAGATGTGCCTGCTCGCTCTGCCTGCACCAAGCGCTGGCGGAGGCTGGCGCCAAGACAGGCAGCCTGCACGGCCGCCAACTTCTGCTTAAACATCTGAGGCTGGCTTTTGTAGGAGTTACTTATGGACTGGACTTGTTTGCATTTTGGGTTTTGTTTTGGGGTTTTTTTAAATATTTATTTTAATCTCACTGACAAGATCCAACAAAGCTGTTTCGCTGTCTGCTGTTTCGCTAGGCCAGCATGTGAACAGCAACCCTGCACCTACAGGCTCTTCTCCCAGCTCTTCTCCCAAATATCATGTTCACCACTAATGAAATGTAACTAGGAGGTGGGAAAACAGTGAAACCAGCCCATGCAACATGCCTGACAGCTACTAACAAAACAAAAAGTTGTATAAACAGCTCTGTTCCTATGCCGCCCAGGGTTTGGGGATTTCTAAATCAACAAAATGTAGGTGAAATGTAGTCCCTCCTGCTGCGTTCAGATTTAGAAGCTGTTATGACTAAAATTAAAAATTATGGAAGAATTAATTAATAAGATAAATTCCAACTAAAAGAAAGACAAGTATAATACACTGTCTCATATGTAATTCCGTTATTTTTACAGTTCTCAGCATTTCATTAATTGACAGAAATAAAATACTTGTATTTGATTTTGAGCAGACTCCAAACTTTTTGGCTCCCCCTACACGCAGATACTGCATTTTAAACTGGAACCAGCATGTGGCTCTCAATGCATCCAAGGACAACAAGTAATCATACCACAGTGAGAAACCGAGAGAACAAAAACGATGAATACTACAACTTTAGTTTTTAAAGTTGACCTAGAATGAATCAAACTCACTTTTGTTTCTGGCACATCACTGAATTCTAACTCAGCAAGTGAGACAGATACAACTGTCAACTCCCACAGAATCACAGAAGTTGAATAGCTGGGGTTTGCTCTACTACAGTGTTTTTCCAGTCAACTGCATATTTTAAAGTGACAATTTTATAATTTCAAAAATGGGAACAGGTAGAAAGCATGCGGCACTTTACCATGCACCACTTCTAGTAGCTTGCACTACTAAATAAAGTCCCATTGTTTCCAGAACTTTTACTGAAAGTCAATCATCTCATACCCAACTCCGATCACACACAGAGCAACGTGATGTGGGGAGAGGGAGAGAGGTCCTCCTCTCAATGGTTTCATTTCAAAAGGCCAGACGACTTCAGTCACAGCAGCACGAATACACCAACAGCCAATATTTCGTAGTGAACACACCAGGGTTTAGTCTGAGTATCACTACGCAGTAGCTACAGGAGTCACTGAATGTTTTTGTTGTGTAAATCGAACAAAGTTAATCTAAAGGGAACCTCAGATAAATGCTCTAATCCGCTTCAAAGATGTCTTCATTTCTTACTCTGGCAAGACAGAAATTCACTGCAAAATACAGCTGGGTGAATTTCATACAGATTGATTCACTGTACTAAGCTTTAAAATAAATAACTTAAAACTATGAAGCTAGGGATCACTATTTTATAATTTTTAATTAAAATCTTCCATATAAAGTCTTAAAAAAAAATCAGTGCAATTACCAGAAAAATAAGTACATCCAATTCACAGGAAGCCGTTCTTGCTTAACCCACCTCAAAGATTAGCTCTTGTTTCTAAACTGAAGAACTCTACAGACGGCATCTCCTACCTGCGGCCACGCCACGACTGCATCTGAACGTATGCACAGCTCCCTCCAACGCGACCAAACAGATTACTCGGTGGTCAGCCGATGCAGCATACTTTTGTCTCAGCAAATAGTTAGAGCATTGCACAGTGACCAGTTGGTTACTAGGATGAGATCATTCCCAACAGCAAACTTTATCAAAAAGCTTTTTGTTACATGCTGTTGTACTTCAGCAAGTTAGCTTCATTTTATGATTAATCAGTAAACAAAATTTTCAGAAAATTAAGGAAGTTTTACAGAAAGGTTCACTTTATTATTCAGAAAATATTCAGTAGCCTCTTTTTTTTTTTCTCCTACATTTCTACCTCTTTAGATGTAGAATGCTTATAAGATATTTTTAATTTTTTTAGCCAAATTATTAGAATCATAAGGGGATGACTTCTGCAAGAATCAGAGGGGCTTTTTGTTTGGGGTTTTTTTCCTTGGTGTTTGAAAGAAGAAATACTTTTAGCCTCTAGAACATCACTCCTGTTATGCTTTGCATTTATTCCAAAAGCAACAAGAAAATATTCTCAACTGCCCATACGAGGCTTCAGGCCGAAGAAAAAGAATAATATGCCAGTATGGAAGGAGAAGGTTGCTACTGCGCAAGGCACCCTTGCTGAAGAATGAACAAGAGAAGAAAAGAACATGCAGTGGCCACAGTACCATTCTTTTCTTCCCCCCCCCAATAAAATCCAAATGCTGTTCTTGAGCTCCTGAAGTTCAGTTTGGAGGAGCTGAGACACCTACTTTCAAAATATCAGTTCAACAAAGATTACGTAGCCTGCTCTGGTGCTCAATAGGCTCTAGACAGCCAAGTCCTCCATGAAAAACTTCATTCAGCATTTGAAGTTCTGATGTTGTACCTGTCCAAGGGCACTGGCAATTGATTAAGCCAAATATCCAGTATATTCTAGATCCATAAATTAGGCATCCTCACACAGGCCTCCAAAGGAACTAATCCCACATATACACTCTGAGCATACGAAACATGCACAAACAGCATCAAGTTGAAAGAACACTAAAGCATCTACAGTGTCCCCATTGTAAGTGAAGTGGGCTCCACGCCTTGAGAGTTGGCGATCCCGTTCTATTTCCTCCTCAGCCTGAAAGCGTTCAAACCCACCTACCCCACTTCTGGAAAGTGCGTTACCAACCAAACATTTGCCACGGGCACTTCATGCACAGGGGTCAGCCTTTGTATTTAAGGTAAGCCCAAATGCACAAGTTACAAAGCCTGAAAGGCCAGCAAGACTGTCTCTTGTCTGTCCCCCTCCTAACCAAGCATTCTAGGTTTTTACTTCTGTTTCAAGAACCATTTCTATGTTTCGTGCAAGAGACTTGCTGGATAAAACCAGGAGTAATCCTACCGATATAAGCCAGAACCCACGGCTCCTGACACCTGAGTATCCTATTCACCCTGCTGCAACTGAGCACGCCATTTCTTGGACCTCCTTCCAGATCTTCCCCATTACTTTATTCCAGGCATGCAAGAATTCTCATCTTGGCCATAAGAAGCAAAAGAAAGCTGGATGCAGAATTAAGATTTACCACTATAAAGCACACAACTGAAACAAATCAAAATGGAGTGGCATTTAGTAATGGCTAGATCTTAGAAATTAAGAACAAAGACAAAAACTAGAAGTCATGTAGTATTTCAAATCAAAAGAAACTGATTATGTTCTATGAAATGATCAATTCCGCAGATCTCTAGCGAGGCACGGGCTGTCTATTCTCAACTCGTTTTTCAGAAGGAAACACAGATGCTTCAGAAAGTTGGTTTGTTTCTTCTTTCATCCAAGCATCTGCTGCCTGCAATTCATTCGCCTCTGCAGCCTTTCAGCTTTCCCTGGATGGAATGAATGAGTCAATTAACCTAGAGTTTACACAAAAGAAACATGAAAGCAAGGGACTGCTTTTAATCAGATCAATCCGGTGAGCATCTTGAGCACACTGAACTTTTCTTTTTTTTTAACACTTTTTTTTTTTTAAATTAGTAGAGCAGAAGTAATTTAGTAAAACTAGGTAAGAGACAGAACAATTCACAGGCAATCTCTAGACTAAAAAACATGAGATTTGAGTCAATTCCATAAAATACAGTCTACATCCCGGTTTAGTAGATGAAAATGGTCCTCTGAGTATACACCCCCCTTTTTTAGCATAATTGCTTCTGAAAAGTATAATACAAAGCATTTCATCTAGAACTTACAGCTCTTGTTCTTTAAGAGAAAAACTCTCAGAAGAGATAAGCAGGGACATGAGAGCGATTAGTGTGACCTGCAAACTACAAGTGTGATAAATAGTCTGAGAGGACAAAGGTAACAGTGGTAACCAAAGATTATCTTTTTTTTATTTGGAGATATAGAGACTTTTGAGTTGGGTTATTTCCTCAATAACATCAGCGCTTGCCTGTTTACAGATCGCCTTCTATGAACGAAAGGCATTTTTCGTTGCAGTAGGACAGCACTGGCAGTGTAGATGAAGAGACTCTGAAGAAGCCATATTATGCATCTGAACACGACGCAGAATCGCACACGGTTCACACCCAGGCAGGCTGCAGTACAAAAGCTGCTGATCAACACCTAAGGCTCCAGTACAAATAGCTACAAGGAGACAGCCCACACTTAACCCTCACCTGAGCATGGAAAACAAGAAGATGAATAAAGGCACAAACCCACGTAGATGAATTTTTTGCCTGACCTGTTGTAGTAGTTCTTACATTTTGATTTTTTCATATGCTGTGAAAATGGGGAGAGTAATGCTGTCTTGCTGACTCATAAAACAATATCAAAATAACTAATAGTGATTTACTTTTCCCTACACCTCTGCTATTCATGCTAAATTATTTGCTTTTATTTCCCCTAAATACAGTCCACTTGTTCCTCTGATCTACAAGGGTTTTTTTCCTACCCCCAATTCCACAAAAAAGTTTAGGCTTGAATCTAAAGCATTAACAGGAATGTTGAAAGAAAACTACTTTGAAAGAGTCCAATATCAGTAAATGAGAAGTCTATCTGGTATATATACAGCTTCCCTTTGCAGTTTGACTTTTTTATAGCGCACTAACATCTTTCGGCTGAATCCAAAGCTTTTGTTGCATAAATAATTAGATCAAACCATCTTTAATTTGATACTTAAACTATTTTAAGGACAAAACATTGTAGGCCCTGCAAGTCACTTACAAAGTCACCTTTCTTTAAAGGTATGGGTTAAAAATTCAGTATGGAGAACGATACTACTCAAGGTTATCTGTATGTGCCAAATAAGATATTAAAGATCAGAGACTAGCTCTATTTTACTTTTCTCTTTTGGAAGATTGTTGATATTTTATTCCTCAATTTAAAAATTGTGACATTTCTTTTAAATAATACTACAATTGTTGAGAAAAATGCATGGTTTTACAGTTCTACAATCAGGATGCTCTAAGGCATTTCAACTTAGATTACCTATTTTCAGGTACTCATTGCGTTACCCCCTTCACATTTTCAAAATTAGTTCAGCACAATGTTTAATTACTAGAATAGAGTTGCAAAAATAACTCGCACTGAAATTTGATGATATGTTAAGGATATGTAACACAGTCTTGATTCCCCCCACTCCCCTTAGGCATTCAATAAATTGACATCTCTTCAATTGAAAAAAAAAAAGACCAAAAGTTAAATTACTGAATACCACAAATGCTTACTGTAAAAATATATAGAGAGAACACATGCATTTTAATTCCATACAGATTTTAAAAGCAAGTTTTGCACTACATAATTTCCACGTTCAACCATTTGATTACATCAGCATCTCAAAATGATATTAGAAGATGTGAAGCTTGCCAGAGGATTTCATTTGGGAAATGTAACAGGCACAGTCAGCATATTTGGCTGCTGAAAAATAAGGCTACAGATAAATTACATACTAGAGAAAATAAACATACCCCAGATTCGAAGGAAGAAAAACAGTTTGATTTTGATCAATCTTGGGCATTTTCAAGGTTTCTACGGGCATATCACAGATGACAAACCGTTGAGGGTCCTTTCAGAAACAAACCTGCGTAAAGGCAGCCGTTACTACATTTTGCTTTGTTCCACAGGCGAGCACCTTGTCTGTGGGATCCAAGGTAAACACGAGGAATCTGGTCTTGGTAAGCTACGCCATCTGAAGCGGAGTTCTGGGATGATCAATGGGCATTAAGGTCCTATCAGCACAGGATGGAGAGCATTGCTTTCATTAAAATAGCTGATTAACTATGCCAAGAACATTTCTCTCAGACAATCTGTGTTCCTCCCACTCCCCAAATGCAATTTCTTTAACAGAAAGATGACAAAGAAAAGGATTTTGGAAGACAGACAGAAGGATGGTCTCAGCTAATGATTCCAGAATGGCTGGCCAACACCTTCATGTTCAGGCTTTAAAAACAATAATTCTCAAACTGGATTCCACACATGCATTTATTACACCTATAGAAATCAGTATCTCCCTTTTCACTTCTACACAAGAAAAAAATTAAATGGTGCCAAATTTATACTGCTGTTCAAGAGTACCCCATGTCCTGGAGCCTACCAGCATACTTGAGCTCTGCCAAAAATCTAGATATGTTGACCTCAGAACATACCCCCAAGAGCTATAAATGTGTTACCTACAATACAACATTGCTTTTTCATATATGCAGTGAGACAGAAGTTGTGGCCCAGGAGAAGTAGATTCCCCCATTTATTTTACTGAAGATGACAGCACTATTTCAAAGCTCAATGCTTTAGCACAGGTTACTGAGGAAGCAGGAGAGAAAAACACAACTAGGAACTAAATTAACGGTAGTCTCATTCCCTCTCCCTCCGCCCGTATTCCCTCTTTGAGGCAAGGACAGACAAACTGGTACAAAACATGAGAATAGCATAAGAGAAAACAAATCAAAAACACAATGAACAAGACGATAAAAAATTATCTCATTACACAACAAAACATGAGTATCTGGAGTTAATAAATCTTAAATTTCCCTAAGAGCACCTTATACGAATCAGAGGGGCTAAATCTCTTCAATTGATCCATGCAAACTCAACCAATATTCCATTTTAAATCCATATGAACATTGCAAGAATGGCCAGTCATAGTATGGAGTGTAACACGTACGCAGCATTGAATTTTAACTCCTCTGTCTAAGAGCAGACTACAAAGGCTCAGCAAGTTTAGTGACCTGCTGCTTCCCTGTGAGTTTGTATCACTGCCTCTTAACAATCCCTGTTGAGTAAAGGTGATCCGATTTAGGAATTTCAATATTGCCCTTCCAATAGCATAAAAAGCCAGTTTTGACTACTGCATAATTTTTTGCCATACTGGTATTGGGGAACACAAAATGCAGGTGGAAGAAAAATTCCCTGGTCTGGCATTACTGGGGGCAGAGGGTGGGGAACACAAAACCACACACAGAAATCCAAAAATAACCTACATTCACATCTTCAAATCAAAAAAGCAAAAGCCAGCATGGCTCTTAGAGGTTCAAACTTGAAGACAGATTATGCTTAAGAACAACACAGCAGCTTATTGAGGAGATTAAAAGTAGTTTGGAAAGAGTTAAATCTTCTAAGATGAATCCTACATGTGCACTGTACAACTTTGTCCTCCACATAACCTCCCTTCCGCTGCTCTGACCTGGTCACTCCCTTCCTTAATTTCTTAAATGTATTCTTCTCACTTTCCAAAGAGAATTCAAGTTACTAGTACACTCCTGAGCACATTTTCTATTATCCTGTCTAACAGTCAGTTACCAAAATAACTTCTCTATTCTCCCAGTGTCACTTTTGGACCATTTCCTACTCTCATTATATAACCATGGACCTCTACTTTAAAAGGGAATCTTATTTTATCACAGGAAGTCAATCCCCCAGGGGAAAAACATCAAGAAGTCTGCAGTATGTTTAAATAAGACACAGCATCAGCTGATGCCAGCCAGAGTTAATATTTTTAGGAGCACTTTATTAAATTATGTGCTCCAATCAACCCTAAAACAGCCTTTTTAAAAGGGCTTTGAAGCAAAAAAGAAAGCCACCCCACGTTCAATACATTCAGAGGGGCTATAAAGAGGATTTGGTAGGCAAGAAACACAAACAAGGGAGGACAACAGCAGCACAGGTCAGATGCGAGCTCAGCTGATACGGATGCAAAGAAGAGAGAAGTGGAGAGAGGAGCACAGCAGTAGTGAGGTAGCAGAGTAGAACCTGCAGCACAAACACAGTTAATGGTAATTAAGAAAAAAAAACAAATCAATGCTTTAGAACTAAAGGCCTTTGTCAAACACCTAAGGAGATTTAATGTACAACATGGCTATCTACCGTGAGTTGACAAATTCAACTTTTCTGGTTTAGTGTATCACAACCATTTACTAATCCACCATCACCTGAACGTGATTCTAGGAGATTCTGCCAGCAGAGAGGAGCACGCATGAACTGCAGACTAGATTAAAATGGAAAATCCTAGTGAAATTACCATCTCCAGCGATAACCAGTACTGGCTGTAGAGAATCCTGCAAGAGTTATGTTAGGAATATAGAAGGACATGCCCATAGGGCAGGTTTTTTAGCAACACCAGCCATTAGAGGTAATTTGGCAAGTTAAAAATCTTAGCTGGAGAAAACTAAGTTTGGAATTGCAAGGAGTTGCTTTATGTTCCCCAACTTTTTCAAATTCCTATTCATTCATTATTATGAGAGGGAAATCTCATAGAAGCTGCCAGAAAAGGAACACAACACACCAAAGTAATATGGAATACCATGAGTTAGAGTTGTTACAGTTTTAAGAACAAGACGACAACTATTGATGCAACAAAAGAACAGTTGATAATTTTTTTTTTTTTGACATCCACAGGTCTCAAATAAATATAGAGTTTATTAGCCAAATTTAGTTTTCAGCAACCAGACAATGCCATGCAAAACTGTTCTACATTCAGATGTAGAATATCATTCCTAGTAAAACCACCATTATTTTTAAGGGGAAATATAAGGCTGAAAATGCTAGTTTGAGGCAAATTATAGGATCTCTCCTTAAAACTGAATTCCCAAGCTGAAAATAGGTTGGACTAAAAGCAAATAAGCTAGAGTTACAAACCAGTGCCAATGCAGATATACATCCCTATAAATCCAGTCAGTCATTCAACAGTTACACCAATGCAAGCTACTAAGAGGGTCAGTCCAGGACAAATATGTAATCCCCAATGTGACACTTGATCCTATTGCCCTACATGCTCTGTCCAAATCCCAAGGCAAAAAAAAAAGTACATTTTACTTAAAAGGCCAATAAAAAAAAAATCCAGTCCTAGAACACGAAATTGATAGATCCTTTAATTCTCATGTTGTAAATGCTTCAATAGGTTAAAACATAGACTAAGAAAAAATTATATGCTTTAAGCATAAAGATAGCCTGAAAAGAGTAACACTGCAGATTATGTACATTGTCACTTCATATGTGAATGCAAATTTGTTACATAAAATGTAGCTTGAGCCACCCACTGCATCCTACAGAGTTCCCATCATCGTGGTGTCACAGTAGTACCACTTGATACATATATTGGGTGACAAGTGTTATAGCATGTCACCCCAAAAGCATTTGATGTGAGATTTAAACCTTGACAATGATCACCAGTTTTACAGACACCCTGGTGATGAAGTCCCATCATTTTGTCGGACTGTGCTGGTGTAGGTGGAACCAACTTCCACTCAGGAGCTGCATTCTGCAAGCCTCAGCAGGAGCGCAGACTCTCAAATCACAAGTACCAATTGCTGTCCTGACCAAATATTTCCTCCAGAATCTCAAAATCATTTTAAAGGTTTCCTTTTACATCCCACCTTTCTTTCCAGAAGTTTCTTTCTGCCTTTTCAGGGATAAAAGAAAACATTAGCATATATGAAGTTATAATCAAAGTAATACTTCTGAAGCTGTGCATCAATAATTTGTGTTATGACCTGTTAGTGGATTCCTAACATAAATATATTTAAGTTACTACTGCATATCTAAATCACTTTAAAATCCACAGTTCCTGCTAAAAGCTAGATGATTTGGACTTCTTACTTAACATCTAGATCCCTTTTCTAATTGCTTTGATTCATGACCAAAAAGAAAAGCGATTCTCTCCCACCACAAAAGTCAAAAGGAAGGAAGAGATGGTGACTCAGTTCTTTGTCTCATTCTTTGCCTCTTATGTCTGCAGAGCTTAATTTGAAGCCTCTGCTAGAGCTGGCTTGTGGATTTTTGTCTTTGCTCTTCCAGTTGTTGAGTTTCCAATTACTTTCACTACTATTAATTACTTATCTATGGACAGCAGAAAAACTGTTCTGAGATTCCTTCAGACCAGTGCAGACAAGCATAGGAGCATCTTTAAAAAGAGCACTACCCTTAATAAAACTGCAACAGAGAAATAGCCTTTACAGAGTCAGGAGACTGAGAGAAGAAGAATAAACAAGGTCAAAAAAAGAAAACAACACATCAAAAACCCCAAGCAAACAAAACAAAAAATACCACCAAACACCACACACACACAAAAAAAAAAACATCAAGAGGAGAACTGGAAGGGGGTGAGAGGAAAAAACCCCAATCAGCAACAACCAGAAGAAAAGTTCCAAACTCAGTATTCATGTGTTTCTTGTTAACACCATTTCAGTCCAACAGAAGGGGAACCTTAGTGTAGCCAGTAATCAGGTTCCGGGCAGGAATTAAGCACTTAGAACTACTATCAGCAATGCTAACAATTACGCTTAAAAATGGTTTCCATAAGCTGCTGTTTGCAATAGTGGTTTCCTCAATATTTCTAACGGCCTTTCAGACCTAGCATCATTAATGATTTCACAGGACTACTCAAGTGTAGATCAAGCCATACTTACCCACATGGGAACGGAGCACATGAGAACTTCTGAGCAGACATCATTAGTCACTGTCCAGAGCACCTACTAGACCAGGTGGACCTTTAGCCTAACCCACAATAAACAGCCTTTTACCAAATGACAGACCTCTTCCTCTTAATATGCCCGAAACGCAGTCAAATTTAAACTACTAATAGCTAGAAGCTTAGAAAAGGCATGGTACTTTCCAGAGGGGATTAAAGGAAAACTGTCACTAAAGCACAACTTTCAGATTTCCATTAACATCCTGGCATGCCTGGCAACCTAAGCCGTTCCAATCGAAGGTATGTATGGTTTGGGGTTGGATTTTCCACCCCCAAGCCTTAATGCTTTGCACTGCTCTTATTCAGTCATGCCACTGACAGTGCTTCTCCATCGCATTTTCCACAATAGAAAGCCAGTTTGATGTATGCTTGGCATCCCCTCCTCCAACTAGTTGTTTCTACTTCCCCTTTAATAGAATTGATGCAGCTCCTAAAAATAGTTCTAAAAGTCCCACCTGATCACTGACCCATTTTACAGCACATATAGTTATGCTGGCATAACAGCATGATTAAAAAAAAAAAGTAACACGGAAGAAGGCTGGAGCCTCAAGCCAGTTTTGTTATAGGAAAAAAAAAAAGCCATAATATGGAAACAAACTTGCAGTATCACACTCCTAGAAGGACAAACTCCCAGAGTATCTACAGCAAAGCGCTACAATTAGACATACCACAGTGCAAGAAACAAATGACAAGCTGAGGAGGAGGAAATAAGACCAAGTAAAAGCACATGCATGTTTTTCTGCCCCTTCCAGAGGATTTTAAGCATTTCACAAAGATCAGTTAAGTTACGTGTACACATACACTATAATCCTCAGTTTGAGAGCTGAGGGTTCAAAACCCCAGTGGGCAGGGGGGAATGAAACCCAGCACGCTCACAGGGGTTTCACGGACGAGTATGAATTGATCTCATATTCTTGCACTTCAGGAATCTTAACTCAAGAGTATGTAAACACACTTTGAAATTCATCTGATAAATGCTCCCACAGTTCTACTTTGTTTAAAGCAAGCGTTAACACCCTAAATTCAGCTGAAAAACAGCTTTTCAGGATGATGTAGCTCTAATGCAATTTTACAAAAGGAACAATGACTCACTCCCAGGCAGGAGTTGGAAGTGTATGACCTAATACTCAGAAAGAAGCTTGCTTTTTCAAAAGGATGTAACTTCAATATGTACAGTATCTCCCCAACAAGTAAAGTTTTAAAAAGGAAGAGTTTTTGTACAACGGAATTTACAAAATTACCTCCCTCTTTTGCTTTTTCGACTTCTAATTAGTCCTTCCCAAAATCTAATCAGCCTATCTGCAAGCAGTCCCCCTAGCCTTAATTTCAGCCTAAAACTGGTCATTGTTCCGTAGAATTATATCCAGGTATGACTCACTCTCCCGCCCATTTTAGCCCTGGCCATTAGAGGCAAGGACAGCACCGATCCAACATGCCAACCAACATGAAGAGATCATCATCAAACGTGGACGGAGGCATTAAAATTAAAACATTAGTACGCACTAGATATGAAACATTAGCAAGCCATGAGCACTTGACTGACTAGCAAGACAAGCCTACTTCATGTTCGACTGGATTCCTGACAACCTCGCTGAGGATCCTCTATCTGTGCAGGGCTGAT
Source organism: Pelecanoides urinatrix (assembly GCA_013400755.1). Classification (NCBI taxonomy): domain Eukaryota; kingdom Metazoa; phylum Chordata; class Aves; order Procellariiformes; family Procellariidae; genus Pelecanoides; species Pelecanoides urinatrix. Next base: position 66,288 of record VZTQ01013424.1, on the reverse strand, counting down.
TTTTAAGATTTTATTTTCAGAGAGCAGCTGTACAGCTTATTGAAGAACTTGCCTGTTATGACAATATAAAGCCCAGAATTATTTGATACATTTAGAAGCCCAGTGACCATCCCCTGGGTTTGAGCCTGCATTGTTCTCTGTCTGTCTTGTGCTCATACTTGCAAATACTCTGGATAAAAGGGGCCAAGTGTAGGTGGAAAATGGGAGTGAGTGACACAGGCTAATCAGGATTTTAATCATGCTAATGGATGTGATTAACTGCATACTTCTCCTAGAAGCTTCCTGCAGCTACACACGAGTAGCTTGATAGCCAGAATGCAGCATGAGTGAACTGCTCATCCCATTTTAATCTCCAGCTACACCACATGTGTCACGTCATCCAGCGTGCAAGGATATACCTAATACTTAACCTTATTTCCACCCACATATCAAATCTTACACTATGCCAACACAATCATTTTGGGCAGGGTACAGAGACTACAGACCTGTGTTTGTCTACACTAAAGTCTCCCTACAAAAAAAGGTACCGCTCCAAGAGACTGGAAATCTAACCTTCGCAAAGGAAAGCTAATACAGGGCCTATTGCGTTACACAAACCTGCCTGAATAACGCAACTACAACTCTTTTTTTTTTTGCTAGTTTTGTCCAAATCACAGGGACATTGCTAGCTTTATCTCAAAGTTAGTATCTTGCTAGTCCTTGGGAGAACTACTAATTCAGCGGCTGCCGCGCTCTGAGAAAAATTCCTAAGAGACCAGGCAAGGATTAAAAGAGCAATGAGAAATACCCTTTCCTAATAGTGCGGAGGTTGGGTAGGCAGGGAAGAAATCAGACCCTTCCCTCCCCACTTCTAGGGGAGGATGCATGTAAAGCAACAGAATAAGTAACCCACCGTCCTCCCACCTTCCAGCAGATATTTCAAGGGAAGAATGTGTATTATGGAGTTTGAATATACTATCATTTACATATACATCCATTTTTCAGATTTACACTTCCCATTAACACAACGTCTCCCATGTTTTCTAGAGCAACAACTGCAAACATTCTGCCATCAAGCACACCAACATTTACAAGATATGGGCTTGTATGACAATACACATAATTTCACAATTTATTCAGAGGAATCTAAGACTAATCTCATGTGGAAACAGAGCCCCCTCACCACCAAACCCTTAGCACTATCCTGATATATATATATTTTTTTAAGAATGCTAGAGCTTAAATACTACTTAAGCATCACACTAGTGTCTGTCCATAATCCTTCGGGGTTAGAATTCCCAATATTTTTAAATAACTTTAGCATTTAATAATTTCTAACATTTAAATTTTAAAACCTTTATTAAGAAGCCTCCCCAAGAGCAACATAGGGCACTAGTGTAAGCCAGAAGTATTTTAATCTTATCATTACCAAGTTAAAATCTGCATAACTTCTACAGCAACTGATATCACTGACCTTTTCTTCCCACAAGAAATTCTTTTACGTTGCAAAATACTAAGTCATTAAATTGGCTTCTGAGTTGTAGGAGGCTAGAGAAATTCACCACAAGGGAGGCGCGGGTTTGCCTGCTGTGCGAGCCTACCTGTACGTATTATTCACGTGGGCTGTGCTTTGTTCAACCCAGCTTTTATGCCACCTCCTCAAGAGTCTGATCCGAAGTACATCTACCCCTTCTTCTGGGAGATGAACTCTCTGTAGCAGATGACGGCAGCGATGATGGCTCAGGCTCAAGACTCAAGCTGTTCTGCCACCATACTGTCTGCTGTAATCACAGATCCCTGCATCTCTCTGATCTACAGCTGAGTATAATTTAATTTGCCTTCAAGGAAAAAAAAAAAGGAGGGGGCAAAGAATATCAGTTCAATTGCACTGTTAAGACATGAGGAAGCCATATACACAGACATTTGACTAAGCAAGAGATTGATCTATTTTAGTTGGGACAGGAAGTGTAAATGTGAAGCTACAGGAAATCACTATCTGCCTTTCAGAGCAGTATTAGCTCCTTCAAGTTTGCCCTTGAAAATCCAGAAGCACATACACAAAATATAATTTTGCCATCTACAATCAGACTGGCAACAACATGATGAGTAACGTGCCTTAAACTCCTCATTCTCAGAGGAGACTGGAATTTTATCCTCCAATCTACGTCTGGACTAGCAAGATACATTATTTAGGATTTTTCTAGACCAAAACAAGGTATAGTTATACATTATTTGGCTTTTAAGTAACCATCACTTTCATTTGAATTGCAAGTAGCCCGAATTCATCTTGACAGACTTACACCCTGTCTGACCAGTGGTTTCCCTTAGTCATAAGTTTGGCATATATCAGAATGGGGCAGTCTGTACATCAGCGCTATGTACAGAGAGACAAATATAGTTTAAGTACGAGTTATTAGCTGAAGATATAAATAGTTTAGTAAACTAGAAGTAAGCTTAAGAATAGTACACAAGAGCAAGAACAGTGCTAACAGCGATGGGTGCAAACTAGACCTGAACTCTGCAAGAATTCAAATCTGATGTAATGGCTCAGATTCATTTATTTCTAGGGAAGAGAGGTAACCACTAAAATACTACAGGGGTTGGAACCTCAAATATAATTATAGCTCCATTCACTAAAATTAAGGCTGCGTCAGCCCTTTTACAAACACCAGAAAGAATATGCAATTCATTTGTTTAAACTGAGTATTCATCAGACTTCATAAAACGAGCTTAAGACTGGAAATCAAGTCACGTCCCACTCTTCACACAGCCTTACCTACTGCCCCTTCAAAAAAACCAAGTTGCTTCTATTTTCATTGTATTTCTGTTGATCAGGTTGTCTTGTGCTTATGTTCTTAGAGGGGTAGGGGTGTTTAATATCATGACGGAAAGAACAATTTAAGCAATACTTTGGTATTTAAGACCTAGACTTAACTGTCAAGTGTCCCTGGAAGGGAAACAAATGAGCACTCTAAACCCGAGTACTTCAGAAGTAGCACTGCCGTCTTTAAACGACACTCACCAGTCCTGTAAGGCTTGGCATACACAGATACCAGAGCGAGTCCAAGTTGGCTTCAACAGTTCATGGGAGCCTGTCGTATGATTATTCACCTCCTGGTCTCTTTGCTCCACTTTCTACGATGCCCACAGCCAACTCATACAAAGCAGCGGGCAAGGGCTAAAGTGATGCATTTACCCACAACACCACACTACTCATAACCTTCAAAGTTTCCCACAGACAAATTAGGCAACTTGTTAAAACAGATCTCTAGATATCCTGCAAGGGTGAGGTTCTGCAGTTCCCAGAGCCGAGCCGTGGTGTTCAACGCTCCTCGGAACCTGCCCGAGGATCACCGGCCAGCAACATGTAAACCGAATGACAGAGTCATTAGCTTTTAAGAAGCAATCTGATAAAGTCAGATATTAAAGCTTCAATGAGTATCCGCTGGCATAAGCATACTACCAACAGGCTTCCCATTTGTTCTTTAAGGACAAGAGCGACTTAATCCTCTCCTAATATCATCTGAGGGCTCGGGGGGAACGAGGGGTGACCCACAAAACCGTACCCATGGCAACACTCTGCTCTAGCTGAACTCGCAGGGCCGTGATCTTCAAACCACTGACGCTTCTTTGTATTATTTGGTATTTCCCTGATGTCATTTCTGCAGAGACACATAATACAGATTTAGTAATATCCATGCCCTTCAGTTTTAGAGTCAACAATCACATTCACAAACAGATCAACTACTCTGCCTTCAAGCTTATTATTTGTCACTAACATGTAATTATTACTAAAGAAAACAGAAGACACATGATATTGCTGCTATTGCAATAGCAAGTTAGTTAAGCTCTTTTTAAAACTGAAAAAGCCCATCTCTTCTGATGCAAGGAAGGTAAAAAAGATAAAAATTAAAATAAAAAAAAGAGTCCATGAATCCTCCAAAATGCATCTGAAATGGTAATCAGAAATTTCACCAGTTCTCCTAAGGAAAACAAATGAGAGAAAAAAAAAAAATTAAAGCAACTTCAACACTGGCAGGTCTGTCCAGCCAATATCACTTTTATCATAATTGTATTGTTATGTTGAATTTTTTTTAGTTATGATTTATTTCTCTTTCTCAAATAAAGGAAAAGTTAATCAAACCACAACAGCACCTTATATATATATATAATACCAGTAAAACATACACTACAGATGGAATAATCAAGCCCTAGCAAAGAGGAAATAAGCTTTCTAGTTGTAAACCTCCAGCACAGCCCTGTCCTTTCAGTTCACAAAATGAAGCTACAGCAGCGTCACACACAGAGCCCTGCATAAAGAGGGCATAAGGAGGCAAGGCTTGCTATTCCACATGCTGAAACACTGAGAAAGTACTTAGATGTCTATTATATTATTCAAGAAGCCTTTCAGATACTCTGCTGAAATTGTAAGCTGGGAAGAACACAGTTCATCGAATATAGGATTCCAGCTTTAAAAAAAAAAAAAGAGACCCCACATTTTTAAAAAAGCTAAAATAAATTAGTTTATTTGTTAAATCCATATTTGTTCCCCAATCAGGGGATATAAATAAGAGAGGGAGTAACCAAGTTAGAGTTATCAAGAACCACCTAAAAAAACCCAAAACCCAACAACTAAATTCAGGTTTAATATGTTCCCAGATCATGCATTTAACACACTCCTCTAAGAGAAGCTGAGTTTAAAACAAAGCATACTACCTACAGCAAGATACGCTTCAAAATAGCTTTTGGCAGTAGAACAGCATCTTCAGAACCAAAAATTTCACTGTCTCGAGTTTAAACTTATTAGCAGCAGTCTCACACCATGCTGTAGTAAAACTTTGTTTAACACTTAAAAAACTACAACCGTTCTTTCTAAAACAAAGTTTGCTCATCTGGAAGCCGGGCCCAACCTACATAAATAGATCGCTGCCTGAATCCGCCGATGACTGGGCAACGCCACCATATAGGCCGCGAGTCTGCCGCATCCCCTCCGCTCGCCACACCCATCGCACCAGGCTGCGCGAGCGGCAACGCTGCCAGCACTTATCCCTTCTGTCTTACCGAGTTACTGCACAAATATCCCCTGATGCAACGCCACAGCGATCCTTATAAAGCAGGGAGGGAGACTGGCCCAACAGAAGGATAGCGGTGAAGGACGGGGGAAAAACCACGTTACAAAAAGTTTCGAGAGGTCCCAACGAGAAGCGCCGATCCACAGCGTTGCCCTCGACCGAAAAAAGAGGGGTTTCCTACGCTTTTGGGGGGAGCCGCCTCTAAAAGAGCCCTGCGTAAAATCAAGCTGCACAAGCAGCAGCCCTCCCCAGATCACCTCAGCCCCTTCCCCCCACGCAACAAAGACGCTCCCCCGGCAGCTCCCACTTCCTCCGGGATGACCCAGGCGCAAACTCCGCCAGGCAGATGCTCTCCTGATGCTCCGGGACCTTCCTCCCTCCCCCCCGCTCCGCAGCTCCCCTGTCACCGACCGCGCCGCAGCCCGGCCCGCCTTCCCTCCCGCGCCGCCGGCTGCCAACGGCCGCAGCCCGGCTCCCCCCCACCCCGCGCCCCTCACAAAAGACCCAGGAGCGCTGCCGCTCGCCGCCAGCCGGCCCGCT